>JAHHFK020005027.1:0-424002 GCA_024533555.2 Aedes koreicus | reverse complement strand
TCTTCTAAATCTCATCGATTTTTTCGTCATGACAGCACGTGATAGTGTTTTGGTCATCGCTATTACAAGCACATTTATGAATATAATTGTAAGTTTTTCAATGTTCTGCCAAAGTTACCGCAAACAACACAATTAACTATTATTTCGTAACTGACCGTTTATACGATTCGGAAAAGAACACAATTTATATGAAGTTGGGAGTTGGATTTAACAGGAAAAAGGTAACGGTCAACTCAAGCTGGGCATTCACACCAGCCACGGCACCAAGCTCTACGGTGTTTCTACGACTTTCGGAAGATTGGGTTGCTATATTACAACAAAATAAAACAACCAATATCCCAATGTTATCCAACGGCAACCATGCGGTCGTGCCTTGTGCACAACCTTGTGATTTTTGCGATGCGCGATTTAGATGTCAAATGTCATTTTTGAATGCAAAAATGTCAAATTCAAAATAGATGCATCACACCTACAAAATGAATAATATTCAGGTAATTTCAAATGCACGATCAAAATAAATGCGTCATGTAGACCAAATTTTGATCGTAAAACCCTTTATTAGAGCAGCCCCTATACACCTACAGTTAGGATACGTTAAAAAAGTTCACACTAGCGAATGAATGGATCAAATTAAGGAAATGAATCATTTCACGGCAAATAAACCATACAAGACGTTTTTCATTTTTTAGCAACACCACTAATTAATGAGGTTAACATTTCTTAGCCAAAACCGGGAAATCATTGAAATATGTGAATGAACGCGTGGAAGCATATCTTCAAATAATTCGCACTGGATGCTCCGTTTATCGGTGGCGCAAATGACTCCCTTCATCAGCTGCTCCATCGTTCGCCGGGTGAGATAAAACAAGATTAAATAAATGGTGTAATTGTATCTCCGAGTGCGTCTAAGCCACAATAAGATGGATTGTGTTTCAGTTTTACTCTCATTATCTTTAAACTGTTGCAAATATTTGCTCACTGGCTTGGTAACATATTACGCGGGTGCTTGAACGCATTGAAAGTTCAAGAACTTATTGTATCCAATTTCGAATGATGGCAATCGGTTTGCGCTACTTTGCTCGAAAATACCCATGACATTCTATATGTACCTACTCGTATATGGAATCGAAATATTTGCTTACAAAACCCTACACCGTTACCAGCCTGCTCAGATACCGGTTGAGGTCAAACAACAAATTTGAACGAAATGTTGCAACTGTAATCGAATACTTGTGCTGCAATAAAAGTACGAGACCATGTAGAACACACGCCGGGTAATCAAAGTAACCATTGGCGCTGCTCTCTACCTTGGGAAAGCGCCAATTAAGTAGGCCTTGCCGTGGAAGTGGCCGGCAATCATTTTTTCACCTGCCGCGAGTGGCGTTTCAAGGGCTCCTAAGGTGCTTTTGAATCAAGAAAATGCATGGAACTTTTACCACCGCGATCAAGAAGTTGATCAAACAAAATAAAGTTCTTGATATTTTTCGCGGCAGAATGCACTTCGGACTGTATTTGCAAGCAAATGGATTGCGGAAAATCTGCATGAAGCCGACCCGAAAAAACAAAGGCTAACGCAAACGAAACGCAAAAAAAAAAAAAAATTCGGCAATGATTAGAGCCTTTGATTGATTTGATTCCAACAGAGAGCGCCCGCGCCGTCTCTAATTAATAGACCAGTAAAGCAATGCGAGATTTCATCTCTCACTTTTCCTTTCATTTTCGATGTTTCTCGCTTTCGTTTCACGATGCGGCATGTTGTTAGACTTCTTTTTTTTCGCATCATCACATTGGCTCCCGTCAGTCAGCAGGTACTTTACTATCGTATGAATCAATGTCCATCTATGTTTTTTCGACTACGTCCGCCTACTTTGTTACATATTACAAATTAAAAAAAATGCTCAGCACCTTCCATCTCTGCTAATTGAACTTACTAAGCCTAAAGTGACGAACGCTAATTGACTATTCACTCTCTCACTTGTAAAAGGCCGTCGTCCATCATCTCCATTGAAGAACAGTGTAGAGAGTGTTCATAATGACTCCTCACCTTGAAAAGTCGGAAAAAAAATCCGTTCGTTTTCAAATTGAAAAATTGCTCGGCATCGACGATTGGTGATAATAGTTGCTCTGCAAAGTTGACCGTGACTTTTCCTTCACGAATGTATAAAAGTCTTGTAATTTGTAATCGTGCAAAAGGAAAAGACCTTCTGAAAGGAAAATCGATCACGAAGATGACAGGTATTCCGAGGAGCACTTTCATTATGCAATGGCCCATAATTTTCGATTTCTTTCATTTCGCACATACCGGATCGATCATTTCATAACCCTTTGGGCATAAAAGCATACCAAATGTCTAAATACAGAACAACCCCGTTTGAAAGGAAGTGAGGCAAGAGTGAGTAAATCGACTTACGCTGTATGGCTTTCAATTTCATAAGCATGCATCTTCGCGATCGATTGCTACCGAAAATTATCAATTAGTATTTTACAGCCTGCAATTACCACCTATTCTTTGTTTACAGAAGCGAAGAGAGTGTAAAATTTGAATTTGTCTGATTTGTCTGTTGATTGTGATTGGTTCATTCAGATTGAATTGGAAATGATCGTTTTTCGTTTATCACCCTTAGGCGATTGGAAGTTGTTGTTATTTGTTTACGATTTGATTTCTTCCATCTATTGTCGTCGTTGTCGTTGTTTTTGTTTTGCTGAACTGTCAAATCAGTTAACTGGTAATTGCGTAGTATGCTTTGAGATGGACTTGAAAATAATAATCTTTATGTTCTGGTTATTTTTTAATCCGGTCTCTCCGGCCAAAATGAATAATTAAATTTCGACAAACAAGAGCTGCATTACGTGCCATTCGTGGAATGTATCAATATTGAACAACATGAATCTGTTTGCCATTTCTTCTACGGCCACCACTAATCCAGGCTTGCGATTGATTTCACGTTTGGTAACACCGCTTTGGTTGCAATGTCTAGACTGAGTCACCGATTTGCGGTTTCCTGCAGAATGATGAAATAAGCAAATCCCCTCGCAAATATAAGTAAACAATTCACCGGCACTGGCACGAAAGTGAGATGACGCCTAGTGCTATTACTCCAGAGAGCCCAACTCCATATCGCAGTCAACTGCTCACTTCCCTGTAACAGCTTTGATAGGTGTCTATTTGTCTGAATGTACTTCATGAGTCATGCCCCACTGTGTCCCCTCACTGTGCAATATGCGTAATTGAGTACAGTGTCATGCCGTCCCCCATTAGAATTATTCTTATTCGTTCGTGTTGATAACAAAACTAGTTATTTCCTTTGTTCTCTCCTCATTTAAAGTACAAATTTGTATGCTCTAAGTGACTTTACGGTGTAACGACCTTACTCCCTACTTGGGAAGGTATTTGATTGAACGTTATATTCATCAATCGCATACAACTCTTTGTGCCCGGATTGTGGGACATACATACCTTCCTATGCGTGATTGGTAACGTACAATCCAGAAAAGAGGAAAAACTGGTTGACCAGCGATGATTGTTTGAATATATAATTATTTTTATGACACTGGTGGACAAGCAGCAAATACTAAGCCAGCCGTGAGCCGGATGATTCATTCAGCTCACAGAGGAAATAGCCGCTATCAGGAGAACAGCCGTCAATGAAATTCTCGGTTGTCCGCGACCCTGCCTTGATGACATTATGTTGATTGATAAGATGCACTTCCCATACATAATTGAGATGAGAATAAACTATTTGATGGAATCTCTTTCGCTGCCATTCCCGGGTGCATTGTCTTCACCAACTCCAGTTGATATTGAATCAGTGCAGTGAACTCGTTGCAAATTCTGGATAGTGTTCAACTTAATAAATGTTTCCGAGGTTTCTCCGGAATTTATGTATGGTTTTAGATTCACGGGTTTATAAGATCCCGTAACCCAAATAAGATAATCAATTCATATGATGTCTTTGAATAAGTTCGAATTTAACTGCTACAGATTTGATGGATTGTAAAAGATCGAAGTAGTCCACTCGTAGAAATTGACGTATTTTGATTTTGCTACAGCAATCAGAGGCGTATCCAAGGGGGTGGAGAAGAAGTGGTTAGCGGTTGTATTAGTGTAATGCAAAATTCTGTCATTGTGTTCGTGAGATGATGCACAGCCTTTTTTTGTAAACACGCGTAACATAGATCTCCAAAAACAACAATTCACAACAGCAGCAAATCACCAGGTGGAATGTTTATTTTCAGCAATTGGTATAGTTTTTTAAAGGTTTCGGCTGCTTTGTTGTTATTTGCTTGTTTTTGGAGTTTTACGTCACTACCCGGAATCATGGATTGTTTACACATTTTTCGTTACTAATACCGACAAACACCTTGCTCTTCGCCACCTTTATACATCTCATTGGTGGTGCACCACCTAAAAGTGACATTTTATTTTAGGATTGGATTACTATGACTCAGAACTTTTTAGTTATTGTTAAATTTCAATTCAATAAAGTTCATTTCATTCAATAAAACCTATATGATTTGCTATTCTCGTTATTCAAATTTATTTGAACATTTTATTTTTATTTTTGAATACTTCAGTACAGTTAAACCATAATTCAAACAAGTAGTTTAAAGATATGTCTTGAGGCACAGACTGGGACTCCGAAGTAACGAAACACTTTTTTAACAGAACTTTATTGCGAGATGGGATGAACAAATTATTTTTCACTAACACATGTGGCGTTGATAAGGGTTCCTAACAACTAAGGGTGCTAGGCACTCAATTTTCTTCGGCAAAATTTCCAATAGCCTTAGTTACTTTTGCTGATATTTCTGTTTGTAAGTTGATTTTTGGCAAAATTTTCAATTGTTACCTGAATCTCGATAATAAATTTGCTGAGTCTCAGTTAACTGAAATGCCAAAGCGGCCAAAGTGTATACACACTTAGTTTTTGTCGTCGAGAATCCAACGGCTGATCATTTCATTTCAATTTGCTTAGATTCAGGTACCGGGATTCGGCTAACAAATTAAAATTTAACCGATATTCAGCTACCAAACAAACATTAAACCGGGATATCAGCAAAAGTAACTGCCGAGTAAATTTTGCCGTGGTAAATTGAGTGTGTTACAGCCGATTACCTACTAGTGCAACACCCCTTCTGAATTGGTTAATCCAATGCCTTGACACAGCGTCCTGAGATGTACTGCATCCATCGGTTTGGTGAACAAATCCGCTAACTGGTTTTCGGTGCTCACATACTTAACTGCTACTCGTCCGTTGATGATATGGTCTCTGATAAAGTGATGCTTGGTTTCTATGTGATTGGATCTCTTGTTTTCACAATGTTTAGCTATAACTGTCGCTCCTAGTGTCTCCATAGATTACGACCGCATCCGATGACCGCTTCAGTTTAAGATCTTCCAACTGTAACGTGCAAGCTCAGGGATTAGGGTTTCAGGGTCTTTCAACACTGCTTGATACCCACACACACATCGGGGAGGACAGAATTGACACAGTAAACAAGAACATGTGGCCATAGACCCGCCCACAGGAGTTACTAATATAGGGAAAGAAGTGCCGGATCACAATTTTCCAATTCAATGTGAATTTACTGGGATAAGGCATTCTAAGGAAAAACTCCCGATCGGTGAGAGCTGCGGACTTTTTTGTAAGCATGGAAAATAAACGGAACAATTTACAATTTTCATCGAGTTAAAACAAAAATTCTACATTTATTGTGTGACGTCACATCTTATAGGGTACTTGCCCAACTTTTTCGGCGGTTTGATGTGGTTGGCTGTAGTGGTATCTCGTGGTTAATGGGCTGATGGTCGATTATGGAAACGGTGGATTCTTGGCTGCCGTCCAACACGGCGGGATGGCGGTCGATGCTGATAAACACCAGCGTATTGTATAGCCAACGGCAATTGGCTGTGGTTTGAAGCGAAAATGGCGAATCGATGTGACCGAGCGTAGCTAGCGATGACAAAAGGGCAGTTTTCGGGGGCCGAATGCCACTTTTCGAGTCACCCTGGTAGCTCGCCAGAATAGCACATTCTCTGCCTGTAACTGTCCCACTTCACCATCGATGTCTTCAAGCCGGTGCAGTGCGTCTGTCTAGAAAAAAAAAATTAGAGGTGGGTTATATCAGGGATTTAACAGCGAGGATCACGTAGGACCGCGTTAGTGCATAGTAATAATGGTATCATCTTACCCGTCCCTTCTTATGAAATTCGGTTCAGTTTCATGAAAAAAATCAGTTCGGGTTTGATGAAAAATCTCTGCCGAATTCACCACTCTCGACTGAATGCCTCAAACAATCCAAAATGTACTAGTTTTGATTATATGCACTGGTTGTTCAGGGTAAATCACGAACATTTCACTTAAACACTAACTCTTTTATTGCAAAATTAAATTGGTCGTCCTGAAAAAGACGATGGTTATGATACGCCTAAGAAGTAAATTTCTATTTTCGGTTTATTTGGCCAGCATGACACCATAATGTGCTGTATTCAATCTGAATAGTAGTTTATAAAACTCCTCGTCGCTGTGAATGGCCGACGGCAAGATAGTTGGGATGATTTTATTAATCTAGTTATCACAAACATCGTTTTGCGCTGGGAGGTGCCCGGCTCCGGTATGGCTTCGGAATAGGATGAGCGGGGAAACTTGAAAACGCTACCTCACTAGCAGAACACTTAACACCATAGGAAATGAGTTATCTTTTTCTTGTTGGTTTCTGACGTATATGTCGAGTCTTTGGTCTGTTATTTATCTTTCCTATCTGTATGTTTCCGAAACTAATAAAATACTTTCAAATTAATTTAGGACTTTTCACAACTTTATACTAATCACTAACCATTTGGCCACTACCACTAACAGAATAAATTTATACTTTTGACGTAGACTACGTCTTACGGCAAGGGTAGGGTGTCAATTGAAAATCTTAAAATAAGCGACCGTCACTAAATATCGTTACAAATTAAACGCTAATAACTTAATAAATACTCGATAAATTTTCAAGATGTTCATATCAATCGGTTGGAAATTTTCACTTCAACTATCAAACATTTTGCGTTAACAATTTTAAACTATTGAAAATAACCAAAATAAGAGGTGATGTCTTATAATTTTGTATTTTCAGGATAAATTTACTAAATGCACAGTACTTTATAGTTCAAATTTAAGTAATGAACGTTTTATTGGGGGGAGGTTTGTGTGATCTGGTTGGTTGCCATCTTTTGGTAAGGCACTACGTACAACGGCTGAAATAACCTGCTACTTCAAAAGACCGAGTAGGTTTGAATTCAAATGCGAACCATTTCAAATCTGTCCTTTTCAGGACGACGAATTTAATTTTGAGAGAGTTTGTTTGATTTTAATTTATCTAACATTACTTTCCAAGTTCTTACCAATTGGCAATCACCGGTGGCTAAAACAAACTCAGTTTACCCTTCGCTGCAAACCTTGAGAGCATTGTGTAAAATTTACAAATGGCTGCCGTCATGAAAAAGTGAAACAGCGGACGCTAATAATTCGATCATTTCTCGATCGATTTATTTTTGAGAGTTTCACCATTAACAACTAGAGGTTTCTACGATTGCCATTTTATTTACTCAAGCATTTTTTTTTTAATCTTTATTTTACGTCGGCCTATTTCCTCACATGGTGACAATCACCGACGCCAGGAAGACGACTCCACCACCTGGACCCTACCTAACGACTCATGAATATGAACCGGGACCAACGGCTTTACTTCCCTTCCGAAGGAAGACGTGACCAGATTTTTTCGCCTCAGAAAAACCACCGACGTCGACTGGGATTGAACCCAGACCCTACTGGGGTGCCAAGTAGCAGTCACGCTTACCACTACACCACCGACGCCGGCTTACTCAAGCATTTAAAATTTTACAAATAAAAATTTTAAAGAACGTTGCGTTCCAGCAAATATCAAGAAATTTCCTATCACGGACAACGTTTTGTTTCTCTAACATGATATTCCGAAGTAACATTTGCTGCACATTCCAATGTTGTGTTAACGATTCGCGTTGGATAGAGTTTTACTTCTAGGAAAAAATAAGTTTTGAGAAACTGAAAGTGAGAATAAGTACGATGCCTAATCGTTTTGATGCCTACCGTATGCGCAAATTTCGGAAGCGATGTCGAGCGAGCTTGTGGTTATCGGGCGAAACTGAAAGCAGAAGTAGTGCGTTACCAACTACTGGTTGGGACGCTGGAGTAGAACCTTCAACTCGAGGCTGTCTCATAATTTAAAGCGTTCTAAAGAATGTGCAATAGAATTTTCTAACCAACAGCTGATCTAACGATCTATTAGTACCACACCCACACTATTTTGATCAGACGGCAAAGGTAGGAGTCAAATGAAAGTTTTAAAATAACTGATACATAAACACTTCTCGACACTTCATCAGTTGGAGTTTTTCACGACTGTCAACTTACAAAAATATCATTAATTTTTGACTTTGAATTCCCAAACAGACCCTGAACAATCTGTAACGCGATGAGGAAAACGTACTCAAGCCGGTCGATCATATCGAGGGTTATTCCGAGAGCCGAAGTAACGTTTGTCACTTGGTGAAGTGAGAAAAGTCACCTGCAGTGACGTGACTTATCTGGGTTAATCAAATGGAGGGTCACGTCACTGCAGGTGACCTTTCTCACTTCACCAATTGACAAATCCCCCTCACCTTTCGAATAACCCTCATCAACACCATCACTACAGCCAGCACAACCGTTGCCCTTTCATCATACCAACATTCAATCCAAACATCCATTTCCACGGCTGCCAAATAATTTCTAAGAAGCGAATCATAGAATGTTCTACATACTTACTCACTTACTTATGCTAACCCAACGTCCCATTAGAACAGTACCTGCGTTACAATGTTCCGCTACGAAACTAAATAAACTAATCAAACGGTTTAACGTAAAGGGTGTATTCGATAAAAATGGCACACACATATATACTCATCAAAATTAAACTGATTATCGGATTTTCTTGAAATTTTCAGGGAATGAAGAACTACTAATGAGTTTTGATTTACAACATTTGTTTTATTCAATTTCGTCTCCCATCCCGAATGCCAGCACCTTCCTTTTCACTCCACCCATCAAATTTTGTACAACCGATTTTCCCAGTGTTTTTGTTGTTTTTACCCAAATTTTCTTCAATTCTAGCTCTGTTTTTATAGTTTTGGGATGTTTGCGAAGTTCCGTTTTCATAATTGCCCAGAATTTTTCAATTGGACGAAGTTCCGGTGAATTTGGTGGGTTCATATCCTTTGGCACAAAATTGTTTCCGTTGGCTCGGTACCACTCCAATACGTTTCGAGCGTAGTGGCAGGATGCTAGATCAGGCCAAAACAGAGTTGATCCTTTGTGCTTCTTAATGAATGGCAAGAGACGCTTCTTAAGGCACTCTTCCGTGTAAATCGCACCGTTTATTGTTCCGGAAGTGATGAAGGGAGCACTTATTTCACCACATCCGCAAATCGCCTGCCAGATTAGAAACTTCTTTGCAAATTTCGATAGTTTCTTCTTTCGAACATCCTCCGGAACATCGAACTTCGACTTGGCAACGAAATATTCTTGCCCAGGAAGTTGACGGAAGTCGGCCTTGACGTATGTTTCGTCATCCATCACGATGCAACCGGATTTGGTGAGCAGCTTCGTGTAAAGTTTCCGGGCGCGGGTTTTCGCAGTGATGTTTTGTTTTTCATTCCGGTTTGGGGCTTTTTGCACTTTGTAAACATGTAACCCAGCACGCTTCATGGTTTTCTGCACAAAACCGACTGACACCTTAGACTTTTTAGCGACATCTCGAATTGACATGTTTGGACGGTTCTTGAATTGTTGTACGACTTTCTTGGCCATTTTACTGTCCATTGGACCACTTTTACGACCACTCCCTTCCTTCCTTTGGATACTCAGACGCTCCTTGAAGGTTCTTATTACACGAGACACAGTTGTATTTGCAATTCCAAGCCTTTTAGCAATCCACCGGTGGGACGCCCCTGGATTTTGATTGTGAGTGAACAAAATTTTCTCACGGACAATTTCTTGTTTCGACGACATGACTGGAACTACTGAATGTATAACTATGAAACTTGGCAGGTGTAAATAATACACTATGGATAAGATCTACTCAAATTTCTAGGTTTTTTACTCATACGATTCAAAAGTTACAGAAGATTTTCTGTGTGCCATTTTTATCGAATACACCCTTTAGTCTACGTCAACCAGTCGTGAGTTATGTACAACCCCACTGATTTTTAACATTTCTAATTCTCCTATTCGCCAGCTATGCCATCCCAAAACTTCTTCGGGAGACGCGTACTTCTACTCCGTTCTAGAGTCACCGTTCGAAAAGAGTCTTTTGACACGAGCAACCAGTTTTTATCCCCTTAATTTTGGTAAATCGGAGCCGAGCAAACTTTTCAACATGCCGAAAGTTTACCTTTCGGCTATTGAGAGGTTTGCTCACCCCTTTCGCCTAATGCGACGCCTGTCTGTGGCCTGTGCCTAATGCGACGCCTGCGTCAGCATGTGCTATCAACGGTTCAGCTGATTCGGACGTACGAACTTCAGGTGCTCCACTTTCGTTCCCTTGAATGACCTCACTACACATTTGAGCAACTACCAATGAAGCACAGGTCAGGTCTGGTGCACAACATTACGTACATTATTGGTAACAACACACGAAAAACAGCGATGGAATACTAAATCAAGCAACGGGCTACTGAACTTCTGATTCCAGCACCATGGCGTTTACTTGAGTCCTTGCAGTGACTTACGGAGGTATACGGAGGAGCTGTAACACCATCAGGAACCATTAAGTACAATTCTTCCTTCAGGAGTAAGCCGTCTTCACGTCCAATTCAGTTTCATCTTCGGCTTGATCCTCAACTTGATCAGTGTCATCTACTGGAGCTGGTTGGTCATTTTCGTTCTCTTGCTCGAACGAAAAGTGAACGGATAATGGAACATCATCTTCTTGATTCATCTCATCATCGTAAGGAAAGCATGACTCGTTAAACTTGACGTCTCGAGCAATCGTAATGTTTCGAGCGACACTGGGCTCTAGTTCCGGTTTGACATCGTACCATATCTCAGCAGGGGTAACGCCTGAGGGTAGTGCATTTGTTGAGCTTCGGTTCATCAAGTATACGCACGCGAAAGTTGCTTCAGACTACAAACTCTTTGGAACCTTCGATTGGATTAGTACGGAACGAACATTTTCTATCATGGTTCGGTTGAACCTCTCCGCTACGCCATTCTGCTGGGGGTGTATATGCAACCCTCCTATCTAACTGGATCCCTTTCCTCTTGCAAAACTGTATCTGATTCGTGGAACAGTACTCCCTACCTTGATCAACTGTCATCTTTGATATGGAATCTTCAAACATGGTCGCTACATTCGCTTCAAATTTTTGAAACTTCTCGAACACGCCGGATTTTTGTTTCAGTAAGTAAATCATCGCGAAATGGGTATGGTCGTCGATAAAACTTACTATGTAGCGAGAACCATCCCATTCCGATGATACAATAGGCCCGCATATATCCAAATGGTCTTGCTCCAGCGGCCGGTTGACTTTTACACGTGTTCCATTGAACGGTTTTTGGCACACATGCATCGCAGAAATCAATGTTGGTCGAATTTCCGTCCATACCTTTCAGCATTCTATTACAAACAATGGTCTCTAATCCTCGTGATCCGATATGCCCAAGCCACAGGTTTCCTATTCCAACTTCACAATGAATGACTTCCAGCTACAGCTCGTACAAGCTTTCTCGGAGGTGTACTATGGCCAACATCCTACCGTCGTTCTTCGACACAGCTACATTTCCACGAAAACAGCGCGTCAATTCCAGTTTTGGCCATCTTCTTGACTAACATCAGTTTTTCGCGCAACTCCGGGACGTAGAGCACATTTTTAATGTTGTAGAGTACATCCTTGTTGCTCGTCGTGTTGATATCACCGATCTACTCAGCAGTCATTGCTTCTCCTTCCCTAGCAACCTTGATTTCCACTTTATTTGACATTTTCTTCAAAACGTCAAACACAGTCTTGTCGCTCACAAGACAATAGGCCTGGTC
Organism: Aedes koreicus; assembly: GCA_024533555.2. Lineage (NCBI taxonomy): Eukaryota > Metazoa > Arthropoda > Insecta > Diptera > Culicidae > Aedes > Aedes koreicus. The sequence continues at coordinate 411,906 of JAHHFK020005027.1, read as the reverse complement.
AGACCATGTGTCCTGGCCTCTTCTTTGCAACATTTGCAACAGCCATGAAACTAACGACATCCTTCTTTGCTAAATTGGCCTCACGCTGACGACAGTCCTTCTTCATGTGTCCACGGCGTCCGCACTTATGATACTTGCCTTCGAAGCTCTTGAATTTCTTCATCGAATCACTGGAAAAAGCAGCTGATTTGTCTTTGACGGAATGTTTGTGTCGATCGGAACGCTTGCTTTTCGCGCCCAACAGACGCTGCTTGACGAGGTCCACATTCAATTCGACTAGTGCGACGTTCTCCAGTGCCGTAACGAAGGCGTCGAAAGAATCGGGCAACAAAAGAAATAGTTGTCAGACTAGACCACTTTCAGGCAAAGTCCAGCAGTCTTCAATTTCCTCACAAGTCCGTCGAATTTAAGCAAACGTGTCATCATATCCGCTTCCTCCTTCATCCGTAAACGGGGCAACTGTTTCTGAATGATCGTTTGGCTTACAACGGATTTCTTGGCGTACGCCGTTATCAAGTTGCTCTACATGTCCTTTCGAGGCACTCGTCTGATTGGCAACCCACCAGCAACGTATTCGAGATCCGGTCCTTTTCTTCAAACTTGGCTTTTTCGGGTTCTGTTACTGGAGCCACTCCGATTAGAACTTTCACAGCGCCTTTAGCTTCGAGAAACATGGTCCTGAGCACTCGATAATCGAAAGCACCAATAGCTTGCAGGTCCTCCTCGATCATTGTCTACGTCTAATGTCCGTCTGGTAGTGAAGGCGGGGCAGTGGCTAACTCGCCACATGTAGGCTACATGATCGCCATGGGAGGAGATAAGGATTAGGTCGGGGTAATGGAGATGTAGTGTTCTTGGATTGAGATGTCCGAGTTGCTACAAAACTGACTTAGGACTGATGATACTTCTTATTGTGTGCTGTCTTTGATACTTGCGAAGCTGCCCCGTAGCTATTTTCTCCTGCAATTGATATGATCATTAGCTCTCACAGATAACAATCATATGTTTTTGTGATATCGGCAACGAAAACAAGAGAGAGATGAGAAGAAAGAAAGAAATTAGAAAAGAGGCAATCACAAAATATGTGTTAATGTGAGTTCAGAATAAAAAAAGACACTTCCGCCTACCCCCAAAAGAAACAATAAAGAAGAAAAGAAAAGTTAGTAATACGACCTAACTACAATATAACTAATCTACGCGGATGAACGTTGGTTTCGGGGTCTTGTTAGTGCTAGAATTGTTAGTATAGACCCGTACTTTAGCCCTTTCTATAGTTTCTATAGCTATGTAAAAGGTATGATAAGTCAAGGTTCTGAAAAAAAAACATAAATTAATTTCTTATTTCTTAACTACCATTTCGAGGGTTAAATTAAGCGCAAACACCAACAATTTGCACCTGACTATAAATGCGTTTGATTTTACCATGCCTGCGATTAGATCGACCATGGTGCGGTTGATATCAATATGAGGTCTGTCAAATATACCACAAATGTTGAAGGTTTTACCATAAACGTAGTAAATTTGACTGAAATTTCATGGTAGTTTTAAAGATAGGCATAGTCGGGTAAAATTTTAGTTTATACTACAAGATTTTTTTCTGTGTATTTATCAAAAAATCAAAAAATTAACAAGAATATTTAAATTTACGCATGACATGATCAGTATGGAATCCGATATCAAGATGTTTTAAATCATGAATCAAAATTAATATTCATCGAAGCTGTTTGTAGGAGCGAAATATAAAATACTACGCATCAAGAATCAACTTCCATTTGCGGAAATTTCACATCACATGACAAACATACAAAAATTCTTGCATCACGCCAGCTAGCCATGACTCATATTTGCCGTTGTATTTAACAATTGTTTAATCCGTTTCCCCGTTCTTCTCCCTGTCCGTTACCCGTAGATACGACGTCGGCAATGATGGCTACCTGGACCTACCGGAGCTGAAGATCATGATGGAGAAACTGGGAGCCCCACAGACCCACCTCGGCCTGAAGGGAATGATCGCCGAAGTCGACGAAGATAAGGACGGGAAGATTTCGTTCCGAGAGTTTCTTCTCATTTACAGGTGAGTGCCCAACAGATGTGATTAATTTGTTTTCCGATCGGTGTGAGACAAAAAATTATAACCCTTTCAGGAAGGCACGTGCCGGTGAGCTGGAGTCCGATTCTGGACTTGGACAGTTGGCTCGCCTCACCGAGATCAATGTGGACGAGGTTGGCGTGAATGGGGCGAAAAACTTCTTCGAGGCCAAAATCGAACAACAATTGAGGACGAATAAATTCCACGACGAAATCAGGTTTGTGCCAAATGGGAATTAAATTTTCAATCACGTTTTGTAATATGCATTGTCTTTCTCCCTTATTTGCTGACAGACAAGAACAAGAAGAAAAACGCCGAATGGAGGAGGAACGGGTTATCCGGCGGCAGCAGTTCCAGCAGCGAGCTGCCGTTTTTCAGTAAAATCCCAAAGTTGCGTTAAGATTGCTTTGCTATCTAGGAGTTCGTCCAGTGTGTAATATCGTGGACACTTGTTTCATTTTATAAATATTTGTAAATCTGTAAATGTCATAGCTAGTAGCGTCCTGTTTTACGATCAATTTTAAATGAAAGTAATGTGTCATTTTATTTTAATGATGTTTTAATCAGCACTTCGGTTCAAACAATTCACAACAAAGATGAAATAATCAAAAAAAAAACCGTTATCATATTCTCAAAGAAAATTATTGTGATAGAGAAGGAATCAAAGGAAATGAAAGCGAAAGAAGCCTTACGTAGAGAGTAGTAGTTATTTAGAGGAAATGAACATAAATGGCCATATGAGCGCCTCTGCTCGACAGAACCGCTGTTACAAAACACAAAGTATCTCTTTGGAATTCCACTATTTTATCTTACTACTTAGTTTTTAGTTATTTGATTTCACTTGCTTGCAAACAAACCACACAATGACATGCTTCGTCCATTTTAAAAACGAGTTACACAAAAATACCATATCTAATCTTATAGTTGCACGCATTACAAGAGAGGACAATTGAACAACGGATTCAACCTAAAAAAAAAGAAGATATATTTTTGATATCGAAGGATTTGCAATGCAAGAGAGTGGAATAGAAATATTAGGTGTGCCAGCGATTTGAGCGTGTTTTGCTATAGCGATCCGAAGGGAACGATTATAAGTGTGAGAAAGGTAAATGTATTTTAGCTTAAGAAACAGAAAAAAAAATCTGTAGCGTTTAAGTTGTATGTAGCCGTGGCATAATTGTACCGCAAGTTTACAAATAAATGTTCGTTTAGTAAATTGCACTTATGATGAAAAGGAGACCTTTGTTTTTTAGGTAACCTAAAAGAAAGAAAGCATGATTCTGGCAAATCCTAGATGGTTGGGAGGGAGAATAAAGAAGGATAGCATGAGAGTTTACTTTCCGCACTCGAAGGCCTGTCAGAATTAGCAGTCCTATAAATATATTTGCCTTCATAATCGGTACCGAGTTCTCTGTAGTAAAACTTCCCCATTGGAGTGCTAAGGAATAACGAGAATAGAACCTCTTTTCCATACCTTCACATCTATTATCTCTCAATTTAATGATGCACTTACCAAGTTTCGCATCATTTTTGTTTTGTTAAAGTTTACCCGTTTCCTCATAAGCATTCATCTTAGTGTGATTCTCCGTTTTTGCCAGACCAGCTGTTTTTACACAGAAAACCAAATTAAGGTAATACTGTTGCCGGTCTCAGTCGCATGCAGGTCAAATAAGGTAAGGGTAGGAATGTGTTGATATAATACTGGGCAGCAGGGTGCAGCGAAACACGGAATGTCTTGTATCTTTTCAGCTTGTACACCAGGCCATCGTACCACATGTTATCAAAGGCCTTCTCGATGTCGAGAAGTGCCATGGCAGATGATTTAGAAACAGACTTGTTCCGTCTGAGGATATTAATGACTCGATTAAGTTAGTGAATTGTTGAACGACCACGTCGGAAGCCAAATTGTTCGTCGAGCAAGATTTTCAGCTCGTCGGTAGGAGAGAGAGAAGCCGACGGTAGATCGCTTTCTCAAACAGCTTGGATAATCCTCGGAGAAGGCTTATTGGTCTATAGCTCTTGGAAGAGGAAGGATCTTTCCCAGTGAAATAGATAAGGTTTCGGATGCACAGTTTAAAAAACACGTCTAGTTGGCTTAAGGCTCACGTATCGACCCTTCTAATTTATTCTCATATCTCTTTCGATAGCCCACAGGGTACTCACCTGTAAATGAACTCTTTAATCAAACACATATAGGAATGCACTCTGATGTCGAATTCCTGGATACTATACCAAGGTTTCTGGATGGGGATGACTTTATCTGATTTCCAACACGAGGGAGAGTAGCTAAGTTGCAGGCATTGGTTGAAAATCAAGTGCAGATGAACGTTAGAACTGGGGGCTCAATTGCTTGAGCTCCAAGTTCATGATGTTATCGAAACCTGGGGCCTTCATGTTCTTAAACGCTTTGATATAGGTCAATAATTCGCAGGTGAGATCTCCAACTCTTCCGAAAAGACGTTGGGACTTAGATGGATGTTGTTTACAAGCTCGCTAACGGCGGCTTCTTGCGGACTGACGATGTTTTGTCCAAGATAGTGGAAGCTGACGAAGTGTTGACCTATCTCAGTAACCTTCTCTGCAGGAGTTATCAAGCGATCCTTGGAGCCATAGCTGTCTAGTGGGATCAACGGTGGAATGGGCCTTGGTTTAGTTTTTACATTTTTTTTGGCAACTTCCAAAACGGCTTTGTACAATCTGGGAGAGAGCGGATCTTATCGGAAAAATTGTTATTTCTGACCACTCTGGTCTTAATATTTTTTGTCATCCGATTGCAATGACTTTTTAAGGTAGGCAGACCAGTTCGCTGGTATTGCCTGCGGATGGCGTTGCGCAATTGCATCAGTTCTTTAGTAGGTCTATCAATGGGTACAGATATGCTCACCTGATCTATCACTGGGACATGCTGCTCCTGGGCTTGGGAGATCGCTTGCTCGTTGCTCTGCAACTGCCGTTCGATGTCATTAACCGACTCGAGGTGCCCGTTGAAATCGATGTTGTCGGAACCTCTCCCATCTGGCGCAATGGTACTTCCGTCTGGTGATTCGATGCCGGTTGACCGAGGAGCCAATTTCGGCCACCAGTGGATAGTGGTCCGAGCTTAGCTCCTAGTGCACGATCGTTTGGGCGATGTTGTTCTCCATGTTGGTGAGGAAGATGTCTATTGTTGAGTGGGCCTCGGATTTGCTCAACCGGGTGGGAGTATCCGGGCCCAGGATGGTGTAATGGCCCTCTTCCAGGTCCTTTTGTAGAATTATGCCGTTTCGGTTGCGCCGGGTGTTCTCCCAGGTTTCGTGTTTCACATTCAGGTCGCCGGCGATGATAAACTACCCCTGCCTCCGAGTTAGCTTGCGGATGACGTTTCATAGGACCGTTGTTGTTCCGTTGGTGGCAGTGGCTTGCTTGGGACAATAGGCCGCGATGATGGTGATAGGGCTGACGGCAGATTCGACCTCAACTCCGATGGATTCAATAAACTGCAGCTGGAAGCTCGGAAGCATGTGGCAGTTGATGTTGTTTCGCAGGGTGATCGCGACTCCTCTTCCATCAGAGCCGAAACGATCAAGTCGCACAATCCGAGAGCCAGGGATGGAGATGCTAAGTTAAGGCTTGAGGTGCGTATCCGGGACGATGGCGATATCGATGTCCTTTCTGTTAAGGAACTCACCGAGCTCGATAACTTTGTTCCGGATGAAACATGCATTCTAATTGAGAATGTTGATGGTGCGTTTACGGTCCATACTTAAAAATTAACGTCATCGTCAAGGATGTGGCGGCTTTTAGCTGTTCTTCGAACGGCAAGAACACAGTTGGTGGTAGAGTTCTTAAACGAACTCGATCATTTGCGCCGAGTCGTATAGCTGTCCATCGACGGGTGGTTGCGTGGAGGTACTGCAACTCGGATTGCCCCAGCCTGGTGGATGAGCCGGGTTGGGGGCGGCGGCGGCGGCGGCTTCCATCGAGGCACAATCCTTGGTGGAGTGTGCTCCGGCATACTTGCCACACCGCTGTTTCATGTGACAGTTTAGTGTTCCGTGGCCAAACGCAAGGCAGTTGCCACACTGCGTCACGTCGTGCTACTTCGAGCGACACCGGTGCCAGTCGATGATTGGGGCCCGCGTTTTCATCAGGTCCGCCATCGTGATGGAACCCTTCTCAAGGTGGGCCATATAGAGTTGGTCTCGATAATTTCCCTGTTCCTGGCGTCTTATGGGAAACACCTTCTGAGGCTTCAGTGCCACCACTTGCAGCTCGGCGAAGATTGCCTCCGGAGTGAGTTCCGGAAGGCCGCGCAGTATCACCTTCAGCGGCTTGCTTCCGGGTGCGTCGTGAGTGAAGAACTCGTGTTGCTTAGCGACTAGGTAAGCGCCAACAGCACGGTAGTCAGCCTCCGACGAGCACATAATTTTGGTGCCCGTACTGCACAGCTTGTACAGCGGATGAATTTGGATGGCTGCAAGCTCGGTCCTGTGTGCAGCAATGTCCTTTGACGTTGTTAAAAGCGGGGGGACCTTAATCTTCTTTGGCAGCTCCTGTACCGGGAGCATGGCAAATTTATTGCTCGCTAATAGTCGAGCGGACCGGACCGGCGTCATCATGGCGCAGCCGCTTGGAGCTGCCCGGTTGCGGGAAGGTTTCGGAAGCGGATGTCACCGTCTGTCGATTTTTACGACCCATTGCCACGGCAATAGGCCGAGCGGGACAGTTTTCCAAACATTGCAGCGCTTTCTTCTGGTTTGCCACCACCGAAAGATGAGCAAGTGCAGGTGATAAATCGCGAGCCGGATACGCAATCGCGAGAAAGCGGGCGACGGTGAAAAAACGGGGAAAAACTTTTTTACGAGAGAGCGAAAACACGACCGTACGTGTCGCTTGTTCGAACTGGAATGATGATGGTTGGTCCGTCGTTCCCACATGTTTCATAATCGCTGGCACGGTAACTGTGGCAGTATGAACCAATCAGAGCGTGGCGCAAATATGATGTCATTTTCAACCAATAGCGCTGTGCGTTTAGACATTTTTTTTAAGTACTTTTTAATTAGTTTAAAAAAAAATGTAATGATTTAAGTTAGCAAAAGGGATTCAGCGTTGATGTTCTTCCTTTCGAATGAAATTTTTATCGTCAAATTTCTGTAGGCCAGAGAGGATATATTATCGTTCAAAATCTCCAAACATGCGTAACGCTTTCGATTTCAGAAATTTTAAAACGGCGCCCCTATACAGGAATAGAAAAGAGAGACGTAAGTCCAACGTAGAAAAAAAAATGTGATACTAGCTGACAACTGGAGGCAACTTCTGTTCATAGGAGAGGCCACCCCAGTTGATTGGTAAGTATTGTAAGTATGTGAACCAAGCTAGATTTTTAGTTCTCTTGTGGAATGGTTCATCCGAGAGGAAAGGTTAAATAATCGTCATCGCCTGTCCATGCATTAGACATGGATCAGCGATGATGGTAAAGAACCCACCGTCTCCAACATCCCTTTTTGAAGCATGAGATTAGGCTGCCCACCTGCGGCAAGGTAATCTAAAGACAAATCAAACTCAAAACGTTTGATACGCAGAGTTGCAATGATTTCCATTCGGTGACTAAACAGCTCTGGAGGCTAATGCCGAATGAACTAAAACGTCTACAGCAGACGTACAGTTTAAAGAGACGTTAATATAATGAATCTGGTGGCTTAAAAGTACTTTAATTGAGACACAACCAAAAATGATTCCTATTTGATTTGCACGTGGGTTTTTTTTTTAACCATAAAGCTACGGGCGTTGCTTACGGCCCAGTTTACATTCCATTTCTTTCATTTTAACAGGAGATATAAAACCCTATTGAGCAAAACACCACCTCTATCCCTGTTAGGATATCTTTCGCACAATTAGTTCAACTCGACAATCCACTCAGATGTAGAAGATAATATGGGCATCACAGGAAGAAAAAAACGATATCTTGCGTTCAACAACTATATTCTTATCCAAACTCCTTTAACTTCGAATGTCGGCACCTCATCATGTCCGCTTTCAGAGCAAAGTCTTTCCGACAAACCGAACACTGGTACGGTTTAATTTTCATGTGAAACGATTTCACGTGCTGACCCAGACCGCCACTACGTTTGAATACCTGTGAATCAAATTTTAAAAAAATCACGTTTTGATCAGATTTACTCAAACCTGAAATGCACACACCTTTGGGCACAGTTTACAAGCAAACTGTTTCGTGTCAACGTGCGTCAGTCGATGCTGAGTAAGATTCATCTGTCCACCAAAGCGTTTGCCACATGTTTCACAGATGAATACCCTAAGTCCTTTGGGAGAAAGTGAGAATTGTTATTGAGAACTGAGACACCGAAATGCTACCATTTACCAGTGTGAATACTTTCATGAACTTTCAAACTGTTGTATGTCTTGAATTGCTTATTACACGTAGAACAAACGTACAGCAGTCGGTCAGTCGCAGTCACTATTTCAGGTGCCGTGTCGTCACATTTCATATCTTCTGCTGTATCTTCATTTTTATTGCTATTACCAGCGCATTTAACCAGCTGAAAATGTTTTTTGAGGTCAAGCAGCTTATCGAATATCCTATGACAAATGCCACACTTGTGATTCCACTGGTCTACCGGTCGATGGCTGGCCATGTGCCTTTTCAAGTTGGACGATCTGGAATAGGTTCGTTCACACATAGAACATCTATAGCGACGAACTTGTCCGGGTTGCTGATTCCCACTCTGTTGCACTTCTTTTCGGAGAAAATTAAGTTTCTCCCTGGCTTGCGTGGCCTTTAGAGATAGGTGCTTTTTTTGTTGCATACGCCTCTGGCACAACAATAGATGCATCTGCGATCGCACCCATGTGGGAAACTTTTTCAAGCAAAATAGGCAGTTAAAAACGTCAATCTTTCTCATGTGGCATTCAAAAGTTCGATGTTTAATGAGCTTTAACCTGGTTCGAAATTTCCTGTAGCATTTCTGACAAAAATACTTCAACTTTGGGCGGCTCATTAGATTCGAACGCTGAGGTGGAAGTTCTACATGTATAACCTGAACGGTAGCTGATTCCCCTAATCTTATAGGTTCAACTGGCTCTGGTAAGTGCGGGAAAATCTCGTCCTTGTTGTCATCTGCTTGTATTGGAAGCATGGAGTAGCTATGTTCCTCCAAGGTGTTCAAACCAGATTGGAAATCTTGGTAATAGTTGGAATAGTCCTCATAATCTTCGTACGATTCAGCCGTATCTTCCGTTTTTAGGTTGATAAGCTGGGGAGCGGCTTGTTGTTGGAAACTACAATTAGCTACTGAAGGTAACGTTACCTCGTATGGTTGAACTTCTCTGATTGTGGTACTTGTGATGTCCACAATAGGCGGGTAAAGGTTGACGATCTCTAAAATTTCGCAATTTTTCGATTCACGAAATTGCTTCGAGAACTGGCCTTCGTGCGACGGGTTATTAAACATCAAAATTTTGTTTTTATCATTGGTTACATTTGGGTTCTTAATTATAAGCGTACTCTCTAAAGCTTCCGGATGCACTTCTTTCATTTTGGTGCTAGAATCCACTGCTTCTTCTTTGATGTTCACAAAGGGTTCTTGTTTTATTTTCAGTCTGGAAGGCTCTTCAGGTGCTTGTAATGTGTCCTGTTCATGGATCCCTCTGCCACTGTACTTAAGTTCTAGATCACCTTGAGCCTTCACAACAGTGTCATAAAATGCGGAAAATCCATTAATCATACGTAAGCAGTGACCACAAATCTTGTTGGGAAAATAGGTAATGTCCAAATTTATAAATGGAAGGCATTTAACTATAACTGCTGAATGTTCGCGGTAATCAACCAGCAATCCTTGGCACCATTTACTAAAAACAATTCCGCACGCTCGGCAGGTAATGTCTAGAAAATTGGGTTCTTCTGCCCCGTAGAGATCCTCCTGGTCGGTGTCCAATTGATCAAAGGTTTCGTCTTGAAGAACCACTGCTTCTTCAATTGCACTTTTCACAGATTCCTTAGCCTCGTCGGTTTTTGCTTGATTTATAAAGGAAACAATTGGAGCTTTATGCCTCACTCGAATCGACGGAATTGCTGTACTGATCAAATTTTTCCTATAAGATATCGTACATTTCAATTAGTTTTGGAAATAAATAATTCCAAATTACAAACCTGAACATGCAATCCTTGAAATCAGTAGGTTTGAAATGGCGACTGCAAATGGCACTCCACTTGGTTGGCACCCAGTCGGGACCTCGACCAGTAAACAGAATCCATTGTCTAAGTAGTTCCGGTTTCTTAAGCGGAAATCTAATAACGTAAACGTTCCGATGAGAATGATATTTGTCCTTATTAAATAAACACTTACTTGTGATAAGACACATCCTCGGAATGCGCATATTTCAGCTCACAGTCGGGAATCGTACAGGAAGCTGGCATTTCTTTCCTTAGCACCTAAATCGTAGAGATTTTAATAGTTTTGTAGTTTCTAGCTGATTTTTATGATTATTACTTGAAACCAAAACAAAGTTTGGCCGATGAGGCATGGCAGTAATCATTAGCCCCTACACGCTAAGTTCAGTTCACCCAAATATGGATGAACACACTAAATTCAGTCTACTCAAATATGGGTGAAGAATACCCATAATCGCGAAAAGTGCACAAACCCATATGGAGACATTAATACTTACCCATATTAGGCATTTGACGAGATGTTTTTGATCAGCTCATTTTTTCATGTTTTAATGTAATTTGACCATTCCGCATCGAACGTTGAAGAGCTTCGGTTCAGTATTGTTCGCAATCCGCATTACCTCTTTTGCATTTTTTTTTTCAACCCGCTATCAATAACGCGGTGATTAAAAGTAGTGCCTGTAAACCACCGATATCCAGCCGAGCGTTCCATTAGGGAAGCAGACATTCCCGGCCGAGCCCGACGGATGATCTGTCCAGCCTGTACCATCGTCAAACACCCGAGGGGAAAAAGTGTAACCCCATAAGCACCATCGCAGCAAGGAAGGTCATCGCTCCATCCACTGCCGGTCAGCAAGCGGTGCTTTGTTTGCGAACACCAGCAGAAGGTGCCATACCGGCAAACGGCAAGTAGCACATTTGTTTTTTGTTTCCTCATCTCCTAGTGTGTTGTGTATCTCTCTCCCATATAGTAAATCGTTCTGCATAGGGTGGTTCAAAAAAATATCGTTCTGCATAGGGTGGTTTAAAAAAAAAATTATTAGATTTTTATTTTGTTTTATTTAATTTTTGTTTTTTTTTGTCCCTGAATTTGTCTTTTCATGGATGATTCTAAGGGGGGCGACATGCTTCCCAAAGATGTTTTTAGGGCGCGCTGTTATCAGCCGTCTTCTGCCTCTCCTTGGATTGTCTACTTTCGGCAGAAAGTGAAAGCCCTAGACTTTTTGGGCATAAAAAGAAATTTGACGCGTCGTTATCCGGGGACCGAATTCCATCAGGTCAACCGAAACAAACTGCGTGTTACTGCACCTACATATAAAATTGCAAATGAAATTGCTAGTGACGAAGGTTATAATGTCGAGTACTACGTCTACATCCCATCTCGAGATGTGGAGATAGATGGGGTGGTTTCTGCAGCGAGCCTGACGTGTGAAGACGTTATGGAAGGTAAGGGGCGACTTCCAGATTCCGCTTCGTCTACCATTGAGATTCTGGAATGCAAACAATTGCATGCAGGATCAATGGTAGATGGAAAAAAGACGTATTCTCCATCGGACTCGCTACAAGTGACCTTCGCCGGATCAATTCTCCCAAAATTTGTTGAAATTGATAAAGTTTTTTTCCCAGTGCGCCTTTTTGTACCAAGGGTATTTAATTGTACCAAGTGCAAACAGTTGGGTCATACGGCTACTTTTTGTGACAACAAGCCCCGTTGTGGCAAATGCGGCCAAAGGCATCTAGAGGATGCTTGCCAACAGGAAGCAACCAAGTGTGCTTACTGTGGCAAAGAGCCTCTCCACGATCTGCAGAACTGCCCCGTGTACAAGAAGCGCACTGGTAATGTGAGACGTTCCATACAAGAACGCTCCAAGCAGACGTATGCAGAAATGCTAAAGTCGCAAAACGGAGCGTCTGCATCGTCTGTATCAGCCGCTCAAAATGAAAATCCTTTCTTGATTTTGTCTTCCGATGAACTGGACTCTGACGAAGCCGATGAGAGTGGATTTCCGGAGGTACACGCCCCCGGTAAAAGAAAGCCTACTAGTTCTCCGGGTGTGCGCCGGAAACAAATAAAACCTACTCTCAAAAGCTTGCAAAAAATTGGAGGTAGTGGGGGTCAATTTAAAAAACCGAATAAACCGGTAATAGCTGATGCATCCGTTCCTAGCTGTAGCTATACCAACCCACCGCTACCTAATAACAGTAACCGTAAGAGTTTGCCAAAACCAAAAACTACGTCTTCTCGCAATTCTAAGAATATCCCGTCCAAGCGAGGTAAGATTAATTTTAGGGACATTGTGGATAACATTTTAATTCTCGTCGCGCTTGTGTTTCCCCTCCCCCCCGAAAATAATTACTCATCTTTTTCCTTTAATTGGAAACCACCCCAAGCAATTGACTATATCATGGCCCCCCATTAGTGAATTCTATCTTTTCCAAAAAAAATTCCGCCAGTGAGGATCAAGATATGATCACCGTATTACAATGGAACTGTCGCAGTCTAATACCTAAATTAGACTCGTTCAAGTATTTGATTCACAATTCTGATTGTGATATATTTGCTCTCTGTGAAACATGGCTTTCATCCGAAGATGAATTAAACTTCCACGATTTTAACATTATTCGCCTGGACCGAGATGATTCATATGGTGGCGTACTTCTGGGGATCAAAAAGTGCTACCCGTTCTATTAAATCTCACTCCCAATAATCTCAGGCATTGAAATCGTCGCTTGCCAAATAAATGTAAAGAATAAAGATCTTTGCATAGCTTCCGTCTATGTCCCTCCGAGGGCATCAATAAACCGCCGTCAACTTTGGAGTTCAATTACATTACTTCCATCTCCAGTTCTTATTCTGGGCGATCTGAACTCCCACGGTACTGCTTGGGGCGAACAATACGATGACAACAGAGCGGGTATTTTCTATGACTTATGCGACGATTTCAACTTGACCATCTTGAACACTGGGGAAGCGACACGAATAGCAAAACCTCCTGCCAGGGAGAGTCGACTTGACATATCTTTGTGCTCTAACTTACTATCATTAGATTGTCTGTGGAAGGTAATCAATGATCCCCATGGTAGTGATCACTTACCAATTATTATCTCAATCACAAATAGTTTTAATAAAACAGACCAGTCAATCCATGTTCCTTATGACCTCACGAGGCATATTGATTGGCAACATTTTGCATCGGCGGTAACCCTTGGTATTGATTCTACCGATCCTCTTCCACCATTAGAAGAGTATCGTTTCCTTTCCGACCTGATGTACAAAAGTGCATTAGAAGCTCAGAAACGACGTGTTCCAAGTGCATCCCTCAAAAGAAGACCCGCCACCCCTGGATGGGATGATGAATGCACTAAGTTGTATCTTGAGAAATCCGATGCGTTTAAAGATTATCGTAGACATGAAACATGTGAGCTTTTTGATAAGTACCTCAAGCTTGAAAAAAGGCTTAAAAACTTACTCAAAGCAAAGAAACGCAATTACTGGCGTTCGTTTGTAGAGGGACTATCTAGAGAAACCTCGATGACAACGCTTTGGAGAAAGGCTCGTTACATGCGAAACCGCTCATCCTCCAATGAGAGTGAAGAATACTCCATGCAGTGGATATTCGACTTCGCTAAAAAGGTTTGTCCAGACTCTGTCCCAACACAACCGAATTTACGGGATACTACCCGAAATAACGGTTCTCTGGACGAACCATTCACAATGTTGGAATTTTCAATGGCACTTCTTTCATCGAATAACTCTGCTCCGGGAAGCGATATGATTAAATTCAACCTTCTAAAAAATCTCCCCGATATCGCTAAAAGACGATTACTTAACCTGTATAACACTCTCATGGAATTAAATATAGTTCCACCCGCATGGAGGCAGGTTAAAGTAATAGCTATTCAAAAGCCTGGGAAACCAGCGTCTGATTACAATTCTTACCGTCCGATCTCTATGCTATCATGTTTAAGGAAATTGTTAGAAAAAATGATCCTATCAAGACTTGACCGTTGGGTTGAATCAAACAACCTACTATCAAATACGCAATTTGGTTTCAGAAAGAGCAAAGGAACAAACGATTGTTTAGCGTTGCTTTCATCTGATATACAACTGGCCTTTGCACACAAGGAGCAATTGGCTTCAGTATTTCTGGATATTAAGGGCGCATTTGATTCAGTTTCCATAGATATACTGGCAGATAGTCTGCACAGTAGTGGATTACCAGGAATTTTAAACAACTTTTTGTATAATTTACTGTCAGAAAAACAAATGACCTTCAATCTGGGTCAACTGACAACTTCCAGAATTAGCTACATGGGCTTACCCCAAGGCTCATGTTTAAGTCCCTTGCTTTATAATTTTTATGTTAAAGATATTGATAACTGCTTGGAAAATAGATGCACGCTAAGACAACTTGCAGACGATGCTGTGATCTCCTTTAGAGGTCCACGTGCAGAAATCTTGCAAAGACCATTGCAAAATTCCCTAGATAATCTGTCCATCTGGGCCAGAAATTTGGGGATCGAGTTTTCACCGCATAAAACCGAATTGGTAGTGTTTACTAGAAAGCGGTTCCCAGCCCAACTGCGTCTCAAGCTGTTGGGAAGAGACATTACCCAATCTTTGACCTTTAAATACCTTGGAGTCATGTTTGATTCAAAATGCACTTGGAGTAATCACTTTGCGTATTTAAAACAGAAATGTCAACAAAGGATCAATTTTCTAAGATCAATTTCCGGGACATGGTGGGGTGCTCACCCGGAAGACCTCATTAAACTCTACAAAACAACTATTCTCTCAGTTCTCGAATATGGCTCTTTTTGCTTCCTCTCGGCAAGAGATAGCCACCTCATCAAATTGGAACGCATTCAATATCGTTGTCTACGTATTGCCCTTGGCTGTATGCATTCAACGCACAATATGAGCCTGGAGGTTCTGGCAGGAGTAAAACCCTTACAGAACCGCTTCTGGGAGCTCTCATCTAGAATACTGATCAAGTGTGGAATCAGTAACAACCTTGTGATTGAAAACTTCGAAGAAATGCTCGAATTGAGAACCCAGTCTAGATTCTTACGAATCTATATTAACTATATGTCATCTGATATTAGTCTTCCATGCTATATCCCTCCTAGTGTACGCTTTCCTTATCACAGTTCCTCCATTGCTTATGATCTCTCCATGAAACAGGCTATTCAAGGAGTTCCAGATCAACTTCGACCTATTTTAACTCCCCATATTTTCATCGAAAAGTACCAACATGTCAATTGCAATAGAAGAATTTTCACTGATGGGTCGCGCATTGATGGATCCACTGGTTTCGGTGTTTACAATGAATACTCATCTGCCTTCCGGAAACTTCAGGAACCTTGTTCCGTATATGTTGCTGAGCTGGCAGCAATCAATTTCGCATTGGGGATAATTTCCGACATGCCCGTAGACCATTATTTCATCTTCTCGGATAGTCTCAGTTCTATTGAGGCTCTCCAGTCGATGAAAACAGTTAAGCACTCATCTTACTTTCTTTCAAAAATAAGGGAGCAGATGTGTGCGTTGGTCGAAAGATCATTTAGAATTACCTTTGTATGGGTCCCCTCACATTGCTCAATTCCAGGCAATGAGAAGGCGGACTCTCTAGCAAAGGTGGGCGCACAAGAAGGCGAGATTTTTGAAAGAAGAATTTCACATGATGAATTTTTCCCATTAGTACGTCAGAGTTCTCTTCAAAGTTGGCAAAACGCTTGGACAAGTAATTCTCTTGGGCGGTGGTTACATTCCATTATTCCAAATGTTTCGTCGAGATCGTGGTTCAAAGGTCTGGATGTAAGTCGCGGTTTCATTCGTGTGATGTCAAGACTTATGTCCAACCACTACTCGCTAGACGCACATCTCTACAGAATTAACCTCGTCGATAGCAACATATGTAGGTGCGGAACCGGTTATGATGACATCGATCACGCAGTTTGGCATTGCCCGGGTAATGATGCCTCCAGAGCACGACTATTGGATACCCTTGTGGCCCGAGGTAGACAACCCTTCCGCGAAGTAAGAGATGTTTTGGGAATGCATGATCTTCCCTACATGCAAGCGATTTACGAATTCCTTTGTTTGTCTGATCTAAGAGTGTAATGTCATCACCCCCTCCCTTTCACTCTAGTAAATTCCCTGCCATTGTGTCCCAGTTATATTATCCTTTTGTTTCCGTGCTACTTGTACCTGCCCAGCAAGCTGTGGTCACCCATCTGCAGCTTAGTTCCAGTAAGGGACTACAGAGACCGAGGATTTGGAAGATGTCGCAACCATGAGCAGCAACAAATACCTGAAATAAGTTACCTGCCTAGCCCCTTCCAAACAATAATGTGACCCATTAACCTCGAGCTAGCCACGAGTAATTGGCACCCCACTTTACTAAAATTGAAAAATTATACATTGTAAATAACAATATTGAATATCGGCTCCGTAAAGTGTTACACACGCCTGAGCCTAACAAATAAACGAACTGATTAAAAAAAAAAAAAAAAAAAAAAGGCTTAAAAACGAAAACGGTATACTGGTGGGTGCACTCACGCATTTGTATTGCCGTAGCTTTTTTTTTCTCACGAAAAGATAACTCAATTTTCGTAAAATGTGGATCAACTCAATTTTTGAGGAGATCCACTTGTTCCGAAAATAAAGTAACATTTCCGTGCGAGAATAAGAGAAAAGAATACAATTTTACTCACCCGGATAAAAATAACCATACAATTACAATAAAATAATAGAAAATATCATTAAAATCTATTTCCGACAATGAATCTTATTACTCATGATCCAGATAAATGAAAAATGCATATTGTCATAACAATAGATTTACTATTCGCTCCAAATGTTAGGATTTTCAACAATTGTGAAGCAATACAATTTATAGTAATTGACTCAAATTTGTTCGGAAAAAAGTGATTTTTTCTATAGTACACAAAAACCCCCCATTTCTAGTCTTGATGTCTTATTTTACACTAGATTCTATTTCGGAAACAATAACTCCTATTCTTATTGATTAGTACAACACGCAACAAAAAAAAAAAAAAAAAAAAAAAAAAAACAATAGATAAAAGAAATAAACACAAACACCAACCACCACACAACAAACATTAAATTAAATTTAATCTATCATGTTATCAAACAAATCAAACATGAGATCGATATAAAAACAGAGAAATATGCAACAAAAAACAAAAATTATAGAAGAAAAAACACAAAAAAAAACACATGTAAATAAAATTCACTGCAATTTTCATAATAAAACTTTGTTTTTTTTTTTTTTGTGGTGGATAATGTAAAGAAAAGCCCCCCCCCCCCCCCCGTGTGATAATATTGTAATTTTAATTTTTGTAAAACGAAAAAAACCGAGCCGGTGTTCCCCCACCTTTTTTTTTTTAAAAATAAAAAAAAAAAATTGGAAAAAAAAATGTTCGAGCCTGGATGTCTGTTCTCTGTGGTTGTACCAACAATCAATATGCAACTAGTGATTTGAAATTGGTTCACTGGTGTAGAACTCCTTGGTCCGAAGTACACCTTGAAGCCAGCACCTAACTATACATATTTGCGTCTTTGTTTTGATTTGCTGTGTTATTTTGACAGGATATTTGAGAGTGTGTTCGTGTGAGTTCATTATTCGGGGCGTATTTTTAAGCTTGGGACCGATGTGCTAGTACTGACTGAACCAAGAAAAAATCGTATTTGTTCGGGACCTACTAGTCTTAGAGTTAGTCTATGGTTGTACCAAAAACGTAGTAAATTTGTCATAGTAGGCATAGTCAGATAAAATGGTAGTTTATACTACAAGATTTTTTTTCTGTGTATTAATTGAACATACACGCAAAAAAACACCGCAGTAGAAACTACCATTTCGAGGGTTAAATTAAGCGCAAACACCAACAATTTTCAGCTGACTATAAATGCGTTTGATTTTACCATGCCTGCGATTAGATCGACCATGGTGTGGTTGATATCAATATGAGGACTGTCAAATATACCACAAATGTTGAAGGTTTTACCATAAACGTAGTAAATTTGACTGAAATTTCATGGTAGTTTTAAAGATAGGCATAGTCGGGTAATATGGTAGTTTTTACTACAAGAATTTTTTCTGTGTACTATAGATTCTATTGCTCTGAAAAAAATTCTATCGTCATACCGACAATTATTTTATGGTCAGGATGACTATCGCATATAATGGTTACAATAACCATGAAAATGGTCGAACTCACCACGTTCATGGCATTATTGACTAACCATACCAGCTATTACATTTTTTCCCACATCAAAGTTCACTATATAAACATACCCCCAACAAAACTACCACAAAATTTTCTCTCTGGAGTTTCCACATATTTAATTTTCTTATTATTTTTCCCCGCCACACAAAACAGTGTACGATTTTGTTGGCGCGTGCCCGTTTGCACCCCTACCGTCCCCCCATCATCGTTCGCGTTACGTAATTTCACAAAAACCCTATGGCAAAACTCTCAATTTACCCCAACCCCTCCCCAACCTACCAATTGTGGGCCAGCCATCATGGCCAGTACCCATTAATAGGTAAAATATCACCCATTTCGAACTTAAGTGGGTTAACTCCTTTAATGGGTAAATGATTTTACCCATTAATGGGTAAAAAGCCTGTACGTCAGGCTATCGGGTATTTTTTTACCCATTTTTCAAAATGTATGTTTTTTGGGAAATGGGTATGAAATACCCATTTTTCGAAATGTTTGTTATATGCGATATGGGTATAAAATACCAATTTTTCGTGATTTGTTTGTAATTGTGATATTGAATAATGAGCATAAGAATAAACATAATAGATCGCAATAACTGAATGTGTATTTGTATTTTGACAACCCCGTAGCCTCAGACCTTTTACCTATCAGGTATGTTAAGTTTCGTTCGGGAGTTTTCACACCGGCAAATATTCCGGCGACGTTCAAGTGGTCCATTGAAGCGGTCATCACATCGTTATCCTCCAGAGCGGATATGCGTGGAATATATCTGAAAGGATTTAAATGATTTTGACGTCAACTTGATGAAAGCTTGGATTTTACGCCCCGGAAGAGACACATACTCGGAAGTACGATTCTACTGATGAAATTGAAGCATTTTATATTATAATATTAAATTATTAACGTACCTCTTAGTTTTTGGAAGTTTTCACTATCCAGTTTAACCTTCAGTTCTTCCATATTCTTCGCGTTTCGTGGAATGGATTCCGCGAAGTTTTTCTATTTTTCGAACCACGCACTTTCAAATAAACAAAGCGAGCCAGGAAAATTCTAAGATATTTTTTACCCATTAATGGGTAGAAAAATACCCATCTTTTTGATCTCTCATTAAAAATAAAAAATGGGTCTTTAGTATGCATTATTTTGATTTTAAAAGTACCCATTTTTTTACAGTTTCATATATCTTAGAAAAATGGGTACATATTTACCCATTAATGGGTACTGGCCGGTTACAGTGCCAAACCCTTCTTCTTTTTCCCTTCTTCACTCCCCCCTTCCTCTTCTTTCCCCCATTCTTCACCCTCCACCATCCTCCAACTTCCACCCTTACACCCATTCCCCCCCCACCCCCCCCCCCCCACCCCCCACCCACCCCCTTCCTCTTTCTCCCACCTTCCCTCGTCTCCCCTCCCCCCCGTCTTCCTCATCGTCCTCCCCTCCCGGCTCCCAGATTCATTGTTGGCTGCTCCGGACTCCTCCCACCGCCCGAACCCAACCCTCCCTTCTTCTTTCTGACCACTTTGCTCCCCACAACCAAATACCCCTTACACCCTAACACCCAAACACGTATTCACTGCCGTCAATTTTTTTGTTTTTTCACCACCTTTTACATTTACTTGAAACTGATGGATATTTCACTTCGAAAAAGATTTGGGAATGTGAGAGCGGTGTAAAGCGAGAAATACTAGAAATAAAAATCAAATCTACGTAATTTCGATTGTTTATTTTTACTGGTTTCATTTTCATAGATTGAGAAAGTTCACAAAAACTAAAATACATTCAACTTGTTCTGCGTGTTAAACGCTTATCATCGCAACATCTTTGAGCATCAAATGCTTTCCATAAATATTTATGGAGTACTGTAGAGCAATAAGTTGAGGGTCGACCGCGAATTTCTGATGTATATTATATATATGCAAAAACATGGGCTCTGTAAAGTAGATACGATTGACCCTACAACCCCCTGTGATATAAATTTCAGTTGCTATAGCAGATACGGCTTCGAAGTTGTATCAATACATCAATCAAGGTATTTCAATACAGTTTCAGGTATGCCGATCGATTAGAAACTTTAACGTAGATCTCTAAATATATGGAGATTTGGTGCATCAGATAATTCCAAATCCGCCTATCTTGAGCCGCGTGCTTCGAATGAAAGTTCATCAAAAGACTTAACTTGAAATCTTTCGATTTGCACGCATGTTTTGATTCCATTCCCTTCACTCAAACTGGAACATTTCTATGGATATTTATACCCAGAAGACAATTGTGTAATTTTTGCGATTTGACCTAAGAAAATCCGAGCCACCTAAATAACGTATATTTCAATACTTTCCATATGTTCCATTAGCTTAGCTAAATCACAATGTCATCGAGGTGTCCCTCTAGTAGTTTTGACTGATAGCAAAGGGGTTCAATTCTAATATTAATGTTATCATCCAAATAATTTCAAAGGAATATCCATGGAATGCTCATAGTTCAGAATAGAGATGAAAGTTTGTTGCAATGAGGATTTTCAGATGTGTAGTAACGTAAAAGACACTCAATTCACATCTTGCCTGCAATTGGGGTGGGACTGTTGACTTTTATGTAAAGGGGTATTGTTTCTCCGAGTACTTGAAGCGCATGGGTTTCATGTATCATTTGAACAGAGGTAAAGGAGATACTAAACGAATTCTTTTTATCATTTTAAGTGGACCGATGATATCCGAAGAGTGGAAATTGCTCCACCGGAACATTATTTGAACACAATAGACTTAACTGCCATGATAAACAATTTGCGTGAACAGTTTCTTAAGGGAGTGCCAAAGATGATGTATGCGTATAAATTTCACAATAGAATCCAAGGTGTCGATGAGTCTGCGGAAACCTATATTCTAGCAGTGAATCTTTTGGTGATAAATTTTAAGTTTGGAAATCACGAGGATGATGGCATAGAGAATCGAAATATTTGTGAGGTGAAAATCTGAAGAAGAAACTATAAATACAGGACGGTTTATATTTCGAAGAAGTTGAGAAAATGGTAGTGTGTACTGAGTTGGTGAATCTTATAACCAGTTCATAATAAAACTTATATTACATGATATAGGCAGAATTGATACCAAAACTCAATCCCCATAAAAAATGTTCTCGATTTTTCATCAACTAGATCAGTCCACGTCGGTTGGATCGACTGATTTTGAAACCAACGAATTTATAAATTGTTGCATCGACTCTCATGGGGTTGTTTCAGAGCAGCCTACCGATACGACGGCACGCACAATCGATTGTCGTAACTCACGAAATCGGTCATCCAGAAGCGAATTAATCGAATGATTAGGGACGACTACCAATTTCGCGATTGAAATATGTAGTCAATCGAAGCAGACGTTGTCAGTATACAGAAAGGCCGATCTTGTGTATGTGTGTCTTTACAGTCAATCTCCCACTGACCGGCAGTGCTTTTATGGAAGAAACTTGTCTGCATTTCTTCAGTAATTCATATGTGATCACTATTTGCAAACATTTTTAGCCCTGGAGATTGAAGGTGACAGCTCTATTGAAAATCCAACGACCCATTTCAAGAATGCCTGTTCATACACGTACATTCTGAGGTCATCTTCATATACAATAAGCCCCGCTTGAAAATCTTCACACATCAAATGGATATGTGAAGAGTTTTCACACTTCCAGAATCAAAAATGGATATTCTAGATCCTGGCGTGTATATAGTTAAGGTATATTTTTGATAATATGAAACGACCTCACCAATGTTCCTTATCTGATGCTGGAAAGCTCGTCCGGATGCGGGAGCGGGTCACTAAAAACACAAAAAATTGGAAAAAACAACCCATTTTAAGAAACACGACCCTACCACACTATGAGAGGGATTCCATTCACAACCTCCTACGCAAAGCACTCGGAAAAACTATAATTTCGCCATTTATTTTAGTTGAATGAAGGAATATTTTTTAATCGCGAAAACGACGGAGCAAAAGCATAACAAGTCATTTTCAAAGCACGGCTTGCTGCGATCTTCCAGAAAGGTCGATCTTGTGTATGTACCTTATTTCATCGGTAAAATTTGACAACTGTCACCTTATATTGGGTACATCGAGTTTTCACTGGAAGTAATATGTATGACATACTTATATAAGATACTTTATATAACATAATATAGATTTTAGTCTGGATGGGATATTACCGCCCAAACACAATGATAACGGAAGCTGAACGGCATCGTCAGCGGAAAAGCCCGATCTGAGTAAGGCTGCTTGTCGAAAAGAAAACAGGCTAGATCCAACCGGAGTATTCTTCTTTCTGGGTCCGAGCTGCAGCCGTCACTGGCAGCTCGGGTGTGAAGGGCCAGTTGCTATGACTATATGCGCTGAGTCATTTTTGATTCTCTGGTTTCAGCGCTACACCTAGGTCACAGGTCAAGTTTGCTTTCCTTTACAAAGTTGCATACTTCCTTGTATTGTTTTAGATTTTCTGATTTAAACAGATCTACTAGATTAGAGTGTTCTATGGCGAATGAGTATTTGTTTCTGACGTTGTTAAATTTTCTACAATGCAAAATCAGATGTTCCGCTGTTTCTGTGTCGCCAAATTCCTCACATTTCGGGTTGTCCGTTCGTTTCATTTTGGCGATCCAGAATTTTGACCAGTCATGTCCCGCCATGAGTCGATTTAATAATTGAACCTGCAGTCCATTTAGATCCAGGTTAGTGAACCAAGGCTTATCCATAAATTCACTCTGTATTTGAAAGAAGGATTTTCCTTTTTCTGCCGCGTATTCTCGGTACCAATTGTTTGTTTTGAAGAGTTTTTGCTTTTTCAGGATCCAGTAGACATCGTTGTGTGAAATCGAGTTTTCGATTTCTTCACAGTTTTCTCTATTTAATTCTAGCTTAGCCAGGTCATCCGCTAACTCATTTCCCTTTTCGCCCACATGGCTTGGTATCCACTGTATGGACACCTTCCAGTGTTGGAGATAGCGATCTCCAAGATGTCGTTAAGTATTTCCTCTCTCTCCGGTTGTTCCTTGGCTTTGTCCAACCCTTCGCATGGAATCAGTGAAGATGACATGTCTCTCTAATTGTTCCTCGTGTATCACATCTACGCTGCTTTTATGGCTATTAGTTCCGCTCCAGTTATGCTTACTTCATTGAAGAGGTGGAAGAAGAATCTTCTTCCTGTACTGGCCATATATATACCTAATCCACAGCTACAACCTTTTTTTGATGTATCTGTATATACAATTCCTCTGCCTTTGTGTGTGTTGTTTTTAGCGAATAGAATAAGCTGTTTCATTTGAACGTTGGGCACGTTTGGCTTGGATGTCATTAATCCATCTAGCGAAGATCTGATATTAACATCAAGCCCCGTATTTTTAATACTGGCATGATGTTGTCAAATAGTTGGTAGTAGTTTCGGAAAACCCTTTTCATGTATGGAAGCTTAGAGTCTTCCGTGTCATTGCTAAACTTATCTTCTATTGACTGTCTTCCCACCGCTTTTGTTGGGCAACGTTCCGTGCTATCTCCTTTCCAGTGATGAATTCCTGTCTTATTGATAATGGCTCCAGTGCAGCCATGTAAGTGGTGTCGTTTGGGTGCACCCTGTTGCCTTACGTAAGACGTGACTTGGTAGCTCAGTGGTTACCCGTTCTGCTAACTGAGCAGATGGTCGGGAGTTCAATCCCGTCCGCTTCCTTGCCATTTGTCACTTGCCTCTTTCTATCACCACTAGATTTAAAATAAAAAAAGCAGTCTACTGCGATTTCATTGATCCGCATCACTTACCACAGTGAATCCATGATCTAAAAATAACCTGCCTCACTAAACAAAACTATCCTTCCCTTGACAATCATGGAGACGACGCAGAGGTAAACACGGTCTCTAACCAATGATTGTCAAACTAATCATCCTTCCCCCCTCCGCGAAGACCGTGGGGACGTGGCCAGCGCCGGTACTGATCTATAAATAGAATGAACTAGTGAACTTGTACATTGAAGATGTAAATCTTCCCCCAAGCTCCATCTATGTGGTTCTCTGTGCAATTACACTAATTCTAAGCTGTCGTTGTTTGACACCCCCTAAGTAGGAATCTACCGAAAACAACCCCAACTCCCTCCTCATGCGACGGTCTTAACGGGTCAATTTTTAGTCATCTCCTGACCCGTGGAAGCATGAGGTAGGAACTTGTGAGGACCATAGCTATGTTGCGGGGACGCACGCTTCATCCCAGATGTCCGAAATAGTTTACCAGAACCTAAATTTTCCAGGTGGGGCCTGGACACCTTTAAATGCGTTTATCTCCGTAAATAAGCGTCTAATCGCTTAAATAGGGGGTTAAAAATCGAAATTTTCGAAAACCTGGTTTTGGTCCGAAAAAGTTTACTCCGAAACCTCATTTTTTCGGACAAACTATGAATCGTTGATCCGTACTCCATAGTGCTTCGAATTAGTGCCTTATGTATGTTCAGCATTGTTTGTGGGTGTCCCCCTCGTTTCAGTCCACTTATAACTTTGAACATGTTTAGACGAACATTCAGTTTTCCTCTCAATTCCTTGATGTGTCCGCTTAATGAGAGACGTCTGTCCAGTTCGACCCCGAGATATTTGTGCGATTTCACTGTTTCGATTGTAGTTCCTTTAATTGTATATCCTAGTGACCTATTGCTTAACTGAAAGAGCAGCGATTTCGTTTTACTCTGCCACCTTTCCCCGTCCGGTTGCCGTATAAAATTCCTGTCCAGGAAGCTGTCTAAAGTCTGCCTTGACGTAAGTTTCATCGTCCTGTACCACGTAATCAAACTTCGTCAGCATCGTCGTGTACAACTTTCGCGATCGTGCTTTGGCCGACGTGTTTTGTTTATCGTCGCGATTTGGAGTCACCACTTTCTTGTAAGTCGACAGTCCAGCTCATTTTTTAGCTCTATCCACGGTTGATGGCGCCACTCCTAGCTTTTTTGCAATGTCTCGGACGGAGAGGTTGGGGTTTCGCTCGAAACAGCGGGCAACTCTTTTTGTCGTCGCTGTGGCCTCCGACTTTCGATTCCCCCCGATCCAGCTTTCCTGATTGTCGACAAACGTTCACCAAACACTTTTAATACGTTGGTAACAGTTGATTTAGCCACATTCATCAATTTCGCCAACTTGGCGTGAGAGTAGTTTGGATTTTCGCCATGCACGCCACGCATTTTAATGCGTTGCTTCTCTTCCTTCGACGACATTTTGATAACTGAAGTGCCAATCTCAAAATCAAAATAGAGTGCTACACGCACGTATCTTCAAAATGAAGATTCTGTCGTTCATATGAAAGATTCATATTTACGATTCTCAAGAAAAGCTCCCACCCAGGATTTCAGGTTGTATATTCTTATCTCTCATTATGTTTTCCAACGCAGGTACATGCACATTACAGAAGGCGTTGCTTAAATCAATAAAGATAACTGCTGTCAAATTTCCTTCCCTTTTGTTCATTTTCACCTTATTCACAACGTATGAGACACACGTATTTGTAGACAGTCCTGTTATAAATCCGAATGCTTTCTCTGGGAAGATGTTATTTTGCTGCAAATGTGCTTTTAGTCTCTCAAGAACAGCTGTGTTCAACACTTTGGTGCATGTTGGAACCAACGATATTGGTCGTTTTCCTTCGATCTTAGCTTGATCTTTCCCTGGTTTTGGGATTGCTACCACTTTAATGAGCTTGAGTTGTTCATCAGGGTACCCTCGTTGCGATTGCTTATTTAGGTCAACTAGTATGTCAATGACGGCTGGATTGAGCTGTCAAAGCATTTCATAGCTTATCCTGTTCTCTCCTGGCGCGGTTGTTGATTTCTTTGAAGTGACAATCGTATTCCATTTCGTCCTGTCCAAGATGTCATAACATCGCAAATGAGCCTCCAATTGTTATCTCCTTGTTTTCGTAGTTCTGTCCAAAATGTGCGTCCAAAAACTTTTCGGCCATTTCAGCATCGTCTATCAGCATGTTGTTCTCCTTCAGATGGATTCGTTTCCGCGTTAGCCTTCCTACCAATCTTCACAGTTGTTTCGAGCTTGCATAGGAATAAATTTGCTCAACGAACGCGTCCAATTTATGTTGCATTTCCTCTTTTTTACGGCGCTGAAAAATCGCTGACTCCTTTTTTAATCGTATCAGGTTTTCAGAGGTTGCTAGAGGTTTTATTAAATTCCATTCGTGCTTCACGTTTTCTCACCCATGCTTCTTCTACTACAGAAGTTCACCAATATTTCGGTGAACGGTTGTCTCGTTTCCTGCTAGCTCTACAAGCTTTATCGACGTGCGAGCTAAGCTCATTCAAGTTTTTCACTTCCATCGCTTCCAGTTTTGCTAGGTGTTCGTTAATTTTTTTTTTTTTTTTTATTTATTGTAAATCCAACGTTGTCCCTGTTTCGTCGATGCCCTCTCAAACTACATCTGAATGCCCAAATGGTGGCTTCCTATCCCAAAGTTCAATACGTGCCAATCGACATTCCCGTATAACTCTGGTGAGCACATGGAGATGTCTATTGCTGTCGCTCTCCTATTCAATTGGATTGGAATGTAAGAACTTGTACCGTCATTGAGAATTAGGAAATTGTAGCTGTTCGTCAAATCCATCAGAATACACCCTTTCTTATCATCTTGCTTATCTCCCCATCCGGCGTGATGTGGGTTCCAGTCTCCTCCTACAAGGACCCTTTTATAGTGTTTCAGGCTTTCAAAAACATGCGTGATGTCTTCTTCGAATTCTTTGATAGGTGATGAAGGATTGACCATAGCTATGTTAATACTAGGTATGCGCACTGCTACCGCTTGCGCGTTGCTAGATAGGTTCGGTGAGTTAATTCGCTCAAAGTTCAACGAATTTTTAATATAAATTGCAGCTCCGCCATATCCATCTTTTCTCGAGTGTAGAGCAGCATGGTATTTTGATATCCTGTACTTTCGACTATCTTCATAGTCTTCTTGTGTCCATGATTCGGACAGCAACGCGATCGAATAATCTTCTCCAATCAAAACTCAATTCTTCCTTTTGATTTTCTACACTATGTATATTACACTGTAAAACTTTCATCCCTTCCGCCAGTTTTACTCTAGTTATTTTTTGATTATTTTTACTTGTTGCTCTTTTTCTTCTCATCCCCTATTTTAATTTTTAAGTTCTCAAATCTTCTCTACCTTTGTTTTTTACACTATTGATTTTTTTTATACTTTACATTATTGCTTGTTTCATATTAAAGTATTTTATCGCACATTGATTAAATTTTCCTTCTAACTGCTCATTCATGCTTACTTCTCCCATGATCTCCGAATAGAAGCTCATTGCCGCTGTTCGGTATCTGTTTCCAATACTAATTTCCGCTTTCCTGTTTGCTTCATCGATAATACGGTTTCACCTTTCCTTTTCTTCCACCTAGAAGGGGTTGTTCAGCCCTGTTCCGTTTACTTGTTGCGTGTTTGAATGAGCACCAGGCGTGAATGCCTTGAGACCCATCAATGAATCAAGTGATTGAGTTGCTTGTGGGATGCTCTCGGCAGGGTTTGATCGCCGTCTCTTTTGCTGGTTGTTAGTATTTTTTTCCGGATATGTTTTCACCGCAGCTGTTACTGGTACTCGTGTTGTGTTGTTATTGTGCCATTATTGACTGAGGTTGCTATTAGAAGCAACTGTTTCTGCCACCGTCGGATGGTCCTGAAGGTTGCTGAGAGGTTCGTAGTAGTTTGCAATCGAGGTCGCCACAATTTCCCTGGCTTCCACATAGGTGTAGTTTGTTCGGGACAGGATCGCCTTGATCTGTTGCTCTTTTTTCTTCGCCGCGCAAACTTCGCTTCATGTGATGTGTGTATTCGATTTGCAGTGGATGTATTTCACGGTTCGTTGACATGCGTCGTATTCTTCATTGGTTTCGTGTCGTTCGGTACAGAGTGCGCATCTTCGACTTCCCTTGCAATTATCGCATCTGTGATTAAACCGCAGACAGTTGGTGCAGTAGACTACCTTTTGCTCAAATGTCTTTACTTTCGTCACACAGCAGAAGTCGAACACTTTCCGGAAGCTGGCTTGCTTTGAATGTTACAGAGACTCTGGTTGACGGAACCCGATGGGTAGAAAAATACTCATCTTTTGATCTCTCATTGAAAATAAAAAAAGGGTTTTTTGTATTATATTTTTTTTTTTTAAAAAGACCCATTTTTTTACAGTTTCATATAGTAACGAAAAATGGGTACATATTTACCCATTAATGGGTACTGGCCGGTTACAGTGTGGTTAACAATTTGAGCGTTGTTTGTTTTGTTTTGTTTGTGATTTTTAGTTTCAAAACGTGAAGCGATAATTAACCTAACCTATTTATAATTCATATGGAGAAAGGACTCCCTCCCGTTTCATCGCCATCTCGAATGAACAAAAACGTCTACAGCAGACGTACAGTTTAAAATAAAATGAATGAAATGAATCCCATTTCACCTTAAGGTTTTAATACAATTCTCGAGTAATTCATGTTGTGAACAATGACTTTAAATGTCGATTTCTCTTGAATCTTAAATCACTCTCGTGAAATAAAAGCAGCATCTTGTAGAAGAATGTTAGTTCTACCATAAGGAGTAGCTGGATATAGTAGGATTCTCGTGATTCGTGAGAGGTCAACGTTTAAAGCCATTGTTTACAAATGGCTTTTAGGCCCTAATCATGAATTACTCGAGAATTGGAAGTGATGGACATTGTTTACAAAAACGGATACGCCCGTTCTATACATCGTCACTGATCTGTCAGAATCTGTCGACGGTAATCGTTATATCAGCGCCAACATTTGATTAGAGCGAATCTGCTTTTGTAAACAAACACTTTGTCTACTAATTTATAGGAAGTTGAATACAATTCCTTCAAGTTGAATATATCAGCGGATAGAGATAAAGCTCCGCTTCCTTAAAGAGTGCTTAATTTGTATTTGTGACCTTTTGTTCAAGAGAAAATGACTACGAAAGCAATTGTTTATAAAAGCAGATTCGCCCTAATCTATTGTTGGCGCAGATATTTACTTTAGTAAGGTTTCTCACACTAAACAAAAGTACGTTGACTGATAAGCAATTTTCATAATCAAATTGAGTGCTTCGTCAGGCGATTCCAAAAAAGACATGGATTTTAAAAATAAAGTAACATTGATTACTGGAGCTTCATCTGGGATCGGTGAAGCAACAGCGAAATATTTGGCAAATCTAGGAGCGTTATTGGCATTAACCGGGCGAAATGTGGACAATCTTAACAAGGTTGGATCGCAGTGTGAAGCAGTTTCGGGAAGAAAACCACTTTTACTGGTTGCTGATGTAACCAAGCCAGAGGATAATAAGCGAATCATTGAAGAAGTTATTGCCAAATATGGCAAACTTGACGTACTAGTCAATAATGCTGGCATTATTGCAAATGGCTCGATTGAGAATACAACCCTGGAACAGTATGACGAGGTGATGAATACGAACGTAAGAGCGGTGTATAATTTGACAATGCTAGCTGTGCCCCATTTGATTGAAAGTAAAGGGAACATTGTGAATTTGAGCAGTGTAGCTGGAAACAGGTCGTTTCCGGGGATTTTGGCTTACGGTATGTCTAAAGCAGCCATTGATCAGTTTACGCGCTGTACGGCATTAGAGTTAGCGGAAAAACAATTTCGGGTGAATGCTGTTAATCCAGGTTTGTAAGATCTTTCGGCGTATAACGAATGAATTCTAAACATAAATTTTGTAGGAGTTATTATAACTGATATACACAAGCGAGGAGGAATGGATGAAAAAACGTATGAAGCATTTCTGGAAAAATGCAAACAGACTCATGCGTTGGGGCGACCAGGTGTACCGGAGGAAGTTGCGGCTACTATTGCGTTTCTTGCGTCCGATGCTGCCAGTTTCATCACTGGAGTCACTTTGAACGTAGATGGCGGACGCCACGCTATGTGCCCACGATAATTGTCATCTAAAGTTGATAATTCAAATGGATGTATCCTCAAGTGCCTACGAGCAGCTTTGCTTAACTGTTCTACGAGATTGGAAATGATTGACTATCGGACAAAGCATTTATTCGTTTGTGTAAGGTTGACAATGATATCTCCACATTTTCCATCATAATATGTATTTATGATAGCAATTGAAAATATACATGGTATGAATTAAAACAACTGTGGGTCATTAGTTGAGTAATTACAACATTTCTTGCTTTGATTCGTCCCCAAAAAACGTAATCCCTTTTTAACTTCATTCTTGAAATAGTATTAGGTTAGTTTC
Source organism: Aedes koreicus (assembly GCA_024533555.2). Lineage (NCBI taxonomy): Eukaryota > Metazoa > Arthropoda > Insecta > Diptera > Culicidae > Aedes > Aedes koreicus. The sequence continues at coordinate 381,130 of JAHHFK020005027.1, read as the reverse complement.
ATGTTACATAAAAAATCAGTGGGGTTGTGTATAACACACGACCGGTTGACGTAGACTTCGTTAAACCATTTGATTAGTTTGTTTTGTTTCGTAGCGGAACATTGCAACGTAGGTACTGTCTCCGAGGATCGGTACATGGTCGTTTCGGAGGGTTTTCTGTTTGTTCGATTTTACCGCGCATTCGAAATTTGCGCATACGGTTTACATCAAATCGATTATTCTCACTTTTAGTTTCTAAAAACTTATTTCTACCTAGAAGTAAAACTCTTATCCAACGCGAATCGTTAACACAACAGAATAACTATATTACTAATTGGACTAATTGTACTAATTGGAATGTGAATTTTACTACGGAATATCATGTTCGATAATTAAAACGTTGTCCGTCATAGGGAGTTTCTTGATACTTGCAGGAATGCAACATTCCTTACAAATTTTCAACACCGATTGATGAATATGTACGCGAAATATATTTATCTCTTATTAGTAAATTTTTAAATACTTGAGTAAATAAAATGATAATCGTAAAAACATCTAGGTTTGTGAAAAAATCTCAGCTCAAAATTAAATCAATCAAGAAACGATCGAATTATTAACGACCGGCAGTCATTTGTAAATTGCGCACAATGCTCAAGGTATGCAACGAAGAGAAAACTAAACTTGTTAAAGTCACCGCTGTCTGCCATTTGGTAAGTTGTTAGATAAATTCAAATTAAACAAATTCTCAACATTGGATTGTTCGCCCTGAAAAGGACGGATTTGAAATATTCCGCATTAGAATTGAAACCTTCTCGGTCTTTTAACGAAGCAGGTTATTTCTGCCATGCACGTTGTGCTATAAATAAAGATGGCTACCAAGAATATCACACACACACTCAGGCACCTTATTTCACTCCTCGTGGTGGCGCTTACAGGCTGGCAACAATTCATCACCGGCTTGGGCAACCGACTGCCTAGCACACCACTGCAATTTAGTGGCTGCCTAGCAACGGTTGCTTAGCCAAGGGCTTGCTACAACAGCCTGCAGAGCAATCAGCCTGTACACTGGTCGGTCGCCACTGCACCTTCTATGGTACGTGCCATCACCAGCTGCCAAATCCACCATGGCGCTTTGCCGCTCCGCACTAGAGGTTGCCTCCAGAGTTTATGCCATCGCCAGCTGCTGATCTTCGGTGATTCGTTGGTCTGCCTTGCTCCAGTACTGCGACACTAATGAGTGAAATTGCGAAGATGTACCCGTTTTATGACGTGCACTGCTGCATATGAGACCTCCCTTGCTTACCTTTGAAATCTGTGATAGGAACGTACTCTGCATTTAGTAAAATTAGGCTCCAAAACAAAATTATAAGACATCAACTTTAATTTGCCCTATTTTCAATATTTTAAAATTTTTGACGGATAAATTTTGATGATTGATTTTATACGCGGGAAAATTTTCAACCGATTGATGTAAACATATTGAAAATCTATCGAGCAATTTTCGAGTTATAAGCGTTTAATTTGTAACGATATTTCGTACGGCCGCTTATTTTAAGATTTACAATTGTCACCCTGCCCTTGCCATAAGACGTTTCAATTTTTCATGACGGCAGCCATTTGTAAATTGTGCACAATGCTCAAGGTATGCAACGAAGAGAAAATTAAAATTGTTTCAGCCACCGCTGTCTGCTAATTGGTTTCAATTGCTCGTGACGGCAGCCATTTTAAGTATGGACAATGCTCAAGGTATGCGATGAGAAGAAAACTACAATTGATTTAGCCACCGCTCTCTGTCAACATTTGAATCGTTGTCCTGAAAAGGACGGATTTGGAATAATTCGCAAAAGAATTGAATCTTTCTCGGTCTTTTCACAAAGCCGCCGTGCACGTGGTAGCGCCTACCGGCTGGCAACAAATCATCACCGGCTTGGGCAACCGACTGCCTAGCACACCACTGCAATTTAGTGGCTGCCTAGCAACGGTTGCCTAGCCAAGGGCTTGCTAGCAACAGCCTGCAGCGCAATCAGCTACCTGTCCACTGGTTGGTCGCCACTGCATCTTCTATGGTACGTGCCACCACCACATTGGCGCTTTGCCGCTCCGCTCTAGAGGCTTCGTGCCATCGAGGTTGCCTCCAGAGCTTATATCATCGCCAGCTGATGATCCTCGATGGTTCGCTGGTCTGCCCAGATCCAGTACTGCGATACTAATTAGTAAATTTGCGAAGGTGTACCCCTTTTATATTGTTCACTGCTGCATATGAGCCCTCCCTTGCTTAAATTTGAAATCTGTGATAGTAAAGTACAGTGCATTTAGTAAATTTACTCTGAAAAATCGGCATTATAAGACATCACCTTATATTTTCTCTATTTCCAATAGTTTAAACTTGTTAAAGAAGAATGTTTAATTAAAATTCCCAACCGATTGATGTAAACATCTTGAAAATCTCCCAACCGATTGATGTAAACATCTTGAAAATCTACTGAGCATTTATTAAGTTATTATCGTTTCATTTGTAACGATATTTCGTGACGGTCGCTTATTTTTAGATTTTCAATTGACACCCTACCCTTACCGTAAAACGTAGTCTACGTCAAAACAACGAAATATCGACTCCGCAAAGCTAACTCGATTCAGCCTTCCAAATAAATGACAAGAATAAAAAAAACATCTAAAGCAATTCACCAATCTGATAAACACGTTTTATGAATTAAGGTCTTCCTCACCAAACATGTGCTCAATGTAATCTTGGACACCCCCCCAAGGGGGGTTGTGCCAAACCTTATTTATTTAAGCTAATTTTCTTACCTTCCCCGGCCCATCTTTCTTAGACACTTGAAACGACCACCATCGTATATTTTTTTCTCGAATTCTCATGCGATTAGAGGTATTGCAGGATGAGTTCTAGCTCAAGTCAGAAACTGGTCACAACCTGAGAGGAAGAAAACGCGTTCCTGTGATATTTACGCAACCGTTCGACCGATTCCATTAAAAAGTATAGTTCAATGGGACCCATTTGCCTTCCTTTTGGTGTTTGTTTCATGTAAATTGGTAAGGTCGTTGCTGCCTTTTTGTTAGCGTCACAGAAATACACAAACATATACAAAGACATTGCGTGATTTTATCGAGCTTAATTGAATGGCACTCGAAATCGAAAGTAGTGACTTTAAAAATGAGGATGTTGAAATTCCGGGACATTTCAACAATTTTGGGCGAATGCGGGACGTTTCACTTGTTTCATACACAAATTATAATGAGATAAATAATGATAAAAAATTAGCATTAACAAAATATTCGCAACCATAGCAACGAGAGGGTTGTTCAGTTATATCACCGAAAGCTTTGATGTTATTGAAGTCTGGCCATGGCATTAGCCACAAAAGTCAAGGCACCTTCTTTGTTTAGAGGTTATCGAAATATTCCGTTGGAGACGGCTCAATATGACCCTTATCTTCATTATGAATTGTCATTTCATTACACGTGATTTACGGCGTACATTTAATTAGAATACGTTCTTATAAGATTATAAGATTATAAGTATACTATAAATTCAGATACAGTTGACCAGTTCCAGAATTGAAGTCATTATATCTATAATTTTGGCGTTTGTTGTCTCTGGTTAGTTACAGTGAATTCCAAACCCCTCATAACATAATTTTGATTCAAGGCCCAGGGTTCAATATCATAAAGCAATCGACCCATTTCAATTCCGAACAGGTCGGTCGACAAAAATATGGAGAGATTGCTTCTGTGTTATCTATGTGTATCTATCAGGAAGTATAAAAATGAGGAAATTTAGTTCAGTTACAATTTGCGATCAATAGAACGATAAGGGCCTTTATTGCAGTAAGGTTAACTTTTTTTTTTATCAGTTTTATATTGCAAAAAAGAGTTCTTATCGGCGTAGTAATTATTTTATCATCGTCTTCATAACTGTCATCTTTTATACATCACATCATTACTTAAACTTTTGTACGTTTCTGGTTAGGCGTCAGCAGAGAAGAGAAAGCTACTGAATTCTCAGCTTTGGCAGATTTGTTTTGACGAGTTTTGCATGTTTCCAATCGATACGATGGTCTTAACCCGTTGCATGTACTGCTGCTGCTGATGAATTCAGATTCTGATTCTGCGTTTTTGTGTTTTGTGCGAACTTTTAATTTGCGAAGAGTTTGTCCGATGAACACGGAGGAGCAAAGCGATATAACTTTGTAAATCCCCAAATTCTCGTCCAGTGGAACCTTGTTCCACCAATTATATAGTGCTACGTCGCGCAAAGCGTTTTGCTTTTATAAATTATGGGCATTCCTGGTCGTTTGAGTGTGATTTTGATAGAGTCAGTGACTTTCGGGTAAAATGGTGGACTAATTCTTCTAACCCCGTCTTTCTCTGGCGATTTTGTTTTTTATGCCTCTTGTATATTTTTGTAGAATTCTTTCCGTGAACTCATTTTTCTTTTCTCCTGCAAATTATTTTTCGCCATATGAAGGCAGTGTGCCATGGAGTGAAAAGCGGTTTGCTTTTGAATTGCAAAGTGACTGAAGTAGGACGTAATGCCAGTCGATGTCGATTACGGTAAATTCCTAATTTCAATGTGTCTTCGTCCTTCCTGGTGGTCATTGAATCCAGGAAGGGTAGTTTCCCATCGATTTCTTGTTCTATTGTGCATTTTATTTAGCAATGACGCGAGGTTAAGCATGCTGATTGTTTGTTCTAGGTAGCATATAGAATTTTCATCTAAAACCGAAAAAAAAAATTGGTTCATACAAACCACAATGTGATGTTGTGGCGTTCCACTGCTTCCTAAATGTCGACGCAGGCTTCTTAAATATGGAAATAGTGCTACAATGTCAAACGATAACCCCGTCAAAGTACACCTCCTCTTATCTTGAACCCTTCTATCCGCTGGACGAGAATTGACACATTTGCCATGAGCTACAAGGCACTTCTTCACTTCTTCAACTGGCCACGCTGCCATTTTTTCGGTGAATGTGTAGATGTTCGAGAAAATGGGCCGCATTCCAATTGGTGTTTTGTGGATCTTCGGTAGGCAATATAGTGATGCTATATTTCCGTTCTTGAATTTTTGTTCCTTGGGGGCTTGGGTTGTTTTGATTGGTTGTGGATGGTTGGAACAATCTTGGAACCACGAAGGATGCTTGTAGGTCGACCGGTGCCGCGTGACGTGGCTCGAGGCCTGATAGAGGTTGTAGCTCAATCGAAGGGACTTGTCCTGGGCTCTGCCGGTTCTGTACTGAACGATTGGCTCATATGTAGTTTGCCTGACTCAGGGAGCTAGTATTGGCGCTAAAACCATTAGCCATGTCGGGCTAAAATTCTAGTTAATACTTGAGTCCCAATCGTGTCAACAGAAACTGAGTATTACTCAACCTTCTTAGACTAGATGCTCCCAACGATACGTTTTTGTTCTATTCTGTTTAACTATTCTCTCCGACTATTCATTTTCCTTTTCCTTTGACTTCTACTGATGGTTGCGTGGGTTCCTTGTGTCTTCTTAAGGTAGAAACCAAATCCTCCCTATCTCCAACAGTTATATGGGCGTGATCAGGTGAGCGATCGAGGAGTGCCTTCGTGGAGATTATTACGCGATGAAAAGTATCAGCTACTGGTTCCTTTTCATGATGACATGCAATGTCTTCAACGAATTATTCCTCATCGTAGCTCCATCCATGAGGTGTGCAAACGTCAATGCTATGCTATGCAATGCTCATACGGACCTTGATTGATCCCTATCCATGGTCACTGTAGTATAATCCCTATGCGCACGTGAGTAGATCACATTAGGGATTTCCAATAAGCGAATCGAACATCAAGTATCGAAATTATTTGGCCCTGTGTTTCTTTGTTTCTCCGCCGGTCGTGAAATGCATTGCTTAACATTGTGACGAATTAAAGATATTGGCATAGTTGTCATATTGGATGGCGCTTTCAACTCGTTCTTTCCGGTGCCTGTGAGCATCTGAATGAGCGCGTTTTTGGCGGTGTCCCTGTTTTGTTTTGCTCACACGTTTGTCTAAATTTCGATTTACACTAAACGGGACTTGTTGCCTGAACTCTTTCTTCTCTCCTACACACTTATGCACAGTGTATCTTGTTCAGAAAATATTATTTAATATTTGTGATGTTGGTCCTGTTGGTCGAAAACTAGTATTCGAAAGTTACGACGCGAAACAAATGAAACAATATTTAAAAACATATTTTGTTTATTTTGCAGTACAATGTAGAATGCATACTATTGATGTTTTGTGTTGTATAATGATTCTTCTGTAGATTCAAACCAATGAATTTGTGTAAGTTGTTTTATTTTATTGTTATCTTCATCTTTGCATTGATTTCAACAAATCTTTTGCACGGACATACATACTTAATATTAAAGTAGTAATTTTGAAGAGGGAGCTGACGAAATGCGTGTCGTGGTTCAATTATGCTTAAGTTCCTTGTTTTATTTTTTGGTGATCTCGATGCAATTTTCCAATTCATATTTTGCAGACTTGGTGCCGAATATTGTTGCATAATTATTCACTATAGATGGCCAAACATCTTTATCATTGCTATGAACAGTTTTTTCTTCTACGAGATAAACCTTGTTTGGCTTGATCTATACTAAAAATTATAATACACATTATATATATAATCGCGATTAAAAAATACAGGGCTAAAATAAATACAAATGCTCTTCAGTTTTCCACACAATAAATTAAGCACAATTGTTTTGAAGATTCCTAATTAGATTTTCTGTTAGATATTCGAACTGAATGTTTTGATGAGCTTCTACATTCTACGAATATATGCTGAAGCCTATCAACGTGCATATGTATGCATTACAATGTACACGGTACAGTTGTAATGAATTGTGCTTGAATAATTGCAACAATACTCATGATCACGATGGTAAATATAAAATGGAAGTTTGCATATTCCAATCCACAATTCTTGACTGTTTGCAATGTTCGAACGCATCTAAGTTGCACATACAACTCTTTACTCGCAGTCACTCTAAACTGAAGCTTCTGTTGACTGTGTCTCTACGACCTAGGACCATGAAACAGAAATTTAATTTCAGCAAACTTATTCCTTCATGCGTATGATGTCTATGGTAGGATTTCCTTTGTTGATTTTAAAATATATACACAAACAAATTTTACAATGTTCATGGATGCATATACTTATTATTTGCATTATTTAGTGCAAATCGAAATAATAAATCACCTATTCCTATTTTACTTAGTCTCACTCTTACATAGTATCTCATCATTACGCATCCTCATCTTCTTCTTCACCATCAACTTCATCGCCCTCCTCCTCTTCCTCATCTGTAAAAAATAGAGGATCAGAATTAATATTGCAATCTACCTTCAAGCAAGCCAAAATATGGCGGTAAAAATTCAAGCCAACGAACAAAACCTACCTTCAGCTTCTATGTCTTCTTCTTCACCATAGGGAAGGTCGTACTCTTCATCTTCTCCTTCCACCTCCTCACCCTCATCTTCTACATCTTCTTCTTCTTCGCCCGCGCCATTTTCATCTTTCTTCACTTTTTTGGATTCTGTGGTTTTTTCCTGCAAAAGAAAACAAGAGTTAAAGTGCCGCATCATATTGGAACATTAAAAATCTTATTGGTTATCAAAAACGCGGTCCACAAAAAAGATTATTGGATTGAAGTTCGAATTCAATTTATGTAGGACAGTAGCGTATAACACTCACACAGCCGAACACGTCTTGGAATGTCGTTGTGAGTTTCAGTGGCGTTATGCCACACAAACATAGAAAAAGTTTTCCGTTGAACATGAGCTTGTTACGCATACATGCTCACAAGAAGCCGGTGTTTTTGCTTCATCTCCTTTTAACCTGTATAAACAGTTTGTCAAGATCGATGAAATTTCAAGCTGTGCGTCAGTTTTTAGCTTGGCGCTTTTCTCACGTGTGCTATATTTATTTGCCACTAGGTGTTGGTGTGTTGGCGTATTGTTACGCCACAACGACCACCATAGATTGCCAATATCTATTCTAGCTCGTATGCTATTCAATTCCAATAGAAAATATATTAATAAAAAAACGACGCCAAGCCGAAAACAAGCAAATTATTTGAAAACCTCATTGAACACTTAATATGAAAATTATCTAATCGTAGGAGATTTTTAATCTTTCTCGAACTGACAATCTTCTCAAGAGATATTTTTCATGTAAAATACTTTATTCACTTTTCCGATACTACTGTGATGGAAAACGTGCTTGTGTCCGCCATATTCAAATATAATTAATTGAATACTTAGGATTGATAATAATGAACATTTTCAAACTTTTAAGCAAGAATCTATGCCAACTACTGGTTCTGATGCTAATTAATATATTATAACGCTAAATGCACGCCGCGTGGTACTCATCCGACAATGGCGGTGATTTGTTCTTCATTTTTCAATTCGGAGGGAAATGAACCATGAAAGACTTGTACCGGCCGGTGGTATCAAATTGATTGAAATCTTTTTATTTTTACACCGCAAACTTATTTTTTGCATGTAGCTTGATTTTTTTGTTTTACAGTTGAGGAATATCAGGCAACATTAATGCTATTACGGTAAAAGTACTTACATCGGCGGGCCGCTTGACTCCTTTTAATTCCTTAGTTTCCGCCTTTTCTTCAGCTGCGGCAACATCGACCTCCACTTCACTCTTTTTGTTTTCTGAACTCATTTTGATTACACTTATTTACGTAGAATTCGAACTAGTGAATTAAAATTTATAATTTGTTTAAACAATTTGTGGTAGCAACAATGCTATGTGACTATGTTTTGATGTTTATCGAGAGAGACGATGCGACTCCGACGAGCTCTGAAACACGACTGTGGTGCTGTTTTAGGACGGCGTACTGATCATAACATGACAAATGGTATGTTACAAGCGTCGCTTATATTCGCACGACAGGTAAAATTGTTATTTTTCGCTTAATGGGTAGAAATTTAGTTGTAACAATATATGTAGTGCGTACAATAAAAGAACCGGCATAGGTAAATCATTTCAAAAACATTTTCCAATTAAAACAAAAGAATTGTTTACCTAAAAAGAGGGATGCATGAGTAAACGAACGGGCAGATTTGTTTTGCTACCGTGAGTTGTTCCGAAGCAGTGAATACACTTCGTTTGGAAACGCGCCTTTTCAGTAGGCTGATGCAGCACTGATGAGAGTGAAGGCTCATAGACTCATTTGTAAGCATTAACAGATTAATTCTATAATACACCATAATTGTAATGTTCTAACGGACATTTTCAAAGTACGTACACCCTATGATAGATCGTTTGGTTAACGTTCCCATTGGCTGATGTGCGAAACTTACGATTATGAAAATATGAGCATTTTCTACTAGTCATGTTTTACTGTATCATTGATCTCAATTTCCTATGAGAGTTTTAAGTTGTATAGTTTCTCATAGCTATGGAAAATCCCGAGTTCCAGAGAATAACTTTATTTTTGACGATGCATTATTAAAATTAGATTAAGATTCAGTTTTTCTTGTTTTTCATTATGATCATTTCTGCTACCTTGTCACTGGCAATAACTCGCTCAGGATGATCCATATGTGTTCATATCGCTCAAGGCATGGTTTGTTTTCGATTTTCGGAGAGGGTGGCTATGCACCGTACATACGATGGGTTTGGTTGTCGCAAGTCAGCGTCGGTATGCTGCTTATCTCGTTATTATAGGGAGATGGTTTCGAGTCCAAGCGACTGCGGCGTTTGTATACATCGAGCTTTAATGTACGGGGAAGGCTTGTAAGATACTCGCGCGATGAGTGGATAGCAACACTCTTGTGAAAAAATGCCTAATGAAATATATAGCATGAATGAGTTGATTGATTTAGATTCGGTTGTTGGAATGAATTGATTTTTCAGTAAATTAGCGTAATTTTCCAGAATTTTTTTATTTTTAGTGTTAGCATTTCCAAAAAAAATTCCACAATGTTAAAAACAGTAATTTTGAAAAAAGTAGTTAAGGGGTTATGCATAAACCACGTAGACTTTTTTGGGGGGAGGGGGGGTTTGACCAAAGTCTACGCTTCATACAAAATTTCAAAAAATTGTATGGAGAAAAGTCTACGAGGAGGGACGGGGGGGTCTGAGATTTTCAAAATTGAGTCTACTTGGTTTATGAACCGGCCCTAACATAAAAAAAGCGTGGAAAGATCGAACGCCAAGTATTCTGCTGAAGGAGTAATTTTTTTTTCTTCTGTTAATATATTGGCAAGAAAAATAAATACTTAGCATAGCTTTTATTGTTTGTGGCTACGGACTATTATTTTTTATTTTTTTAACTTGTGCATTAAAAACAAAGATTTTTGCAATTTTTCATGCGATTATCCTGCTATCCGGTGCATCGCCAATCGTAGCAACCCTGCTGTGTACAGGAAAACAATTACAGCATTATCAGTTGATTTGCAGCAACCATCGTTATCATAATGGATAACGAGACCTGTTTTACCCTAGACGACAACCACTGGCAATTTACGTCCCTCACCAAGTAGGTAACCGTTGACGTCAAATTGATCTCCCACATCAAGCTTCCGTGGCTGACGATCAACGAGAAGGGAATGTACAAGCCGCTGTTCTTTCCTTCGGGGCTTGCAGTGAACGGGGAGATAAACAGTACGATGTGCCTGCTGGAAGTTGCCGCCTTCATCAAGAAGTATCAAGCGGACGAGGATGTGGTCTTTTGGCAGGAACTGGCCCAGCGTCCTCACGATACGTCCGATTGAAAATGTTGGGCGAACCGCAAACGGGTGATCTACTGCAATAATTTCGAGGCCAAAACGGATGACCAGCTGATTGCCGAGGCCATGATTTAGTGAAATTTAAAAAAATAAGTAAAACGAGTAAATCTCACTCATGTGTATGACTATACATTGATACACTAACCGCTTCAGAACAAATTGATGCCAACATGATTCGATTGTTGCTGAATTTATGAAATTGTTGATACACAGGCCGAATGAAAGAGCTGAGCTGACTCCTCTTTACCCTATGAGTTTTTAAGTCGTAAATGTTTGAATAAACCAATTTGTTCATAAACATTATTTTGGAAGCCATCACATACATAGTAAAATCTTTGTGCATTTTCCGAAAAAGTTGATTTAATTCCGATATCACGCGGCAATTTGGTTTCCTTCAAAGTGATTTCCTTAACAAAAAGTAGTCTTAGTAGTTGCTTTTCGAAGCGATTGACAGCGCCTAACGAAATGTCGCAATGCAATTCACCGTTCAACTTTCATCATAATGAAATGAAGAAAAAAAAATTGTTCAAATCCTATTTAAAACATTTTTCAAAAAATCTTGCACAATTTGCTCTAGCCAAACGACGCGCCGTCGTTACAGTTGGAAATTGGAATTCTTCACTAACAAATACTGATTGTACGCTTGTTCTATGCGTCATTTATCTTGACGGAAATAGTGCGTTGTATAGCGCTTCATAATATAGAATGAGGCTGAAATCTTTTTGTCCTAGTCGATTATTCTAGTTTCCAACTGTAACGATGATATTGCTCGGCGCGTCGTTCGACTAGAGCCTACCCGTGCAAGATTTTTGGGAAATACAGTTCATGCCAGTACATCAATTCGATTTGTGAAATGTAGGTAGGGGAACCGTTCCGTTATGCATCTCAAAAACAAAACATTGAAGGACGGAGAGGCTTGTTCTGTAAAAATGCTTGCTTAATAATTAACAGAAAAAAAGGATCAAAAATAAGCAAGCATACTACCTTGGATGCCCGTATTGAGTTATTACATTTGCTTATGAGTTGCAAAGTGATGAGATGGGTAGGGCAGCAGCTACCCTACCTATCTTTTATTTCATTCGAAAATGCTGTGTTGGTTGACCTGCATGTGGAAGGTGTGGAAAAAGGAGCGAAGAAAATTATGCGAAGGGTATAGAAGCAGACGCTGAAGGTAGAGAATCCAACAGTGCTGTTCATAAAAAATGATATGGCATGAAACTAGTCTCGGGATAAGAGATGAGAGTTCGATTTGAGAATTGAAGCCCAATTTGATTAATTAAGCTTCAACTGAACTTTTAATCTGATATATTTTAATGAACCAAAATAAGTTAAAATTCTTATTCAAGAGTTTTGGTAGTCAGCTATTAAGGACATACACGACCGAGTCCCTCTCACTTCGCGAGTTGCTGAGCACAAATCTCAAATATTAAGACTATTAAGACTTCTTCCTTGCTCTTTTGGAGCATCCTTTGGTTACTATTTGAACCCTTTTTGTTTCGATAAATTAATAAATTATTCTAACCTAGAAATTATAATGGGAAAGGACATGGTCTTGTATGTTCTTAAGACACTGATCAATAATATAGACTGATCCATTCATGAAAAACGAAACGCATGTGGTTTAATTAAAGAAAAATCACGGCTACTTGAAAGGAAATCAACTTGAAGCTAAATAACCAAGTCATCATATGAATATATTCAGTGAACAACTTTGAAGGACGAGTTTGTATTGTACAATAAAGCAATAAATAATGGTAGTATTTAAGTGTTTACTCAATTTGTTCCTATCTCTTCCACGTTTCGTCAATCAAGCTATAAATCTCGTAATAGCAAACATCACGAATGTAGAGCACACCCCTGATCGAAAGAGTTCTTTGGACTTACAAATTGCGGTGTGTTACTTATATGTCCAGTACTGTAACCACAAGCTCACTGAATGTTCTTGTGAGGGTATTCCTGCAACAATCGTGCATGTATCGATAAAAGTTGGAATGGCGTCTATACCAGTATTGTGGAAAACAACCAGATGTAATAAAATTTCATAAAATGCTCTTCCTAAGACAAAAAAAATAGTTTTTTCACAATTGTAAAAAAGACAACATAAGCATTAAGCACATTTTTTCATGAATATGAATATTCAGAAATGTGTTTCGCTCAAGAGAAACGACACTTCAGGGACCATGAATTTTTTTTGTTCAAATAAAAAGGTTGGCGCTGCTGCGCCGGGATGCAAAAATAGACCGGATTTAGTGGAAGGATATGTAGAGATGTTCAGGATATCTTAAAGTCAGAGGATGCGGGCGGAAATTAGACCAAAGATGTCTAGATAGCAAAATGATTTTCTATTGTGTGTTCATCAATGTGCATGAAAATGATTGAAAATGTTTCGGTTCCACTGTAATAGGAAGCAAAGTTACAGAATCAAAGTCACTAGACCGGTGCTGAAAATGCTGCCTTTCAACCAAGGGCTGATTTTAACAATAAAATTTATTTATTTTCCCAAAAATAGTTTTAATATTTCCACTACCGAACCTCGGACTCTATTCATATTTCCCTGACATATAATGAGAAATAGTAAACTATTCTTTGTCTATTTTGGCTCGCATTCCAAGATGATGGGTACAGTAGTGACAAACGCCCTGTCTTTCTTTCTTAGCGTTTCAAGCTTATTGCTTTCGCTAAGCTAATTTATTACTTGCTCTCAACTTTGTGTTCTAAATGCACTTCCACAGTTATTAATTAAGAGCTTTCGACGCCAAGTACCATTTTTGCATTAGTATTATTGTGTGGCAAGTACAATCATACCCTATGCCCTGAGAGTCGAGAAATTTTCCTTAACGAAAAATTCCTAGACCAGACCGGGAATCGAACCCAGCCACCTCCAGCATGGTGTTGCCGCGCCTTCACCGACTGAGCTAAGGGAGGACCCAAACACCCTACTGGGCTTAAATGAACAGACGATATTTTATAGGTAACAGATTGCCACTTAGTGATCTTAAAAGCAGCATTGATAGGGAAGTATTTGAACAAGCATTTAACACATAAAATCTAACAAAAGCAAGGGACTGACATGCCTATCGTTACCAACATGACATTATCTTAGCAAACATATCAGAGTCTCAGCTCACCTGCGTGTAGGTGACGAAAGATCGCAAATCGCCATTGAAGCAGAAGGACACGAATAGATGCTAGCCTCAAACACATGACTGCCCGCCAATGCCCAGAAAAACAAAGCTTTCGAAAAGGAGCGAGAAAGGACACGGTTACATTATACCCCAGGCGTAATACATGTTCTACCGATCTCATTGCTTGCAAAGACGTTGTGTATATTAAGAGACACGCGGCGTGTGAAGCCAAAAACACCAAATCGAACTGTCAAGTGGAGTACCAAGAGCAAAATAAATAAACATCCAAAGTAAACGAAAAAAGCCTGGCTGCCAAAATAGGTTGCCAAATATCTATTGGCGGCCGCGGTACCCGTTTGAAAGTAATATTTCTCTCTGCGTGTCTCTCAATAACTTATACTTATACTTTCTGATTGCTCATAACACAACATTGTCGGCTCAGTAAAGGTCGGTATTGAGTTCGAAAGAAATTTCTTTTTCTATCTCAATCCCATGTTAAATTCCGTTTACTGAAACGGAAAAGTAAAGAATCGAAAAGAAATTTCTGCAGCAGTATCCACCTGAAAAGAACGAAAAACAAAATTGGAATTTGTAAGGTTTCCACGCAAACTAATGGGAGCTGTCACTTTTCCTTTCGGAAAAACTATTCCGCTCGATTATTCCGTAAGTGAAGGTGACATTTCGTTCCATGCAGATCAATTGTCAAAATTCCGCTTGGTAATATTGAACAAAATTCCGTAACCTCTCTACTTTTTAAGTCGATACTGGCCTTAACGAAGAAATCTGAAAAACAGTGCTGGCGTAGATAGATTTTACATTCTTGTTTTATATTCTCATTAGATACAGCGCACTTTCGGCGATTTCCGATTCGCATCCGATTTTTGCTAGCTTCATTTTCCAGATTTCTTCTGTATGGACAATATTCGATTCAATCAGCTACCAGCTGTATCGAGCTGACCTTAACAGGCAACATTAGTTGTGGCCCCTGTATGTAGCTGGGGACCATAAAAAATGGCTTTTTCGATGCTACTACATCAACATAACTACTTTTCTGAAGGTCACTTTTCAATCAGTTAATGATTATTTATTACGTTAATAATCATCTGACATGCTTTATCAACCACCCTAGAATTCATGTTGAAGCCCTCCCAAAGAGCGAAGAGCTTCGCTAACAACCCGAACATCATCTGAAAAGCGAGAAGATGAGAGATCTGCAGTACGCCAAACTGAAACGTGAAACTTACAAGCTTGGAATAAAACTGAAAACATCGAAATCATAATCTCTGATCACTGGAAAACCGACTGCGATAAGTACTCGTAAATAGAAGTGTAAATAGGGTTGTTGATACCAAAATGTCTGTTCGAAAACAGTTGACATAGTACAAATTTCACAAACAAGAAAAAAGATGCTGTCTGTTCCAAAGCCATCTGCTTTATTTGATAGGTTCGGAACATTGATTTGCCTTGTCTAACAGTAAAATAATATTATCACAGTACCGATGGGTCTTCATCCAGCAGCATAATGTCAAATAGAACATGACGTAAAAATCCATCAGTTTTCAATTAATCGTTTAAAAAACTCCCCTAGCAGAGTTTGGGTGTGCTAGGTAGCATAACACTTTAATTTATTCATTAGCATTCTACCACGGAACGGAAGGACAACTTAGAACAATTCAATGACACGAAAAGTGAAAAATTTTGTGGTGTAAAAAGTATCTCGATTTTATTTGTTTCCACTCATTCTATTTTTATAGTGTTGAAGAAACGTCAAATCAACTTGTATAAGTGGTATATTTGCTGCCATATGATCATCACAGTATGCTCTGGTTACTTGAAGAAAAAACAACAACACTTCATTTTGTGATTTTTCCATATTTTTCTGTGATAATCTCATTAAAAAAATACTCCCCTAGAAGTACGAATTCTGTAATGAATTATTCCTAATACATTTATAATGCACGTACCTCTTAGCCAGTGCAAAAAAAAGAAACATTGTTGGATGCCAATGTGCTGAATCAATTCAAAATAGCACAAGTTTTTCCCCGCATTGTTCTTTGTTTTTTCATGTCTCAGTCTCGAAAAAAATACTTCGAGTAATGTCCTAGCAACCACAATCGAGGGCTCTAAATCACACACATAAGGTATAACAAAAACGCAGATGACGTCACTACAATAACCAGTTGGGAAAACAATTCGTGTGAAATATAAAGAACGGTGAATTAATGTCAATAGATCTCTATCTCTTGCTGTACAGAACCACAATTCACAAAGTAGCAAAAGCTGCTAGTGTTTTTATGTATCTTTATTTTAATTTTATATTTTGCTATACTTTGTTCTAGTTTGAATGTCTATCTGCGCATTTAAATTAATTTTTCAACTTTATTTTTTTGTCGCCAGAATTTCCTAAAACGTTATATGAAACATTTGTAGATCATTTAAGCTACGACCATGTCAAAATATCAAATCTACACAAGTTCAATACACCAGTTGCTGATCAAGAAAGTAAGAGTCAAATTATCATTCATGAATTTCAAATCCATTTTGAACAAAACCATTACCTTTGCGTGTGCGTGTATTTGACAGTTTTTCCATAAGTTTTCTGTGAAACTTACGTTTCCAATCACGGAGATAACTTAGTACTCAGACACCACTGTTACTAGGAACTGGGAGGCCTGCAAATATAAGACGAAACACGCACATACTTCAAAGAATAAACAATTATAACGTAATTAAAAAGCAATAACTTAACTCACTTAAAAGATTTTTGTGAGGATATTCCGTTGAATGATTCGAACAAATTAAAAGAGGTACATATTGCAGTTTTCCGATAGTTCTAAGTAATTCATGCCAAGGCTGAGGGACTACGCAACAGTTTTTTTTTTAAATTTATGTAGGCTTCTGCGTCGTCTTATTGTCATGGGGTTACTGAATTCTTTAAGTTTTGAGATTTTACGCAAAGGTACTTCATGTTCCAGATACCCACTTCGCAAAAAAAAACTTCCCGGTTTCATTTACCGATAATAGGTTAAGACAAACGATAAGACATGCCACTGCCGATATTTCTTCTAATGTCTTCAAGTTTTTGCACAAAAAATGAAGAGAATAAAAGAGGGTTTGAATTTCTAAAAATTTAGTGTTATCAAATTTTTGGATAAAATTTTTTTCACCTCGGTGTTAATATTTTTTCAATTAAGTTAATCATACACTTCCATTTGTTATCAAACAGTTTTTCTATGACACGTAATTTTTCCGAGCTACAATTTTTAAATTAAGGTTAATGCTGAATTGCATAGGTCGGTTTCCGAAATTGGGTTGTTAAATCAATAACTAAATGCCGCTTTTTGTATTCCGTTAAATTAAATTTTTTTATGAGCACAAAATCAATTTTAGCGATCACATAGACGATTAATCACAATTTTCAATTAAAATAAAATAAGTTTTTTTAATTGACACTACAAATATTTAGTGACAGTTAACTTCCATACAAAGTCCCATAGAGGGGTGTATGAATACTGTTTTTTTTAAAATGCAATCGCACAAATATTTCTTGTGTATTAAAATTCATAACATTTTGGATATACTCAAGCTTCTTAGTCAAATGCATATAGAGAATTTCGTTCAAATAAAAAAGTCGATTAAATTGTTACACATTACAAACAGAAAATTGTTATTTTAAAAGAAGTAATATAATCTGAATATAGACTTCTCCAAACGCTTAAGTGTGAGATGATAGGGTGTGATATGTATATAGTATGAAAAAATCGATGTACGTACACATCGCATTTCTTATTCACACAATAGAAAAGTCTGAGAAGTTTATTTGAGGTCAAATCATTAAAAATATCTATTTATTTATATTTATTTATTCGTTCCAAGAGGAACAAACCTTCATGTAAGTACCTTGCTACTTTTTACTAGCAGGTCTAAAAATTTTGTCTAAGCTTGGAGCAGATTAAATTATTTTCCGTGTAAAATGTGTGACTTCAACCGCAACATGTCGCGACTAAGAGCATTCAAAATTCATCATTATTTGTCGTTCAAGATATACTTCCGTTCTGTGCCCCCCCTCCCCCCCCCCCCCCCCCCTCCTTTCTCTTCTTATAAATATTTTTTTTTTTTTTATATTTTATTTTTTTTCTCTTTTATTACTTTACCTTCTCTTATAATTTATTATATTATATTCTACTATATTATATTATATTATATTATATTATAGTATATTATATTATATTATATTATATTATAGAATTTATTTTATATTATATTATATTAGGTTAGTAAAAAAAAATAAAAACCACCATCTATGAAGAAAAAAAAAAACCGAAATGTCTACGCCATTTTAATATTTCATCTTTCATAAGAACGTACTCAAAATTTCATTTAGATCTGTCAATTCATTATTTGTTTACAAGCCATTTGAAGTTTCTGTGTGAGTGTATTTTTTGACAAAGGAAAAATCCTAATATCGTGCAGTGATTAAATTCTTTGTTTTGGAAGGGTTATCGGCTACTGAGATCCATGCAAAGGTAGTGAAAGTATTTAAGCAGTCTTCTCCTTCATTTCCACAACCGTTCGCCGAGTTGAAATTTAAGCGTGGCCGTACAAGTGTTGAAGACGATCCGCTCAGGTATAGTATAGTTAGTATACTATAGTAGTAGGGAACGACCCCGGCGTAGTGATAGGCATCCATACCTTTCACGCCAAAGTCACGAGTTCGAATCTCACCCCCGGACAAGTTACAAATATACCCAAAAGGTATTTGAGTGACTACGAAGGGAGATGAACCAGCCCCCAGGGCTGAAAATCTCGATAATCATGGAATTAAAAAAATACTATAGAAGTAGAGAACCGACAATGCTATACAATGCTCGATGTTATGTTAAGGCAATGGAGTGCTGTTGGTCGAATGAAAGTCCCTTTAAAACATAGGTGTTTTTCCATAAGTTAGAAATGGATTTTCCATCAACAAGTAGTGCTCCATATGCTTGAAATGCAGAGATAGAAGAATTAGGCACAGGCAAATGTAATATTGATTGCTTCCGCCCAATGGATTTCTCTAAAAGCGGTAGCTCCAACAGGATCCCGCTCAACTATTTAGAGTAACTGTGATGTCAATTCGGTTTCGATCAACACGAAGCGCAGCAAACATTATACAGACAACCAGATACAGACCGTTCGCTCCTAGGCGTGTTCATTAACATTGATGTCGTCATCGAAGTAGCTGAGGGAAGAACTTTACCACCAAGGGAGCTATATTTTAGACTGCTTCGATTATACCATCAGTGAAACGTACTCATGAACAAATCACACGAGATTCGAAACACTAAATATATCTTTACAATAATACCTCGAAAATCAGGCGAAAGCAACAGATAAGTGAATAAACATATCAATAAGAGTAAAAATCGCCCAACGATCGACAAATGTTTATAGATGAGAGCCTGTTCATAAACCACGTAGACTCATTTTTGAAAATTTCAGATCCCCCCCTCCCCCTCGTAGATTTTCTCCATACAAGTTTTTGAATTTTTGTATGGAGCGTATCGAACGTGGTTTATGAACAGCCCCTGAGTATTTCACTATATTCTCTTACATTCTTATGAATGTGTATATAGTGCCTTTTATATAATGTGGATAATGGAGCCTTCTGAAATTACGGATCTGATTTGGCGCAAACGGTTCGAAGATTTGTATTGAAATTGCAATTAGAGAACATACTTTTCAAATAGCTTCATTCTTATAATTGTGCATCTCATCCAGCTGGTATGAGTCTTCTTCTTCTGTATGCAAGAGTTATCTACATTCATCTCGGATCATGGCAGAATTTTGCCAGCCTCGCAATTACCTTCCACTTGGTCGAATCACACTGAACATGCGTGCTTTGTGTGGCAGCCTGTTCAACATCGAGAAAATCGAGATATTCTTACTACGTGCCCAGCCCAGTTTCGGCTCGTATTGAAATTTATTGGCATCATACCATGCTATGGTGCCTTTCGTACGCAGAAAAAAATAATTAATTTTAACAGGCGTGTAAAAATTCCCCTCGTTTAATTTCAAGCCAAAGCAAGCGTAAACAACGTTATTGTTTGCAATTTTTCATACAGCATACAACATTTTTGGAAATCTTCCATACAACAGACATGATTCTAGCGATATCTGGCTTAAATTTACACGAAAATTCCCCATGATCTATGCCAAATCTAGCATTCCCTTTATGTGCATTACGTAACGCAGAAAATTCAATGTTTTTTTCTATCTGTGTATAAAGCAAAGATGCCAAATCCGGCCAAAACAATACTGGACCATCATTCTTCCTGATCATTGACAGCAAACGCCGATTCAAGCATTTCTGGATGTACGTATC
Organism: Aedes koreicus; assembly: GCA_024533555.2. Taxonomy (NCBI): domain Eukaryota; kingdom Metazoa; phylum Arthropoda; class Insecta; order Diptera; family Culicidae; genus Aedes; species Aedes koreicus. The sequence goes on along the minus strand of JAHHFK020005027.1, from coordinate 360,881 downwards.
AGTCTTCATTGTCTTTGATCTCATAAACGGCAGCTATTCGCAAATAGCTTGCCAAATCATTGCCTTTTTACTTAATTTCTCGATAAAAATTGACTTATGGGCATCATCGATGATCTTCCGGTTCATCTTTCGATCCATTGGTCCTGGTTTTCGACCACATTTCGGTGCAAAGCTGCAATCCTCACCAAATTTCCAGATGGTATTTAAAACCGCTTCGATACTTACACTTCCCAGTTTCGCCTGTTGACTTAGTGAGATATTGGGAATAGAGGACCATTTGTGCACAACCTGTTTACGCTTTTCGAAAGAAATGCCTCAAACTTCGTTGCAACCAACATAAAAAATGGTTGTTCATAATGTAAATAATGACACAGAGTGAAAATCAGGTATCTCACGTCATCAGGTTTCATGCAGTTTCGTCCAGAAATCGTGATTATACTTCCTGGGACACAGCTCTTGCAAAACTCTTGGTGTAAGATACATAGAAAAAAATAATGAATTTTTACAGACGCGTGAAATTTCCCCTCGTTTAATTTCAAACCAAAGCAAGCGTAGACAGCGTAATTGTTTGCAGTCTTTTATACAGCATACAACATTGTCTGCAGTCTTCCATACAACAGACCTGATTCCAGCGATATCTGACTTAAATTTACATGACATATCCCATTAATTTCTGCCAAATCTATATTATCTTTATGACGATAATAACGCTTAAAATTAAACGTTTCTTTCAAACTGTGTTGCTGCCTACGTTTATATATCTCTTACTCTGAACACTAGTTTAAATTCACGATATGATGTTGGCCGATCAGGGATTGAAAGTGAGATAGATTGGGAAAGTCATAGGCACCTCACATGGCTCAGTGGTTGAAATTTTGAATGATCACATTGTAGGTATGAGAAAGCTTTCCGCAAGATGGGTGGCGCGTTTGTTTACAATCGACCACAAACGCTACCGTGTGACTTATCAGGGCTGTTTGGCGTTGTTCAATTGCAACTTGAACGAGTTTTTGCGCCGCTTCGTAACCATGGACGTAACGTGTATTCACCACAACACACCAGAGATCATATAGCATTCAAAACAACAACATACCGTGAATGTGTAGAATGTAACTAGAAATTTAAGAAAAATCCTGATGAGGAATCTACGCAGTCATACAAGTCGGAATTGGGCACAGATGCTTTTAACTAACTCACTTCGACCAAAACAAATTTTCAAACTATAAAATGGTACGTACTATGGATAATGTAAAGTGGTTTTTTTAACGCGTTTCGTCACTAGTGGAGTAATTCAAATTTGAATTAAATTGCAGTAATAAAATTAATACCAATTAAAGAAAAATACATTGATTGAGGACACGGAGAAAAAAACAGTCCCGTTTGAAACAACAAACTCGTTTGTTGACATCCAAACTTAAAAGCTAGTTATTTTAAAAATCCGTTTTGTTGTTGTAAACCAACGATTTTGTTTTGCAACAAACCGGAAGGTTTGTTTTGTAATTTTGTAATTACAGAGAAATGAAGGTGATTATAAACGGAAATGTTTGTTGTTTCAACCATTTGCGTTTGTTTGTTTCAAACAGCAATTCCGTTTAAATTATACTAAAATTTATTTGAAACAAACCATAAGCGTTGGTAGAATCAACCATCAAATCTGTTTGTTTTCGTAGCTGTCATAATGTTGAACTTAACTGCTTAATTCCCGAAACAATTACTCAAAATTCAACGTGAAATTCCGGTTAAATGAAACTAGAATATGTTTGCGTTTACCAATCTTTTTTCTCAGTGGAAGTCTCATACACTCTGGTGTGTGGATAAGATTTTGATACAATTTTTTTTTCTGTGTAACTTAGATGTAACGCAACAAAAGCAAAAATTAGTCTTGCGTAGGACACGATCGTTACTAGAGATACACTGAGACAAAAAACACTGACAGGCTACCTTTTCCACCCTGTATACGTATATAAAGGTAAACAAATTTGAAATCCATCTGTATCAGTCAAATTTCACTTTTTGTTAAGATCTGTTTGAAAAAAAAACTGGAGATATATAGCTGCATTTTATAATTAATTGCATATCATTATTATTTTCATTTGGAAAATAATAATAGCAATAATAATGAAATGTTAACTGCGCCAAGGTTTCATATTATTTAATTTAATTTTCATATTAATAAATGCTGTTCTATTTTGCTACGTTTGTATTGAATTAGATTATATTAGATCATGACCAACCACTGGATGTCATCATTTAAAACTATGAGATCCACTACAAATGAGTAAAATGGTGCAAGGAATCGGAACAGCACATCGACATTTTAGATGAACTATTCTGTATGTATAATTTCAGGTCATCCATGGAGTTTTCAAGATTTGTTAAATAATTTTCAACTTTTTTCTCGCAGCTATGATATATTGTATACACTTTTAGGTTCATAATAAATACGTCTACTTTTGCAGCAGGACAACAATGTGCAGACATGTATAATTATTATTATCATATTACGTTACTACGTTACGTTACGAAGGGATATTCCCTTCACTATATTTTATATACTATTCTATATGACATTGCATATTGATTTTACATTTTTATTATAATCATTACCATATTTTTCATTACTCGGATTTTCATTATTTATTTAAATATGATTTTATTATTCTTACCTCGGAGCGTATGGTACGGTATGTCCACGCATCCTTCATCCCCTGTAGATTCACAAATTGCGTTGTGGTTCAAATCTATTCTTTTGAATCCAACTCATTTTAAAGAATCATCTTTTGCGATTAATGCAACGCAGTAGGCCTGGTCGCTTTGACGCTTGTATCATTTCTTTGATGTGCTGCAACTGCAAGCATCAATATTAACAAAAAAAATAATTGGGCGTCATCTAACCCAATTATTTCCAGGATGCTTTCTCGTACTGGCTGCGTCTGTATTAGATTAGATTAGATTAGATTAGATCTGTTTGAAAAAAACTGGGCAAAGTACTACTTATATGTCAAGAGTCAAGGCAAAGGTTCAGAGACCTTAGGCATAAACACTCCGGTATAATTTTCAGCAAAGTCCATTTACTAAATTTTTAGATTTGCATCAGTTTACACGGTACCCTGATTCACTATAAACGTTCTTGTCCAAATACTGCAAGCAATTCGTCCTCCGCTGAAATTCAAATCCAAATAAGTTTGATGATTGTATGATCTCGCCATACAATCATAGCCTATCAACTATTGATAATAGTATAGCGTACTAGGAGTCACATTCCGGAAAAAGCGCCTGATTAATGATAATCGCATCCAAGAATTGTGCATTTTTAACATCTGGCAGTGGTTTGTTTACGTGAAATAAAATAAAAAAAACATTGAAAATATATTTTTTTGATTCCCAAGGAAAAGTACAATAATTTATCAAAAGTAGCTTAGGAAATTACGGCGTGAGAAGTGAAATTCGTAGACAACCATTACTAAAGGGAAAACATGTGCTTTTAATGTTTTCGTTTATCAATAGATCAATGGATAGTTAGAGGATCTATGGCTGGAGTCATACATGTGCGTTATGTTAGCCTTCCATCACGAGTTCAGATCGACGGTGATGAAATCGAGGCGGTAGACGAATTCGTATATCTGGGGTCATGATGAGCGCCGGTAATGAAACCCGCGGAGATAAACAAAGACGAATTATAGCGGGAAATCGTGCCTACTTCGGCCTCCGAAGGACGCTAAGATCGAACAAAGTTCATCATCTTCAAGACATTAATTAAACCGGTAGTCCTCTAAGGCCACGAAACATGGACATTGCTTGTAAATGAACAATGTGCCCTTGATGTCATTGAACGGAAAGTGTTGCGTACGATCTACGGCGGACTGCAGACGGCATACGGAACGTGGAGGAGGTGGATGAACCACGAATTGCATCAGTTGCTGCATAATCCTCCCATCGTACACACCGCTAAAATCGGTCGACTACGGTGGGCTGGACATGTCGTAAGTATGTCGGACGGCAGCCCAGTTAATATGATTCTTTATAATGATCCGACAGGTGCAAGAAGAAGAGGCGTGTATCGAGCAAGGTGGATCGATCAAGTAAAGGGCGCCCAGCGGATAGACCAGCAAGTATACCGGATCTACGTATGTTCAAGCGGATCTTCAACATGTGAGGTTGCCTCGGAAAAATGGCAGACTTGGTGAGGACGTTTCATTATACTTATTTCAACTGTAGGTTGTTCAATATTCTGAGTATTTGCCGGTCTTAGGTCTTAGATTTATAACAGGATTGAGGACTTGCATGCCCTGTATCTCTTTTCAATCTGTGTTCCAATTGACGAATTTTTACATAAACTTGGCACTTCGAAACTAATTAACATGTTCGAAAATCTCTCAGGTTAATCAAAAAACTTAATCTTTCAAGTTTAAGTGAAAATAATTTAAATTCTCCAGTTTGAGCACAGCCTCAAAAAGCTAGTAACTACGCTATGCCCATAAGCCAATAAGTTTGAGTCAAGAGCTAGTGTTAGTATCCGTCCCTTTTTTTTCTCACGGAAATCTGACTCAATTTTCGTAAAAAGTGGAGACCAAATTTACGTTGATCCACTGTTTATATAAATTGAGTAATATTTCTGTGTAAGAAATAGAGATGGTAATACAATTCTACTGGTGCATTGCCAACATAAATCGTTGAACTGTTATTAGATAAGTGACTGGGGTCCCAATTCAATTTCGGGGCAGGGCGTCTACTGGTTGATAGCCTGGGAAATACCTATGCCCTATCCCAGGAGATTAACAATAATAAGCCGTTTCACTCCCAACGACTCATTTGATTTTATAATCATAACTTGTACGGGGTGGTTGGTACGCTATGTCCCCGTCATTTGATTTGTAACCATTCTTACAGAAATTCAAATTATTTTTTAAATGTGCCATGTGAATTGAAGATTCAAATCGGCTACCATCCTATAAAGGATAGAAAACCACTGGGCTGCAAGCAATAACAGCTAAACATGATGTGTAAAGTCACAGCATGCTGCATCAAGAAAAATGGATAATGAGCTGAAGGGTTGAAGGGTTGATGGGTTGAATTAGATATGTGCTAAAGCATATTATTAAGCGGCTAAGAAGTTTTTTTTTTCGTGCAAATAGTGAGGTGTGTTTAAGTTAACCAACATCCCTAGCAGCACACTTGTTGCAAATCTGATGAAGTAACTTCAATGACTCAATTAAGTTAAAATCAAGTAACTGCATCCAATTCTGATGATTGTGTGTTGCTTGGGATTCAGGACTTATCATTCTTAGAGGAATCTGGTTTCTGGGTTTTCAATGAGCCGTTTGATTGGTGAGGTCCTTAAGGGCGTCCTTAAGGTGCTTACTTCTAAGTGTCAGACTTCTGGCCTCAAATTCCAAGGAGTACAATACTTTTTGGTCGTGAGCTCTAATTTCCTAGGAGAGATTCTCTTCCCGGTTCGACAAAGGGCGGCATTGCCGTCATCTACCAATTATGATTGAAGGAAGCGCCTGTCGTCTTGACGGAACCTACCCCCGGAATTCCAACCATCGCCAACAGCCATACTCGCGTCCGTCGTCTAGACCGCCATACGGGTACACTACAAAAATAAAACAACTGATGAAACAAAAGAGTTCTAGCCGCTTTGTGTTAATTAATTAGAATTCTTAACGCTTTATTCCCCTCCGTTTGCCAACCATTCGACTAGGTCCGAGTCTCGCTCTTGTTGGGTAGAACATGGCAATATGTATAAAATCAGCATTTATATAAAATCGGACATATTGTACAATCGCACCTACTTGAACGTACTGCTTTTTGACTGTTGCAAATCTGTTTCAGGGATAAGTTTTCGATCGCTTTTTCAAAAACTGACTCGATTGGCATCTTCATAATTTAATTCACGCTGCACGGTAAGGCTGGCCGTACAATTATTTGTTTCACATTCATTAGGTCCCGCACATACTAATAAACAACAAGAAAAGTTATCCATTTCCGTCACTTTCTCGGATTGTAGATGTAGACTAGGAAAGGTTAGAGTATCAAAGGCGACTAGATGACCAAAATTATGCCAATAAGCAATTCACATTTGGCTGATGCAACTACCATCTATCCGGATGTTTGGTTAGTCGTTTAAGGTCATAACACACTTAGTTGGCCATAGTTTTTTTTAAATTTTCTTTGGTTAAGATACGTGTCTGGTGACAGGTGTCTAAGAACGAAGGTCGTTGACTTGTATTTCAATTCTCATGTAGTTTGGTATTTGGTATGCTTATCGTTATAAACGTCTTATCGTTTATTTTTGTCTTATAGAACTTGGTTAGTAAGATATGTTTGGAAGCAATATTCGAGGGACCGTTCGTTCCACCGTAAAACTCTTCATCAGGCGTTTATTTTGTTCATGTTGGTAGTGTTGTTGTCGAGAAACCTATCATTCATTCTGTATGGATAGACGCAGACTTTTCAATTATTGCTGGTTCATGATGCTGACTCAACGCATATTTGTACATCGACGGGCAGTTTTGTTTTTCATAAATTTACGAAAACAAATTCTTTAAATCACGCCCCATCCCTTTATTGTGCGTGTTGAAGGCTCAGCAGTATAGGCATTTGATCCTATAAAATATGCAATGCTTTAACTTCCAGTCCTAAAAATAACGAAAAAACTATTATTAGCCGTTTCAAGCTTAAAACTAAAAGAAATTGAGTTTATTTTTATACCAAACGAACACATGAGCACACTTTTGAACACCACGAATATTTTCCAAAAAAAAAAAAAAGTTATGTGTGAGTACGTAAGAGAAAATTTCTCTTGTAAATATTTGATAGATTATTCAGGTGTTTTCACTTTTCAACCATATCATATGAACACGCACGCCAAACAACGATTACGTTCGCAAAGTGCAACGAGCAGCGATCAACTCGGCGGATTGACGGCAAAGCGAGAGCGCTACTACTGACCTACTAAATAAACTTCTCCAGTATATCGTCTTTTCTCCCGTCTCTCATGGTTTCAAGTCGTCAGTACCAGCATCATGTCTTGTACAACAGTTAATTTTGAACGTTCAAGACGACTGTATCGAAGTGCTACCATTTGCTGTCAATTCAAGTTAAATTAGCAAAATGTTTACAGCTTAACTGTTTAGAACATCGCGATACAGTGTCAGCGTAATTTCACATTTAATACAAAATTTTAGCAAACAGTTTGGCGAAAATAGAAGAAATAGTTTAAGTGAGACTTTGTTTAAATTACTGCAACATTTATGCACGTGTTTTTACATCCATTGTGTTAGTTCGTGCAATATGAAAACGCTGCTTTGAGCAGTATATTGAGCAACGTTTGCGCTGCAAAGGTGTGAATAGAAAGCAAGATTATGTGAGATGTTTAAAATACGAAATGAAATGAAAAGGAGAAAGTCGAAAGTGTGCATCTTCATAATCAACTGTCTCGAATGGAAGTTGCAGTAGTTTTTAATTTTGCCACAAACAATGTCAGTGATATTTCGCTTCTAGAATTGCCGGTCTAGAATTTTTAACTTGGTGTCTACTAGTGTTGGAAACAGTTTGAGTAACAAAGCCTGAAATGTACACATTTTGGGGAAAGCAGATACACTTTTTCATTCTATGATTGTGATTAATGACCAAGGATATGAACCAACAAAAACGAGTTGAATTGGTGAGTGACGATTTTAATGATTTAACACATAAACAAATAAACAAATAACTATAGTTAATAAAGATAAGAGTGCTGTAATGTGTTTAAAACACTAATTGACTGTTTTTTTAGAAATAACTTAAAACCATCTGCTTCTTTTGGCAATTGTTTAAGCATTAAATATTATCGGTAAATTAAGTTGAGCACAAAGTAATGCTGTAGTACTAAGGTGTTTATAGATTTATTTGCATAGGATTTCTGTAACTGTATTTACGTTCAGATTTTATTTCGAAAGTCTCAAATTTGATTTTTTTTCAAAATTCCAAATAAATTCCATTTAAAAATTAAATAGTATATCGATGTCAAGTAACTGTCATGATCAATATTCGTAGATAATCACTTAACAAAATTATCATTGTTAATTCACCCATCTGTCTAACGAAGTTGACGACTCTGGCGTTTATTAAAGCATTGCATATTTCTTTCAATCCTTTAAATTTGTGCTGAATTTGGCTATTTAAAACATTTAAAAAAAAATACTAAGTCATTAGAAACAAAGCTGTAGAAATTGCAGGGTTAATTCTGTGATGATGCTAAAACTATGTGTATGTATGGTAAGATTTTACTTTCGAAGGATGAAACAATGTACGTTGATCTGTATTTTAGATGATTTTCGGCCATAAGTTATCAGCAATAGGACAAAATCAGCGTACAATTTTCTATTCATTGCATTCTAAGGACGTAAATTAACTTAAAGTAAATCGACAATACATGTAGTTCATGAAGAAATGCGGTCTTTGCTAAATAGTCCATGTTAAAAACCAAATATGAAAAAAAAAACTGCTTAACGATTCTCAAGCCTTTAAACACTTTAGCATATTAAGTTAAGAACAGACTTCGTAAATTTTGTGTTTGCATTACTCTAACACCGATGGGATTGTGGATTTTGGTTTGTTCGCTTTGGTTCAGGATATGCTAATTTGAACGACACTTAAGCCTTATTTGTTTAGACATTCTTATTTACAAACACGTGTGACCAAAATCTAAATTGTCAATTCTTGTGACTTTTTCATTAGGATGAATCTAACATTGAGCGACTCTCTGTTACTACTTTCTCTTTCATTCATATTTCAATCACCTTTACGTTTTTCATTCTATTAATTGTAGAGTATGCTAGCCAGCACTGTTGTGTTTCGATCTGTACTAAGGAATCCCTCGAAAGTTTTATAATGACGAAGTTTTATAATGGCTGTCAAAGATCGCGAGACAGGAAAGAATCTCTCATTGTTAGATTCGCCCTACTGAAAAAGGTATATATACAGGGTAGGATCGATAGGATTGTATCAATTCCCTATATATATTTGGCCAATAATGTATGAAAGGTTCAAAAACCTTGCATCCTTCATCCATAAGGTGTAATCTTTGTGCAATAAAATACACGTATAATGTATATGACAGAAAAAGCTCATTGATCTAACAAGGTTTTGATTTTTTTTTTTCAGAAAAAAAATGAGGTGAGATCGTTCCTATAATATATATATATATAAAAAAAAATATATATATATATATATATATATATATATATATATATATATATATATATATATATATATATATATATATATATAAAAAAAAAAAAAAAAAAAAAAAAAAAAAAAAAAAAAAAAAAAAAAAAAAATATATATATATATAAAAATATATATATAAATAAATATATATATATATATATATATATATATATATATATATATATATATATATATATATATATATATATATATATATATATATATATATATATATATATATATATATATATATATATATATAAAAAAGATCTCACCCAATTTCAGAATATCACCCAAGAGTATACCTCTATGCATCATCGTTATCCAATTATTATTCCCATGAACAGTGTAACGAAAGTAAGGATATTCTTAATATGAGTAATTTGAGTATATTGGGTAGGGGAAAGGGTCCAACGTTAAAAAAAAATTATCTGTAATGATTATGCAATCCTCAATGACTAGCCGAAATTCAAGATGACTGTATTTTTTTTTATAGATTTACTATCAAAAGTCATGCAATATGGATTTATTTGGTGTGGGGATCATGTCCAGCGATTAAAAATTGCCATATTTTTCAGTTCTTCGTGGGTTACACAAGTTATTTGAGATATTTTACGCGAAACAAATCATGTGTATTAATAAGATGTATTCGCCTCGGCTTATTTTTGCACCGATATTTCAGCATGGTCAATATCGGATGAAAAAGGGAAATACTCATGTTGGTGCGTCAACTTTGAAGCCAGCTGTGGTCCAAACCACTTGTTGGAAACAGTTCAAATTTTGTTCACATCACTCTCTATATATTTTTAGGCTATGGTGATATTTTGAGTATGCTACCTAAATTTTTCACAGAAATACGGATTTTTGAAATTGGTATGTTCAAAAACGACTTTTTCACATATGTTATGAAAATTTCAAATTTATAAATTTTATCAACATGAAATTTTGGTCACATAAGGTCTATACACTGGTTATAATGTTGTCACATTTTCAACCAAAAATATTGATAATCGACAAAGTTACAGAGGGTTGAACAAGGCGTTTTTTGGAGCAAAATTTTGCTCGGCTTTTCTTCGCTACTGAGTGTAGCTACCGGAAATTGAGACCTGTCGTGTTTTTGGAATCCAAGAAGGCGGACTGAATTTCAAGAAGGCTGCATTTTCTTAAAGGTATATTATTGCGCAATGTGGGTATATATGGTATTAGGAAGGTGTCCAGCGATTAAATCCAAAACGGTGGATTGGAATTCAAGAGGGCTGTATTTTCTTAAAGATTTAGTATCGAAAGTCATACAGTATTGGTGTATTTGGTATAGGGAACATGTCCAGCGATCTGAAATTGATACACGCAGACCAAGGTATTTCACTTGACTTGACCAAGAAATTGGAACACCATTCATAGTAACTATGTGACTACTACTAGGTTTCAAAAAAGAAGCTCTAAGTTTATGTGGGAATATTATGAGTTGAGTTTTGGAAGCGTTGGGAGAAATCTTCCATTTCTGTAAATAAGACGAGAAAATGTCTATACTTTTCTGCAGTCTCCTGCAAATGACACGAAGACTTCTTCCTTTAGCGGAAATGCCTGTGTCATCGGCAAACAAGGATTTCTGGCAACCCTGAGGTAAATCAGGGAGGTCGGAAGTAAAAATGTTATATAATATCGGCCCAAGAATGCTACCCTGAGGAACTTCAGCTCTAACAGGTAGTCGATCAGATTTGGAATTCTGGTAAACTACCTGCAGAGTTCTGTCAGTTAAATAATTTTGAATTAATTTCATAATATAGAGCGGAAAATTAAAGTTTTTCAATTTAACAATCAAACCTTCATGCCAAACACTGTCGAATGCTTTTTCTATGTCTAGAAGAGCAACTCCAGTTGAGCAGCCTTCAGATTTGTTTGAACGAATTAAATTAGTATCTCTTAATTGAAAATGCAGTCATTTTGAATATTGGTTTGCCATCTTGGATTTCAAAATCATGACGGATCTATTTTTATCGCTTGACATCTTCCCGTACCAAATATACTCATTATGCATGATATCCAATAGTAAATCGCCATCAACGGGATTGATTCAACGCATTAAGAACTCTGTTAATGATCAAGGCCTTAACGCCGTATGTAAACAATGACTAAACGTCTGTGTCACACAATTCATGAAACATTCTCGCAAATTGAACGCAACATCTGGTATTGTCATATCATATGGTGTAGTCCTGTGATTCGTGAGAGATCAACACTCAAAAAAAACGACACGTTGTCTTCACGTGAAACGCACGTAATTTTCATCCACTGCCAAAACCAGTAATAAACACGTGGAATTCACGTAAGAGCTACGTGATTTCCATGTAAATCCATATTCTACGTGAAAAGCACATAGATGTTACGTGATTTTTTACGTACAATTCACTGGCACGTAATGTTCACCTGATTTTACTGAAGAAGATTTGGTTACGTGTTCAGGTGAAAGCAACGTGAAATTTCCCGTGATAACAACGTGTCGATTTTTTTGAGTGAATGTTAAAAGTCATTGGTTACACTTGGCTTTTAGGCCCCCATCAAGAATTTCTCGAGAAATGAATTGTTGTGACAAATTGCGTCCCACGGTCAGCTTTTTCTTGTGCAAATAAAAAGGGAATCAATTTCGATTTTCCAACCCAACTCTTTTATTCAACATCTAAATTTTATCTCTGTTTTATCCCGTGGAAGTGCAGACATGTGCTTGTAAAAAAATCACGTATCACGTCAATACATTCCTACCGTTTCTTATTTTGACCTGCATACGAGCGGGGCTGGCGCTGGTATTGCCTTAGTTTACACATGGATGGAGGATGTACGTTAGTTCCAAACATCATCTGCTTATTCCTTGTGTAATTACAGCTGATCTGAAAATAATGGAGTAGCAAACCCGAGCGGTCAATCAAGCTCATGCTCATCGCCACGAAGAACAGTTTAGTAAAAGGCGGAGTTACTCAGTCAATAAGTGGCTATACTAGTCCTACTCCGATACTCTCTTCAAGTCGAGCACTCGACACTGAAGGAGTCTGTAAGTCGCAGACGAAATAGGCCTATCTGTCAAAGGATAAGCTTTTTCTAGTGGAATTTAAAGGAATTTGCTCGCGTTCACTAGTGATAGTTTGAAAAACTGTATCAGCCAAGGGAGTGTATCAGTTTTTAATTATATATTTTTTAAACAGTGACCAAATGAAGTGTAAATTGATATTTTCCTAGTTTTCCAATTAAAATCGTTCTACTAATACGCCCTTAAAAGTGTTTTTTTATAAAAGTGAAAGTTGCATGGAAGATTACAGTCCGCATCGAGCTCTCATGCCGTGCGGTTCTATTTTCTTTTGCTGAAGGAAGTATTTTTGCTACCTAAAGCTATAACAAAATCAAACAGCACTTTTCAGTGCTTAACATTACCTGCACAATTTTTATTTTTTACCCTTATTCCTTTTCGATCCTTGTCTGGACCCTACGCGAGGTAATCCGACTTGGATATCGATTTGGAAAATTCCTCTTTGACCCTTCGGATTCTTGTAGAATCTGCTTGGAAGTTGATTAGGAGAAAACGTATAAATTCTAATCATTTTGGAGAAAATGGCGCCTAAACGCAAAAGAAAGGGACAACCTCTGGATTCCCCTTCTAACAATATTGATTTGAGCAATCAATTCGATATTCTGACTGATGATGAGAATGATCCATCAGTCAGGCAAAAATCTTCGAAGCATTCCCGAATTAATGCAGGGAAAGAAAAGGTTCCACCTATTGTGGTAACAACATCTGATTTTCATGGGCTCCGTAAGGAACTCACGAATTTCATTAAAGATTCTAAATTTTCCTTTCAAATTGGTCGTCGGGGTGAATGCCGTGTATTGGCTGAAACCTTGATCGGATTTAAACTTCTCGTGGAGTATCTTGCTCAAAGAGGCATCAAATTCTTTACTCATGACACCAAAACTGAACGTCTGTTCAAGGTGGTCTTAAAAGGTCTAGCCAGTGGTGAATCCCTGGATGAGATCAATCAAGAAATTATTAAATTGCTTGGAGTTACACCAGTTCAAGTGATAAAGATGAAAAAGAAATCCCAACCTGGCGATTCTCGCAATGGGATTTCTAACGATTTTTATTTAGTTCATTTTAAATCAAATGAACTGAATAACCTCAAGGCATTGGAAAAAGCCAGCCTTATGCTCCATGTCAGAGTGAAGTGGGAACACTTCAGGAAGACTGGAGGAAATTCTCAACACCTCACCCAGTGCCGTAAATGCCAGGGATGGGGTCACGGGACGAAAAATTGTCACATGGATGCCAAATGCATGCATTGTGGCGATTCCTCTCACGCCAAGGACAACTGTCCTGTGAAGGATCCCAAAAATTTTAAATGTGCGAATTGTGGTGGAAACCACAAATCCAATTTTTGGGAATGCAAGACTCGCAAAGCGATCTTGAATTCTCGTGCTAAGCATCAGGTAGGGACCGCTTCACGTTCCCGACCAGGTAATTATTCCTCGGCTGTTAACAACGGTCATCGAGGAGGAAATCCAACATTCGTACCGGAAGGTACGATCAATGCCCAACCGTCAAATTTTCCACTGCTATCTGCTGTTAACAATGGTCAGCGAAGTACAAATGTACCCGTAAGTACAAACAGAGCACAAGTTTTCAATGCTCAATTCTTACCTGCTGGTAGCAATGTACAGCAAGGTAATGGAGCTTCCTACGCTGCCGTTACAGCCGGTAGAAACCAAAATTCTACCAGAAATGTTGAAGATTTTGACTTAGGTAGCATAACCGCTCCAAAAATGGATTTTTTACAGAAATCATTAATCGATATGATTAATGGAATGTTAAATACAAACTCCATGTTTGATGCAATTCAAACTGGTATAAAATTTGCAAACAATATTGTCATGACCCTGAAATTCAGCAATGGGTATTAAGACACTGAATATTTTAAATTGGAACGCTCGATCTCTTAAAAATAATGAAGACGAGCTGTTTAACTTTTTACGAGTTCATAACGTGCATATTGCCGTTGTAACTGAAACTTTTCTTAAACCAGGTGATAAAATAAAAAGGGATCCTAATTATTTCGTACACCGCAATGATCGTCTTGAAAGTCCAGGTGGTGGCGTTGCCATAATTGTTCATAGGCGTATCAAACATCAAATTCTTTCTTCATTTGATACCAAAGTTTTTGAAACTTTGGGGGTTTCTGTTGAAACAAAATTTGGCCAACTTACACTATTAGCTGCCTATTTACCATTCCAATGCGTAGGTCAGCAAAAGAATCTTCTCAAGGGTGACCTACAGAAGCTTACCCGTAATAGGTCAAAATTCTTCATTATTGGTGATTTTAATGCAAAACACCGATCGTGGAATAATGCTCAAAGTAATTCCAATGGTAATATACTATTTGATAATTGTTCTGCGGGTTATTACACTATCCAATACCCAAACAGCCCAACTTGCTTTTCTTCTGCCAGAAATCCCTCAACTATTGATTTGGTCTTAACTGATTCATGTCAACTTTGTAGCCAATTGGTTACCCATGCTGACTTCGGTTCGGATCACCTTCCTGTAACTTTTGAAATATCTCAAGAAATAATTTCTAATCCCAACAGTTTTACTTTCAATTATCATAGAGCTGATTGGAACCAATATCAAACATTCATGGAATATAACTTTGATCCTAATATTCCTTTGGAAACTAAAAATGATATCGATAATGCTCTTGACTCTCTGACTACTTCCATAGTTGAAGCAAGAGCTGTCTCAGTTCCAAAATGCGAGGTAAAGTTCAATACAATTATAATAGACGACGATCTTCAGCTTTTGATCCGTCTGAAAAATATCCGTAGAAGACAATATCAAAGAACACGCGATCCCGCCATGAAAGTTATCTGGCGAGATTTGCAAAAACAAATTAAAAAACGCTTCTCTGCCCTGAGGAACAAACAATTCGAAAATAATGTGTCAAAATTAGAGCCGAGTTCCAAACCTTTTTGGAAACTCTCCAAAATTTTAAAGAAACCTCAAAAGCCTATTCCAGCGCTCAAAGAAGGTGATAAAATATTGCTAACAAATGTGGAAAAAGCTCAAAAACTTGCTGAGCAGTTTGAAAGTTCCCATAATTTCAGTTTGGGTCTTACTAGTCCTATTGAGAATCAGGTTTCTCTTGATTATCTGAATATTTCCTCAAGGGAAAATATTTTTGATGAATCCTGGGGTACTGATTTGGATGAAGTAAAAACTTTAACTAAAAAGTTAAAAAATATGAAGGCTCCAGGTGATGATGGAATTTTCTATATACTCATCAAAAAACTCCCAGTGAGTACCTTGTCTTTCATGGTAAAATTATTTAATAAATGTTTTCATTTGTCATACTTTCCTGGCAAATGGAAAAATGCCAAAGTTGTTCCAATTTTGAAGCCCGAGAAAAATCCAGCTGAAGCTTCTAGCTACAGACCAATAAGTTTACTTCCTTCAATCAGTAAACTTTTTGAAAAGCTAATTTTGAATAGAATGATGCTTCACATCAATACAAACTCAATTTTTGCAGATGAGCAATTTGGATTTCGCCATGGCCATTCAACTACTCATCAACTTTTGAGAGTTACTAATTTAATTCGTTCAAACAAATCTGAAGGCTGCTCAACTGGAGTTGCTCTTCTAGACATAGAAAAAGCATTCGACAGTGTTTGGCATGAAGGTTTGATTACTAAATTGAAAAACTTTAATTTTCCGCTCTATATTATAAAATTAATTCAAAATTATTTAACTGACAGAACTCTGCAGGTAAATTATCAGAATTCCAAATCTGATCGACTACCTGTTAGAGCTGGAGTTCCTCAGGGTAGCATTCTTGGGCCGATACTATATAACATTTTTACTTCCGACCTCCCTGATTTGCCTCAGGGTTGTCAGAAATCCTTGTTTGCTGATGACACAGGCATCTCCGCTAAAGGAAGAAGTCTTCGTGTCATTTGCAGGAGACTGCAGAAAAGTTTGGACATTTTCTCTTCTTATTTACAGAAATGGAAGATTTCTCCCAACGCTTCCAAAACTCAACTAATAATATTCCCACATAAACCTAGAGCTTCTTTTTTGAAACCTAGTAGTAGTCACATCGTTACTATGAGCGGTGTTCCAATTTCCTGGTCAAGCGAAGTGAAATACCTTGGTCTATTACTTGATCAAAAATTAAATTTTAAAAATCACATTGAAGGCATTCAAGCCAAATGTAATAAATATATAAAATGTTTATATCCTCTTATAAACAGAAAATCCAAACTTTGTTTGAAGAACAAACTTCTAATATTCAAACAAATTTTTAGACCGGCCATGCTTTATGCTGTGCCAATATGGTCTAGTTGTTGTGCTACTAGGAAAAAATCACTTCAAAGGATTCAGAACAAAGTTCTGAAAATGATTTTGAAGCTGCCACCCTGGTTCAGTACTATTGAATTACATAGAATTTCGAATGTTGAGACTTTAGAACAAATGTCCAACAAAATAATTAATAATTTCAGACAAAAATCGTTGCAATCTTCTATTGCAATGATTAATTCCCTTTATGCTTAGTTAAGATTAATGTTAG
This sequence comes from Aedes koreicus, assembly GCA_024533555.2. Classification (NCBI taxonomy): domain Eukaryota; kingdom Metazoa; phylum Arthropoda; class Insecta; order Diptera; family Culicidae; genus Aedes; species Aedes koreicus. Next base: position 344,061 of record JAHHFK020005027.1, on the reverse strand, counting down.
TTTGTTTTTAGTTTTAAGATTATTATTGTTATACTGACACGCAGGAATAAAAACCTGTTTAAAATACTGAACTGCTAAGGCATGAACAATGTAAACAAAATTAGATACATATTTTAACAATTAAGGTTGATACGTTACGGTAGTAGCTGGAGCACCTAGATTAAAATGAAATGTAAATATGAATAAATTTGGAACAAATAAAGAGTTAAAAAAAAAAAAAAAAAAAAAAAAAAAAAACCCCCACCACCAACCCCCTCCCCATCCCTTAACACAACCCACCCCCCAAAACCCCCCACCAACCCCACCTTTTTTTTTAACCCCAAAAACACCAATCCATCCCCAAAAAAAAAACCCCCCAACCCCCCCATTTTTCCAAAACCCCAAAAACACATTTCCCAATTAACCTTTCTCAAATCCCCCCTTAAATATCTTTTAAGTCATCTTTGACTAATCGATGCATTGAGGATCTCGCTTCTTTAGTTAACTACCGGATTGGCCTTACTTTATTTCGCTTCACTTTATACTTAACCGATTTCGTCACTGCGCTTTGTTTCAAAGAATCGGAAAATAAATCTTGTTGGTGAGTGAATGAAATTGTTAGAATGTCACGGCACACTAAACTAGGTTTTACGAAATTTGAATAAAATTTCCAACCATAGGGTATGTGTCCCTTGACTCAGCCTAATATGCAACGATCGATTACATTTTTTATTATAACTCATAAAATATAGCTATAAGCGATATTTAGCTAAATACATTTGCTTAGATACGTTTAGTAAGATGTTTGGTAGTATGTATCACAAAAAGATATACAACTTATTATAAAAAGTCAGAAACTTTCGAGGGATATGGATGTAATGTCGGTCTATAAGCATCAAATTGGGTCTATTCATGGATTCAACTTCATCCCATTCGATCGATTTTTAACAAATGCAGTCTTCTTACTGGTTTCCTTCCTGATTTTATGATTTAATGCATTGCCAGCTATTTTTGCTTTACCCAACATAACAATTCACAAAACAAACCAAACTTCAACTGCTTTTGAACACTTAAGAGATTTTCACATATGATTAATTGAATGTTCGATAATGAAAACATTATAGTTCGCTCTGCACAGATTTTGTTCCTTTGGTTTGTGTTTAGATGAGCCATTTGGAAAATATACAACCGAAACTCATACATTTGCATTGAAAATTTAACCAATAACAACATTTTTACTAAGTTATCCAGACAACAGGCCATAGTTGGGAACAATGAAAGGAACAATATGTCCCTAACATTGGGTCCACGGTTTTCTTAATAAATCATCATTGTTTTATCTTTGTGAACAGTTAATTTATAACGTGTGACTATTTACTGTACATCTAAGCTGCATGATTCGGTTTATTGGTTAAATTTAGCCAAATTTAGATTATTCGAAGATCATGGAGATACTCCGTTCAGCTTAACCAGTAAAATCACGATGTCTTAAAAGTTACGAAAATCGTAAAATACTCGGAAGTAAACAACAGTAAATTGATTTATAATGTCTGAATTGCCTCTAATTAAATCGGTTAGCAATATAATTTTGTTGATTATCGCTGAATTAATGACATATTTGGTACATAGGCCGAATGACAGAGCTAGGCTAACATTGCATCCCCTTACCCTATTAACCACTTGAAGTAGGGTTTTCTGCTGTATTCGGCACAGATTGAATTGGTTTTGATAAAAACGGGTTTTTAATTGGATTTAATATGGATGGGACAAAATGAGCAATGAGCATACTATTTTCTTTCTTTAGCATTTCAAGCTTATTGCTTTCACAATTCCCTTATTGCTTGGTCTACACTTAGTGTTCAAAATGCACTTCCACAGTTATTAAGTGAGAGCTTTCGATGCCAGATACCATTTTTGAATTAGTATGGTTGTGTTGCAAGTACAATCATACCCTATGCCCAGGGAGTCGAAAAATTTTCCTTAACGAAAAATCCCTAGAAAAAACCGGGAATCGAACCCAACATGGTGTTGCTTTGTAGCTGCGCCTTTACCCACTGAGCTAAGAGAGGCATACCCTCAGCATACTACCAGCGGGTGGATAGTCATGAAGAAAACGAATATTTTGTTTGGCTCAGGAAGTACTAGCACACCAGTCCCAAGCTTAATGCATCGCCCCTAAGTCCGTAACTCACACCAATACACTCTCAAATATTCTGTCAAAATAACATAGCGAATCAAAACAAAAACTAAGATACTTGTACCAAAAGGTACTGAAAAGCGCAAGAGTGCATGGCAAAGTGCAGACTGCAAGGTGTACTTCGGAACTAGGGGTTCTACAACAGTGAACCAATTTGAAATCGCTAGTTGCACATTGATTGTTGATACTACCTGCGGCTTATTAATAGTATTTCATCATAAAGGGCGAACACGAAATTATTGCGACACCGAAAATGTCATGCCAATTTTCTTATAATGTTTAGAATCAAACCAAAATTTTAGGGTAGTTTTATACATATATTTACTTCAAAAATCAAAAGAAAAGTTAAAATTGAACGCATTTTCGATGGATTGCCCTCCATCAAAGTCTTTACAGTGTCATCCGGTACCAGTTTCTCAGTTTTTTTTTTCCATTTTCTTAACATGTCCTTCTCGTCTTTGACTGTCTTCTTGCTCTTCCGAAGTTCCCGCTTCATCATTGCCCAGTACTGCTCCACCGGGCGCAGCTCCGGACAGTTTGGTGGATTCATGTCCTTTGGAACAAAATGGACAGAAATACCACTCCAGGACACTTTTAGAATAGTGGCATGATGCCAAATCTGGCCAAAATAGCGGAGCTTTGTCGTTCTGCTGCAAGAACGGCAAAAGGCGCTTCTCGAGGCACTCAGATTTGTAGATCTCGCCATTTACTGTGCCCTTTGTCTCGAAAGGCTCACTCCTCAGTCCGCAAGAGCAGATGGCCTGCCAAATGAGATATTTGGAGGCGAACTTCGACATTTTCTTCTTCTTAAATTTGTCGTCCACATAGAACTTGCTCTTGCTGGTGAAAAACTCTAACCCCGGAATTTGCTTAAAATCGGCTTTTATATACGTTTCGTCGTCCATCACACAGCAGCCATATTTTGTCAGCATCTTCTCGTAGAGCTTCCGTGCCCGAGTTTTAGCCGTCGATTGTTGCTGCTCATCGCGGTTTGGGAAGTTCTGTACCTTGTATGTATGTAGTCCAGCTCTCTTCTTTGCATTCTGGACGTAGCTCTGTGACATGCCGATCTTTTTAGCCAAATCACGGCTTGAGACGTTGGGATTTGCTTTAATCATCCGCTTCACCTTTCCCTCCATCTTTTTGTTCTACAGTCCCGGTTTTCTTCCAGCTCCTTTGCCGTGGTCCATCCTCAACCGCTCCTGGAACCGCTTCAACACTCTGGAGACGGTTGAATGGTGAATGTTCAACATTTTTAATCCCTTAAACACAAATTTCCTCCTTTTTTCACCATACCCTTTTCTCATAGAACTTATAGGGTAACGGGATGTAATGTTAGCCTAGCTCCCTCATTCGGCCTATGTACCGAATATGTCATTAATTTGGCGATAATCAACAAAATTATGTTGCTATCAGGATGACCGATTCATTTCAAAGCAATTGAGACATTATTAATCAATTTATAGTTGTTCACTTCCGCGTAATTAACGATTTCCTTACCTTTTGAGACACCATGATTTGACTGGTTAAGCTGAACACATTAACTACACGATCTTCGAATGATCTAAAGTTGGCTAAATTAAACCGATAAACCAAGTAATACAGCCAAGATGTACAGAATGTAGTCACACGCTCTAAAATAACTGTTCACAAAGCTAAACTAACAATGATTTAACTAGAAAACCGTAGACCCAATGTTAGAAACATATTTATTTCTATGTTCCCAACTTTGGCCTGTTGTACGAAAAGCATATTAAAAATGTTGTTACTGGTAAAATTTTCAATCAAAATGTAGGAGTTTCGGTTGTATGTTTTCCAAATGGCTCATCTGAACACAATCCAAAAAAACAAAATCTGTGTAGAGTGAATTATTATGTTTTCATTATCGGATGGCCGATAAATTATATGTGAGAATCATTTAAGTGTTTCTTAACTGTTTTATTAAAGTTTCTTTTGGGAAATTTTGTGTTGGGTTAAGCCAATACAGCTGGCAACGGCTTAAATCAGAAAATCAGAAGAAAAAAAACCGTACGTAGTCAACATTTAATAACAAATCTATCGAATGGGACGAAGTTGCATCCACAAATAGACCCAATTTGGTGCTTACAGACCGACAATACATCCATATTCCTTGAAAGTTTTGGACCGTATAAAATGAGTTGTGTAACATTTCGTGATACATACTACCAAATGGCTTATTAAACATATCTAGACAAGTATATAACTAGTTAAATATTGCTTCCAGCTCAAATGTTTTATGAGTTATAACAAATAATGTAATCGATTGTTGCATATTAGGCTGAGTCAAGGGACACATACCCTATCTAATAATAATTGTATGCGTGTGCCAGGAAAAAGGGGCTCGACCATTATGTCGATCATTTCAGTAATATTCGAAGTTTAGGGAAGTTATAATCATCATTCGAGAGTGTGGTATGAGAGTGGTTTTAAAAAAAGTCAATACCTTAATTCTGATAATGCAATAATATCAACGTTAAAAACGCACGATCAAAGTACTAACATATTCTTTTTATTCAACCCGTAGGGCATTTTTCACCCACTTATCCTGGTGACGCTGATTCCAGTTCTGACAACAAATGGGTTCGGATACGATTCTGCTACCTCGTGCGACCCAAATGCATCAAGGAAAGGACGAGCTGCGCACCTGCTTCAAACCATTCCCTGTGATCTCAGCGTTCAGGCTTACTGTAATCTGCCAGGATCGGCATACCCGTGGCATGCAGTTCGGCGATTTGTGCACGAAAATCAGGGCCTAATGCGTAGGATGTATGGTGATGTCAGACACATATCTGTATTGAAAGCAGAGATAGATAATAATGATATTGACATGGATGACATACATCGCACAGCCGAAAAGTATTCACGTATGAACGCCGGAAAGAAAGTGAAACTTTTACATTCTCCATACCACGAATACGCTCGTGAAAAAAGTAATGATATTATTACTGAGCCCCATTTTAGACCAACACAAAAAACCACAACAGCTAAACCGGAAATGAGAAATCCGAAAACAACAATTTCTCCGCTATCAACTACAACCGCAACAACAACTTCTCCAACTGCAATACCAACAACAGAAAGTGCCAAATTCGTTCAAATAAAAACGACTAGTAAACCAACTTTTTTAAATGTGACATTGGATATTATTAACACAGATGTAACAGAAGCATCCGTCAAGCAAAACAAAAGTAAAATAACAATGAACACCGTCAATGGCAGTACGATCGATATTGAAAAATTATCAACTATTGCAATCCTAGAAACAAACGAAACCTTACTTGGCAATGTGTCATTGAAGGAATCCACAAAAGGAGTGAATAAAGTATCAAATATTACAATTAATGCAGAAACGATAGATACTACTGTGAAAGACGACAGCATCGCTGAAACTTCTACATCACCTGTGACGCTAAACATCGATGTGACTACCGAAGGCATAGTCGATTCTTCGAAAGAGAATATGATTATTTCCGCTTCCGAACAGGTGGTGAACACGACGGCAAAAGAAAACGTTAAAAATACGAAAAACACGTCCAAACCGATGGAGGGTCAACTTTTTCAAGATGTGGCACAAAAAGAGCAACCGCTAGCTGGAGTCAAGGGAGTGTAAGTCATATAACGCAATGCAAAATCACATTAATGGTCTTTTTTTAAGCGGGGCTGGCAAATTTCATTTTCAATGAAAAATGTCCTTATGATTTTTATCGAAATATGTCAGGAAATCTCATCGGGCGAGGAAACGGTGTTGGAGATTTTCTTCTAATGTCATCGAATTTTTCGTCATGATTGAACGTGACAATGTTTTGGTCATCGCTATTACAAGTACATTTATTGATATAATTGTTCCAAGACAACACTTTGGCATGAAATTTCCACTCTATCGATGTATTATAACTTGGTGTTATAACTTGGTTAATTTCAAATAGACTAGTTAGGAATTAAGGAATCGTATGATAAAAAATCTCGCGACTGCATGATGGTTTGAAAAAGACATGGTAGTTCATTATCATTCGTTTCTTCTTGTGATAGGCAGTTCTTTCATTGTCGACTAATGGCCGTGAGATTTACCAGCTCTGTTTTTGAGTCCTTATTGAATAGGACTCGCGTATATTGGTTAATTGAAGAATTGAATAACCTCATCTTTTCCACCGTTCGCTGAGAAAAATAATTTTAAAAAGTTGAATGGTGGAATTTGGAAATCGAACGTATAGTTTTCGAAAATATCGAAGGCTGTACCGAACATATGTGTCATTCAATCCAAAGTAACCAAGAAAAAATGCAAACATAAATTCGACTTTTCTCAGCTTTGAACCAAACTTTGAGGAATTAATCTTTTTTTTGTGTTCCTTATCATCGAGATTTTCAGCCTCGGGCTGGTTCATCTCCCGTCGTATACCTTTTCTGGGTATTTTCGTAACTTTTTCGGGGGTTAGATTCGAACTTTGGCATTCATATCGTGACTTTGGCATCCATATGTTCACCATAATGCCGGGGTCGCCCCCAGGAATGATTCATCGATTGCTATTTGTAAAATCGCATTCAAATTTAAGATAGTACAGTCGGGTTTCCTTACGGTGGGTGATATTATCCAGCCATCCTTTTTTTTTGGGGGGGTTTTTTGCACGCAATTGCAATGATTTTCAATTGGTTGTAGGACAGCCAAGAAATCAGGGTTTAGATAATATCGTATATTCATAAATTTTAAATCAAAATCGCATATAATTGTGACCTTTAGTGTATTATGTTTATGTTTGCTAGGCACCGCGAAACTTCTTTCAAGAATCGCTGTGACAAGTATAACAACCCATCGAGTAGACTTCTATACTTGGAACTTTTCACACTAATCTTCAGCTTTCAGGAACTCTGCATCCATCGGCGATTTAGCGGTCTTCGCTTCCCGCATACCAGTCTTCGCAATTAACTATTCGATATAGTTCTTCAGTCTGATCCGGTAACAACCCAGACAACCAAAATGCACGCACATTGAAAGTTGTTTTCTTGATATACCAACATATATGTAAACAAACAAATCGTATAGAATGCAAAAATATGGTTTGTACGTGCATAAGTGGAGGCCATATACGTGCAAATTCCATTGTTTTCTATAACGAGTTGATTTGACATCGTATGCGATTAGATCTGTAGTAAACAATTCGATTTAAACAGTCCAACGATGTAAATCCGATTTAGTTTGTGACGCAGTACGATGGATGGATAAATGACACATCGTATATAAGTCGAAAATTTGCAGTCTTTACGATTTAACTTAAATATAATACGATAAAGACCACAATTATATGCGATTTTGACCTAAAATGTAGCAATATACGATACAATCTGAACACTGTTATGCGACTTCTGGTTGTCTGGGAACTCACTTTTACTCCCAAAAAATGTCGAACATCACCGAGGTCAGTCAATTCAAACTCTTCACTCAAATCGTCTACGATCTTTTTTACTTCTTCTTCGGAGGGCTGCAATATATAGTCCACGTAATACTAACAAAAACATCTTTTCCCATTGGTCGATTTGACATACAAGCATTAATCTGCATCAGATGACCTGAACCCAAGCCTCGTGAGAACACTTTTCAATTTCACATTCCAGCACCTTGCTGACTGACGAAGGTCATAGCGTTTCAACCGGCCCACCAACTCCTCCTATCCTTAAACTACGGTACCTGACGGCTGCCGCATTAAGATCTCCTTCAAAACTCCATTATGGTATCGAGATGCCTAACCACCAGTCGTTGGCTCGCAGCAATAGTGAGAAACATCCGTAGACTGGCTTGTCGTGTAACCGGAGCAAAGACCTCATCGAAGTTCACTCCGAACTGCTGGGTGAACGTTGTTGCGTTTCACCTTGAAAACCCATTTGGACTCCACTACTTTTCGACCTTCAGGCAGCGGTACCAACTCCCAGGTGTCATTCCGATAGTGAGAATCTAATGCTTCCTCCATCGTGTCACTCCATGGCTTGTTCTTCATGTCATCCTTGTAGTTCAACGGCTCCTGTAGTGCACAGGACGCTATTCCACCAACGTAGTCTTCCAGATGAGTGCTTTTCGGTCGAGTTCGGTCGAGTCCTCTTCACATTCGGAACGTGCACTCATGTCACACTTCCGAATACTTTCAAGTGTCCTAGATCCGGCTTTCGTCCCCACCACAGCTCAAATGGAGTTTTCGGTGCAGACATGGACGGTAGTCGGATCTGGAGGTACGTTGCGGTATGAATAGGTTCGCCCCAATATCTTTTCGCAAGACCTGAGTCAAGAAGTCTGCACGTTGCCATTTCTGTAATCGACCTATTCTTTCTTTCGGAGACGCCATTGACTGGGGGAATTCACAGTTGTGTTTTGAGGAGTTATACCTTCCTGCTTGTAAAAAGCTCGAAGCCGCTTATTATTTAATTCTCACCCACCATCCTTAGGCTTGCGTTCGAAATTCGTTTCAGCCTAGCGAACATAGTTAACAATGTTCTGGGAAGCTTCTGACTTATGCTGTAGCAGGTACAGGGTGCGGCATAAAATAATGCGAAAATTTGTTCTATTTCTTTCAAATCCCATTTTCAACTAATTCAAGCAATAATATCAACATTTTCGAGTGCAGTTATCTTTATAATGTCCTTTTAAACAAATTTATTCAATGTGTCTTCCATTTTTATTCATAACATCCTCGAGCCGACGCCGGAAGCCAGAGCATGCCTTTCGGACGTAGTCCTTCGACATTGACTGGTTGACTTCAGGGTTTTCACACTAGGGTGTGATGTTTTGCTGGCTCGTGCTTCAACATATGCCCAAATCGAATAATCCAACGGATTAAGATCTGGACTGCTAGGGGGCCACAAATCCTTCGGCCAAAACTTCATGTTATCGTTCAACCATTGTTGGGTTCGATTGGACGTGTGACACGGCGCTCCATCCTGCTGTAGGACAACGTTTAGGTCCTCGGAGAAGTTGACCTTCACCCAGGGAAGCACTTGGTCCTTTAAAATACCGATATACACTTCGGTATTGATTTTAACTCCTGCATCTATGAAAACAGGGGGCATTTTCAAACCGTTGGATGCCACCAAGCCAAACATCATGACACCAGCCGGATGTTTGGTTTGAAATTTGAATTTCACTTTTTCCGGAACGTTCTCCATTTTCTGCGGTGAAATGAACCGGTCCGTGCGGCTGTTGGCCACAGCATCGATGCTGAAAAGCTTTTCGTCGGAGAATAGGATTATCATTTTTCCTTCTTCAACAAGGAAAGCAATCTCTTGGAACGAGTCACTCGTAGTTCCTTGACCCGGTCCGTAATCAAGTGGCGTTTCACTCTGGCTCTGGAAGATGCATGCAGGTCTTCTTTGATGATTCTCCGCATGGATTTCTCCGAAATATTGGCTTCCTTTGCAAGTTTTCTTATGGAACGCACCGGGTTGCGAGCAATTTTTGCACGGACCGATTTGATCACGTTCGGCGTGCGTGCATGGCGCGGACGTCCGCTTCCCGGCTTCCGCTGCTTAAGACCATCTGCAGGGACTTTTTTATGCGGTAAACTGTTGCCAAATGGCACCCTACCACCTTGGCAATCTCTTTCGGCTTCTTCTGGGCGAGCAACAAACTGGTGATCACTTCTTTTGCGAACATTTTGACGAATTTGCAATATAACAAATAGAATGTTTGGATGCAGCACTTGAAAGTAAACATAAACAAATACACTTTCGACAGAAATTAGTCACTAGCTACACGAATTAACCCAATACTCAAGTTTGAACATTTTTGCATTATTTTCTGCCGCACCCTGTATATTACAGTAAACCTGCTGTAATCGTCAATAATATGCATCACAAATCAATTGCGCTGGGGTGACTAATTTCATGGGGCCGCAAAGGTCCGTATGTACAATATCGAGTACATGTGCAGATTTCTTTCAGTTACTTTAGAAAACGGGGCTTTCGAGGCTTTCCCTTCTTGGCAACATTCACATATTAACTTCAACCCACAGTTACTCACCTGCATTTCGGTCGCCAGTTGTTCCTTACCGATAAGCTCTACAGTCACACAATCTCGGTGATCTAGCCGCCAGTATCATTGGTGTTGGAAGTTCTCTTCATGCTGTCCCGTTATCATTTGCATCGATGACTCCCCTACTCGAAGATGATACAGGCCATCATGACGTAAACCTGTCGCCACCATTGCACCTTCTTTCTCAATTCGGCAATCGTCCATGTCGAAATGCAATTGTGAGTTCGTCGTAGTCAGCTTCTCCACAGATATACGGCTGGTCGATAGTCCCGGCACATATTCCACGTTCTGCATGTCAATCTGGATCACTTAACTGTTCCCATCAACGTCACACATTTTTCCAATACCTTCCCCAAGGATCTGGGTTTTGTTTGCCATGGTTATCCAGTGGTTGGATACGAACTTATTAAGGGACGTTAAAAACGACTTATTGTTTGTCATGTGGGTGCTAGCACCACTGTCTATGATCCACGATTGACACATTTCCACAGAGACTATGAACACAATTCCACTGTTGTTCACTTTAACATTCTTGCCCTCGAGGGACTTTTTTTTAATAACAGTTTGTTACTATTTTACTGCTACTTTTTCATTTTTACTCTTTCATATGGCACTGATATACAGTTATAGTCAACAGTTGTTATAGTGTTGGTTATAGGCAGATTAAACTTCATCGCACTCACAAAATGCCGCGCTTTCACGCAAGTGAGGCTGTTGCCAATCGAACGACCACAATTCTCTCAATTAAAAAATATTAAATGTGAATACTGTTTTTTTTTATTATTCTTCTGCAGGAACGCATGTCCAGTGAAGGAAGAAGTCGTAGCCCCGTTTTGGGCCAACAACACCAGGGGAGAAGTTCTGGCTCTATTAAATCTGTATCCATTTGAACAGTACGTACACTGGGAAAAATGTGCGTATGAGTTCAAGCAAATGTACTGCCGAGAAGGATGTCGTTGTGAACAACAGTACAGACTCCATCGTCTACTTGCGTACGACCCGCACAATGAATGCAGAGGCATTTTCTCTGACTGGTTTAGATTTCCCTCGTGTTGTATATGTAAGTGTTACGACATTCCATTTGATTTTCGAGTAACATCCCGGAGTCCCAGGACGATAGTCAAAGAGTCTATTCAAATTGTAGAAGATGAATTACAAAATGCAATATACAATCATGCCGCCGATGAATGGTATCGACCAAAAAACAATGACGTTACTTGACCTGTGACAAATAATTTATTTTATATATCAATCAATAAAAATATTGCTAAAAATTGTCTAAGGACTTGTGCAGGAAAGAAAATTGTCCCAAAGAAGTTATGGAAAAAAAAAAACATAAAAAAAAATTCACTTCCCTTTCCCCTCGGCCCCCCGGCCCCCCCCCCCCCGTTTTTGCACAACCAAATATAAACCACACAAATATTTTTAACAAACCCCTCCCCCTTGCCCCCTTTTTTTAGCAATTTGAACCCTTTTTGTTTCGATATAGCTGTGATTTTTTATTTCAAACATTTGAAGTGAAAATTATTCTAACCTAGAAATCATATTGGGAAAGGACTCGGTCGTGTATGTCCTTAAGGACATATGGGATCAAGTCTTACCTTACCTTACCAATCAGACTAAGGCCGGTGTGGCCTCTGCTGTACACAGAAGTTGTTTCCATTGTAATCGGTCCATGGCTGTACCTCGCCAGCCTCGCTGTCTGCGGAGGGTCCGCAGGTCGCCTTCTACTTGATCAATCCACCTTGCTCGTTGCGCGCCGCTTCTTCTTGTACCTGTCGGTTCGTTTTCGAGAACCATTTTCACAGGGCTGTCGTCCGACATTCTTACGACATGCCCAGCCCATCGTAGTCGACCGATTTTTGCGATGTGTACGATGGGAGGTTCTCCCAGCAACTGGTGCAATTCGTGGTTCATTCGCCTCCTCCCCGTTCCGTCTTCCATCTGCACTCCACCGTAGATCGTACGCAGCACCTTCCGTTCAAAGACTCCAAGGGCGCGTTGGTCCTCCACTAGCAATGTCCATGTTTCGTGGCCGTAGAGAACTTCCGGTCTAATTAATGTCTTGTAGATGGTCAACTTTGTGGTTCGGCGAACTTTGTTCGATCTTAGCGTCCTTCGGAGTCCAAAGTAGGCACGATTGCCAGCCATAATGCGCCTTTGCATTTCTCTGCTGGTGTCGTTATCGGCGGTTACCAATGAGCCCAGATACACGAATTCGTCTACTACCTCGATTTCATCACCGTCGATCTGAACTTGTGCTAGGAGCCTAACATTTTCTTCTCGTGAGCCTCTTCCCTTCATGTATTTTGTTTTTAACGCATTAATCACAAGCCCAATCCTACCAGCTTCAGCCTTAAGTCTGATGTACGTTACCGCCATCGTCTCAAAGTTACGTGCTACGATATCAATGTCGTCGGCGAAGCCAAATAGTTGGACAGACTTCCTGAAGATCGTGCCACTCGTGTCTATCCCAGCTCTTCGAATCACACCCTCCAATGCAATGTTAAACAACAAACACGACAATCCATCACCTTGCCGTAACCCTCTCCGAAATTCGAAGGGACTCGAGAGCGTCCCTGATACTCGGACGACACACATCACTCGATCCATCGTTGCTTTGATCAACCGCGTCAGTTTTTCCGGAAATCCATATTCGTGCATGATTTGCCATAGCTGGTCTCGATCGATTGTATCATACGCTGATTTGAAGTCGATGAAAAGATGATGTGTGGGCACGTTGTATTCGCGACATTTCTGCAGTACTTGCCGAATCGCGAAAATCTGGTCCGTAGTAGCGCGGGCACCCATGAATCCCGCTTGGTATTGCCCCACGAACTCCTTTGCAATTGGTGACAGGCGGCGGCATAACATTTGGGAGAGCAACTTGTAGGCGGCGCTCAGTAGCGTGATCGCACGATAATTGCAGCAATCCAGCTTGTCGCCCTTTTTATAGATGGGACACACTATCTCCCCCCCCCCCCCCCCCGACAACCCTCCCCCCCCCCCACTTATATCCCCAGGGAGGGAACCCCACCCCCCCCCTCTCCGTGGCGTGGGGGGGCCCCCCCCCCCAAAAAACAAAACCCCCCCCCCACACACAACCCCCCCCCCACCGGGGGGGCCCACCCACCCAAACCCACAAAAAAAAAAAAAAAAAACCCCCAGCCAACCAAACCAATCTTAAAAAAATTTTGTTTCAGCTTGTGAATCTTAACCCACCCCCGACGCAAGCCCCCCTTTTTTTAAAATAAATTCAAAAAATTCTTAATTATTCTTTTTTTCTCCCCCCCCCAAAAAAATGAGCGTGCGCACATCGCACAAAAGCAAAACAAAAAAAACGCTATCATCGACTCGGACCACTACCTGGTGATGTTAAACTGCGACCAAAACTATGCGTCGTAAACAACGTACGGTACCGACGGCGACGCCCGCCACAACCTAAGCGCCGAGTGTAGAAGCAGCGTTGCCCTTCTTGAGAACTGCTGGAACAATTTCAAAGCAGCCATGAACGACGCAGCTGAGAACGTCGTCGGGTAAGTGGAACAAAGCCCATGGAACGATTGGTTCAACGAGCAGTGTAGGGAGGTTTTGGAAGAGAAGGACAGTAATACTGCAGCGCGAGACCTGGCAGAACGGGGAACTTTATAGACGGAAGCGACAAACCGCAGATTCGCCTATTCTGGGAGAAAAAATGCCATCTGAATGAAGCAAAGGCTTTGTTCCACGAGCCAAAATGTGTAGGGATAAGGATAGGGGCATTCTGACGGATGGGCGTGAGGTGTAAGCAGCACTACGACGAAAACCCGAATGATGCAGAAGAACGAGACAGCGGAAGAAATGACTACGTCCCACGCTGGGAGAAGTGAAAGATGCTATCCAATAGCTCAAGAATTACAAGGTGGCTGGCAAGGATGGTATTGGAGCTGAACTCATTAAGTTGGGCCCGGAGAAGCAGTTCATCTGTCTACCATCTCCGCATCTGGGAAACCGAACTACCGAAGGGGTGGAAGCAAGGTTATCTGCCTCATCTACAAAAAGAGCGACAAGTTGGCGTGTAAGAACTATCACGCGATCACAGTCCTAAATGCCACCTATAAAGTGCTATCCCAGATCATCTCCCGTCGTCTATCACTAACAGTAAATGAGTTCCTAGGAAGTTATCAGGTCGGTTTAACGACCGGCGTTCGACAACGGACTTCATTGTACAACCAATCCTCGAAAAATGCCGTGAATACCAGGTTCCAATGCGTCACCAAACACACTCATCGATTTTTCATCCATCGATTATGGTCGGTGCGCAAAACTACGTGAATATTTCGGGAAAACATTATAGGTCGTTTTAATCGATTCGGGGACTACGACATGGTGATGGACTTTCATGCCTATTGCTGGAAGGTGTCATGCAAAGAGCCGGACTCCACAGCTGTTTTTCTTCGATTTTCTCACGATCCAATCAATTTGTTTCACGTATGATATGAATACTGTCGGCAGAAACTTTGGAACGGTGGCAGAACTGTACGCCCGCCTGAAACGCGAAGCAACAAAAGGACTGGTAAGTTTCCGCGTCTCATTGGCGTGTATTTTCAAGATTTTCGCGTTATTTCCGTCAAATGTGTTAAAAATAATGGCAGATAGGGGTTGCACAATTTTCTCTAATAAGCAAACTCCCTGGTAGGCTACGATATGGAAGCCAACGGTAAAACGCAGCCATCCACCCCACCAGATGTACAAACAACGTTGGGAGTCCATTACACACTTAATTTAAACCTCGGCAGTTCCGTTCGCTGATATTTCTGTCAATTTCTTGTTTATTAGCTGATTTTCCGAAAAAAACTTCAATTGTTTGCTGATTCTCGATAATTTATTTGCTGACTCTCAGTAAACTGAAATGCCGAAATATTCGGCTGTTGGATTCTCGGCAAAAAACTAAGTGTGTAGGGGTGGCGATAGGCATGGCCATCTTGAATAGGTGATAATGGGCACAAAATATCACGAGAATTTGCGAATGGCTTCGGTCTCTGGCTAACAGTCAAGGGCTGTTCCAATGATGATCCAATGATCCACTGGACTTTAAAACATTTAAATCAACAACTTATCGAAAGACCATCAAGCTAAACCGTCTTAAAATAAATAAAGTGTATACGAAGTTTGGAAGTCAATGGTGACAAGGATTATAATGGAGAGATTTGACAGTGGAAGAAATCCAAGGTGTCGGTAAATCTGGTCAATTTAAAAGATTTCAAATCTTTCAAAAACATCGCGCTGCTTTTCGGGCAATCTTGGTAAAACAACATACACTTTTACTTCAGTCAATTAAATTCTTTCGACCATTCCTATTCATCGTTTATGTCTCACCACCAATAGCGGAAATGTTTCCTAGCAACCTCAGGAAAATGGCCAAGTGACGGTCAATGAACAACAAACGGACCATACGAATAGCGACGAGTATAAGGATCATACTAGGAAGGTTACAACCAGTGATTCGATACATACGGAGTTGACGGATGCCGAACCATTGCAGTGAGTTTATCCATCATGAAAATGACTTGGATATTTGCCCGGAAAACCAGTATACTGTAGCAATCCGGATATGGAGTCTCGAAAAGTAACGTAGAATCCGCTCGAAGGCACCCGATATGTGTTCATGCGTTGTCGGTATGATCTCATCGAAGCTCACAAGGCTAAGCATCGATTATTCACGTTAGCCAATCCATTTTCAAAATCGGGCAAAGCCAAAGGTTTGCTCCAGCATTTTGATCCAGTTGTCAGTCGATTGAGTCGCAAGGTGGAGAGCAATGAATCGCTGGCTGTCTTGGGCGTTAGGGGCTATTAATAAACCACGGAGACTTTTATTGGGGTGCGGGGGGGGGGGGGGATGGTTTGTTTACCAAAGTCTACGCTCCATACAAAATTTAAAAAAAAATGTATGGGAAAAGTCTACGAGAGGGGGGGTCTAGGATTTTCAAAAATGAGTGAACGTGGTTTATGAACACGCCCTTAAGAACGACGGGCGCTCCGTAGCCGGTGAAACCATGCTCAGTGGTGTGGTGTCGATATTAATTTATTCGAATAAATTGTGGTAGTTTGGGATTACACAGGGATATGAAACTTAGAGGAGAAACCATTGTTTTTCACACTTATTGAGAATGTATAACGTGTTGAACTTGGAAAGGATAGTAAGAATCATCAAAAATGATCGCTGATCATTCGGTAAATTCTAGCTTATAAAATATTCACCCCTGCTCCGTCAATGAATGCCTTCAGGAACAGCGTACCGAAATCGTCAGCGCACGGGGGGCGAATTTATTACGAAAACATTGACAAGATGCACCACGAGCTCGCTGAACTCTGCGGCGAACCAAGCATTCAGAAGGTCGCGAAGGCTGGAAGGATACGATGGGCAGGGCATGTTGCGAGAATGCCGGACAACAACTCTGCAAAAATCCGGCCGGTACAAGAAGGCGTGGGGCACAGCGAGCACGATGGGCGGACCAGGTGCAACAGGATCTGGCGAGTGTGGGTCGTCAACGAGGTTGGAGAGAGGCAGCCATAGACCGAGTATATCGGCGAAATGTTGTAGATGAAGTCATATCGTAAATACGATGTATGGCTATTTAAATAAATAATAATTGACAAGATGCGCCACGAAATAGCTCGTCTCCTTGACCAAATGGTTCTCCTTGACCTCAGGCGGTGGGTGGATTCACTCGTCTAAATTTGTCTGCATCGAGACGAGGTTTTTTAAGTTTTTCTTCTTATGATCGGAACTTCTCCTGTCGGAACATCGGAGAGCTTGGGTCATTTTAGTCTATGTCCGTATATGTATACATTTTCTCCTTTCTGTCCTTTGGAAAGTTATTCTGCAAGCACCACGGTTTCGCTCGAACTCAAGCCGTGTCAGAACGAGGGGAATAGTTTCAAAGACTTGAAGAGAGTTTTTCCCCCACAGGTTTCATCGGTCGCTCTAGTGGGTAGAATGAGCGTAGGGGAATAAAATCTATAAAAGGCCACTGGCTTTGGCATGTGCCTTCCTGATACAATGAGTTGTGTTGATCCACGTCGCATCTCGATTGTAAGTGCAAAAAATTCACATTTGTTTTAAAATGTAATATGGTAAGAAAAAATATGTTCGAAGCCAGCTGAACCCTCACTTGTGAAACAACAAAAACAATCATTCATTAGGCGAAATATGAAAACAAATACAAATAAGTAGGCATGTTTTTGTTTAAAAAATTATGTAGAACAGCGACCTGTTTCAAACTGTCATTAAAGGTTACAAATCTTTAGAACACCATGCGATCTTTTTCAAAGATCGGAATCAAAATTGGAGAGATCTGATCAAATGATCAGGAAGTCTTACCCCTTGAAGAAATCACATAAGCGACGGACAAAGCGGACAACAGGTAAAGCCTCAAAACAGCCATTGTAGGTAACAAAAGGGTCCAACTATTTGTCCCCCGTTGTAAATTAATACAAAGTACCGGTAGATGTACCGGCAGGCTACACGATTCCTTAAACTAGTGACGGCCAATAACGGCACCCAAGCACGTACCAGGCATGTAGATTGTCCAGGACGCGTATGCATTAAGGATAACGTGTAGTAGGAGAACACAATCGACGGACGCGTGTGGAGCCGGTCGACGACGAATGACACGTGGCTGTGTGTGCTGCGAGGGGCCCAAAAGAAAATAGAGAGTAGAAGAAAGTAAGAAGGGAGAATAAAAGTCAGAAAAGTTGAATAAATCGGTGAATTGCTTATGTGAAGTGTTTGTAGAGTATTTTGTGTATCACGTGCGATCGTTCTCTGCCCCGCGACTTGTATTCGGTAAACGTGCCGACCCTGAGGCTATCAATCCAAGGCATCTCAGAAGTGCTCTACCAAGTAGGAAGTAGATACTTACAGACTAGTGTGTCGAAGTACATGCTAGTAGGGCCCGCCTAGGAAGTAGCGTTACGATAGGCGGGGATACCTTCGGTTTGGTCTACCTCGGATATTTGCTTACGACAGACAACAGCCGTGAAATTCCGAAGATGCATAATCAGTGGAAGTTGTGCCGACTATGGGCTCTAGAATGTACAAAACGTGGACAATGCTCGAGGAGGGCCTGAAAGCACTTGGTGTTTTCGAACGTCACGTGCTTAAGACTATTTTTAGCGGTGTGCAGGAGAACGGTGTGTGGTGGCGAAAGATGAACTACAAACTTGTCCAACTTTGCGGCGAACCCAACATCCAGAAAGTGGCGAAAACTGGAAGGATACGTTGAAACAATGTCGGACAACTATCCTGCAAAGATAGTGTATGTTTCCAAACCGGCCGGTACGTGGAGCGAAGGGAGCAAGGTGGGCACAACAGGTGCAGCAAGATCTGGCGAGTGTGTAGGCAAAGAGGTAGGCGAGAAGCAGCCATGAACCGAGTACATAGCCGAAATGATCACAAACGCCCGAAACGAACAATTTTGCAGTGCAAACGCAACAAATTGATTTATCGGGGTTACTAAACTTTTACATACCTCTGTCTTTTCTGTCTGATTTAAATCCTACATTAAGTCAGTTCTCAAAAAAAGGTGGATGGATTGAACTAATTAGTACTACATATAAAATATGCCTGAAGGAATAAAACAATACATTTTCACTTTTAAGAATATATTGCATCTTTTTGGATATTTTGAATACAAAACTACAATACAGTCAAATTAGCACAATTCCAGTCGTGCATTCATCTATGTATAACTGATTATTGCTTACATCTACGATTCATTCTTCGGTAGTGCTGTCTAAAGAACTTTTAATTGGCCAATATGTGTAGCAAACTATGCATGTTCAAAAAACATTACAAAAATAAATGATTTTTTTTTCAAACAAGAAATAAACATGGTTCAGTAACAACAGGAAAGTTAGTTGATAACTAATAAAAAAAAAAACAAAAGAAAACAACGGTTGAGACAATTTCTTTAAATATGATTTTAAATACTGATTATATTCACGGAAATAATTTTAAAGCATCGATGCAACTGGTACCCATAGGATTTTCTTTTGTTCACTGTCCACAGCAGCTTTAATCTGCGTACACATGTGGGCGATATTCACTCCGGAAATAACAACTGAAATAAGCAGAAAAAAGACATTATGGGATCCGGGAACCAAACTTTTTCTGTACTCCCACGTACCTGATATATACTGTCGATAGTCTGATTCCAACTTCAACGCATGTTCATACATTTCCTTTGCTGCTTTAGCTGAGATTTTGTCGGTAGAATAGCGAGAATCTTTTATTTCTTTAATCTGCTTTGAAGACTTGAATCGTAACAGCAATACAATCGGATATATCTGATTTCGTTGCAACCGATCAACTGCCGATATGCATACCTCTAGAATGTAATGGTGTTGCTGGAAAAGAAATTTGAATTTGAGTTAGTTATCAGACAATTTCTTTGGAAAATATCATTTTAAAATCAATATTCAAGTTAGTCACCCTCGCAGTTACCTTATTATCAAGTATTGATTGAATTGTAGTGTACTCAAATACGCTTCCTCTTCTTCGGTAGTCAGCAATTGCGTTATTTTGGACTCCACTCTCCATATCTTCTTTCGTGCAGCGCATTTGGCTTAACTGTGATCGGTGGAAATGCTCCGGGAAGTCTATACAAAGTTTCTCAATAACACATTCAGACAGTGGGCCCACTATTAGCACTGGTCGATATTTATCTGAAAATATCAAAATACGTAGTCGAAGAGCATTTAATTCAATGTGAGTGTACTAACATTCCAGTCTTTCCACTCGTTGATAACTAGTAAAACCGTCATCGTTTATAGAACCCGAATCTATGTATAAACTGAGATGAGTGTTGCTAAAACTAGCCAACTCTTTTGAGTCTCTCGAAGAGCTTCGTTGGGGTTTAATTCTTTTGAAGAACGAGCGCCGTGCCGATGTGGAACCCCGTCTGGTTGTTGTTTCAACGTCTTGCAAATCTCCAAGTAGTCGCAACTCCTCTTCAACCCTGAAATTACAACTTAAGTGTGCCGTGCATAATTTACAATGTTTTTATCGCTTACTTTAGCTTGTTCGGAATTATTCCACACTGCAGCTTATGACCATACTCATCCAGCTTCCAAGCACGCCATCTTCCTGGTACACCCCCGAACATCGTATTATCAACATACAGCACTTCATCCTTGTTGAACGACAATTCCGAATCCCCGAGATCACAGTTTCTGTCAAAACCTACTCTTATGTACAATGCATCGCCTGGTTTATCCTTTATTAGGTTGAATTCTACAAAACAAAAGCAAAATTTCATTATCTGTACTTCAATGACAACATTCAAACTTACTTTGCATATTATAAAGAATAAGTACAGCTACATTTTCGGCAGGTTTGGCTATTTCCAGTGCTGCATGTTCCGCAGTGGATCTCCTCAAATCCGTCCCATTGAACTCCAATATCTGATCCCCCACCCGTAGCCCGGCGTTATCAGCTATTGAATCTTTCTGTACACCGTGAACGAAAATTCCGTTCGCATTTCCTCCGACAAGGCTTATCCCCAGATTGGAGCTCTTTCTTGTTTCTATGAATATTAATCTCGGCTGTTCCTTGTAATGATTGCTTTGAGACGAACTTACTTGCTGTGATGGGTGGCTATCATTGTTTGATATTGCTTTCGGTGCAATCGTCGATATCGAGCTAACCGCATTCGTATTGACTGGGGACATTATGGTCCTTCCGATAGTGCGAGGTGAGTTTTGCGGTGTTGGCGAACTTGAGTGGACGATATTGTCGTCACTTGTAGTAAGATTGTTATACACCTCTGGATTGTACAAAACTAGCATCGTGATTGAGTTGCCACATTGACGGAGAACATGCGCGGCTAGCTCATATGTTGCTTTCCTCAGATTAATTCCGCACACTTCTAGCAGTTGATCACCAATATGGAGGCCTACCTTACTAGCAAGACTGTTCTCCCCCACGTTAGAGACAAATACTCCCCCTCCATTGCCGCGGCAAAATATTTTGATACCAAGTGACATCTCGCTTTTATCGATGTGCACATACCGCAGTTCACCGATATTCGGTTTGCCACGTACGTTGTAGTCTTGCAGTGAAGTTCGTTTGTTCGAGGTTGATATGCGGCCTGGTTCTAATACTTGTACTTGAAACGTTGGAATGGGTGATGCTCGCTCGGAACTGCAGTAATCGATTGATCCATTGCTGATTTTGATTCCACTTCCACGACTGGTGACACTCTGGTTCGAGGGAATTCGGTATCCTTGATGGACTTTATTCCGAGGAAAGGTGCCACCTTCATAACTGTGCCCTATCGATCCGGAAGGGACTTCCTCTTTTGAAGACTGAATTTGACTGTACCGATTGAAGGGATAATCGATTGACGATCCATGAGAATGATGTGACGTTGGTGGTAAATTTGAAAATTCCGCAGACGGTGCCATGTTGCCAGACGGTCGCATAGTAGCTACTGGATAGGAGCATGCATTCGGTTGAAAGGGTAAAATTGTTGAATATCCCGATGAGTTATATCCGCCCGGAAAGTTTATGCCACTAGTTCCCGTAACAGGAGCTGCTCTATTCGATGAAGATGAGTTGCTAGCATTACTAATTGATTGTTTTCGCGAGTGAGAATGCGGTAGGGTGTGCGTATGACTCGCCATAGTCAGTGATACGTTCTCAATATCAATGCTATCGGTGTCACTGGAATATTTCGACAAGTGCTTTGAGATTTTAGTTGACATGTAGCAGTCCAGTGGATCTTTTAGGGGTGGCTTATTGTTGAATGCATAGCTGGTTGGACTTTTGGAAGGCATTATTGTGGAATCTATCGAATTATTGCTTTTCCTAGGCATGAAATCAGTCGAGTTTAGATGTTGCGTATGCTGGTGCTGCAACTGTTGTTTGTTGAGCGATGAAAGATTCAAACTATGTCGGTTGATGTTGACAATATGACTATTGTTGTGAGTATCATAAGTTGATGCTCTTGAATGTGACGATTTGCTAGGCTTTGAAACATTAAAGTCATATCCATATTTCGATGATTGTAGCATTCGACTTGTGTCATGATTGCCAACAGGGTTTGCATTTCGTTTCTTAACACCGACGGGAACGTTGATAGCTTGGCCGCTTGGGATAGACTGAGGTGATTTTGGGTTACAGTCGTTTGATGGTAACACGACATTAAAATAGTTGCTGTTATCCGTTTTATCCAACGGAATACTCAACTTTGGGCGGTCTCTTTTAGGCCGATGTAGCACCGTACCAACATGGTTATCGTTAGTATGAACTGTCATTGTGACTCGTGGCCACGTTCCTCGGGGTACTTCTTGGGCATCTTTCGATTTCCGCCTAGATTTTTTTTCGCGGGATTTGGCAAACAGTGGGATGTTGGTTTCTTGATCATCACTGTCAAGGACCGAATCAAGGGCAGCGATTGCATCGTTCTCCTGGCAATCTTTATGATTACTTATGCTCATTTTATCCTTCAGCTTTTGAAACATTCCTGTCAATTTAGATGCAGATTTGGAGGACGAAGGTGTGCTTGCTATTATAGAATTTGGAGTACTTGCTGTAGTTGGAATACTGAAGGGCATTGCAGATGGTAGGAAGTGATTGTTATGATCCAAGTCCAAACTAAGCCGGTTTACGGTATCTCTGTGAGCTGGATCCAGGCTTTCCATTAGATTTTCCGTTTGTGTGCAACTTGTCGTACTGTGTAAAAGTTTACTTTTCGAGGCAAAATATCTCATATCGAACGAAAAATCTATCAGATCTTTAGCAACTATCAGGCTTAGACAATTATTTCTCATGTCATTAATAACGGTATTTATTTCGTTGACATTCTTCATTCTATTGGTTGGTTTGCCGTTAATTGAAATGATTCGATCACCGGCACACAATCTGCCATCACTTGCCGCTAGCGAATTGGACTCAATTTTGGAGATGTATATTCCTGTTTCCAAATGTAGTCCATGGTTTTTATTTCCATTCAAAAAATTAATTTGGATTGCGAGAAGCCGTTTCACCGGTCGTTTTATTGTCATTATACATGCTGGAAGGCTACATTTAATTGCTTTAAATAACTTTCTCTTTGAAAATTGTACACAGTCAATGCCATTTATTTGACAAATAATATCATTCGGCATCAACCGTCCGGAAAACAAAGAGTCGTGTTCCACAGATACTACATATGGTCCTGTTAGGCGAGTGCCAACGTTATTGTCACTATATTCCTCGATGTGCTCTCTGATTGTCAGTCCCCAGTCTGATACATTGTCTTCGAGCAACGATGAGTCAATTTCAATCACCTTCGTTTCATACTGCTGAAGTGTATTCAGATCATATATAGAATCCAAACTGAATGCATTGTAATGCGGATTCCTGCAAGTGTCTTCCAGGGAATCATTGCACAATTCACCAGTTGCTGTACTATTGTTGTTCAGATTATCTTTCAACATGTTCTGCGATTCCAATCGCTCCGTGAGTTGCTCTATTTCTTTATTTGCCTCATCTTTGTCTCTGATAGCTGCTAGCAGTTTCGATGTGGCCGTATCCCTTTCTTTCCGAATTTCATCGCAAAGATTACGAACGCTGTCCCTTTCCTGGACTATTTTCTCTCGTTCAGAAATCGCCCAATCTCTGCGTCCTTTTGCAATCAATGTTTCCTGGACTGATTTCACTATTTCAGCTTTGGCTTTATCCAATGCTTTCTTCAATCGCTCAATTTCTCTGCTAGCAGACTCTAAATTTTCCGATACGATATCAAATTTATCTTTACTTTCGGCCCGCTCGCGGTTCCAACTGTTGTCGTTTGTGTGGAATTCGCTTCTGTTTTTTATGATTTCAATTTTCTCTTGCAGGGCTGCGCAGTCTTTCAACGATTCGTCCCGGCATCGTAGAGCGGTTTGCAATTCACGTTCCAGACATTCGTTTTTGTCGTAGAGTTTTTGATTTTCCTTAAGAACAGTGCCTCTTTCAGACAGCACGGTTTCTACTTCAAGCTCCGTAGCTTTCAAAAGCTCTTTGAATTTATTGCGTTCTTTTTTCAATTCTTCGCACAGTTTTATACAGTGGGTAGGATCGTTAACGAACTCATCGTAGCGCAAGCGTAAATTGTCATATTTTTGCTTGAGCATGTTATACTCATGGTATGTGTTGAAGAAATCCCCTTTGCCGGATTCCAATTCTTTTTTAATAAGTTGATAGTCTCTTTCCAACCTGAAAATGAAATTAAATAAATAGAAATACATTTTAGTCAGATATTTTTAGAGGATTATCAAACTAAAAAATGGAGGGCAATGGAATTGAAACTATCCTGTAGTCTCGAAATGTTTTAAATGATTTGCAAACAATTTGCAGAACAAGCCTTGCGAAGATGGTCAGTGCTACCATTTTTGCTATGGTAGATTGGGTTACCCACTCAAAAAACCTCGAAAATTTTTAAAATAATTAAAGCACATATTTATAAGTTACATGCCATTCAATCCTTATACCAGAATGCTATTTCATTTGGATTTCCTCAAATCATGATGATAAATGATTTTAAACAATTGAGTGTTTGCTGAGTTGATCTAGACTGGAAATCGAACTCAACTATGGTGGTCTTGTTGTGTAGATGCTTCCAGCCAAGGAATACTCCCATAAATTTGATTAAGTGATGTGAACACTCAGTTCACCCATGTTCATGACATCTAACGAATTGATTTGATTTCCTTCAAAAGGTACTTGTTTGTCATCCGTCATTCTTTTAGTTATATGCAAAACTGAACACTTCCATGTTTTCAAAATGTACCTATATGACATAGGTGTTTATGCTTGTTATAATAAAATGATCGTATAATACGTATTTGCAAATTCAGAACAACAAAAACAAACAAACGTAAATCTACAGAACCCCTAAGAAGTTTCTCTTATGAAGCTGCACATAGAATGTCACATACCTTTCTTTTTCATTGGATACCGTTTTTAGCTGTGATATGACGTCTCGATATTTTTCCTTTAAATATTCTACTTGGATCATATGGTCATAATCAGCTACAGTTCCTGAAACAAGATCAGAATAATTTGATGGAAAGTCAATTGTTATAGCTGACCTACCTCCTTCATCACTATTATTTTCGCTGGATGCCATATTGGTTTAGCTGCAATGAAAATCTCAAGTTAATGATTTCGTCTTTTTATTTATTTGTGATAAGGCTGTTTCTTTCATGCTCAACAGACTGTACAATACTTTAATGTATCCCACCAAAACGCAAATAAAATTTGTACTGAAGGCAATTTGATTAACTTTGTACCGAAACCCAGCCTCCAAGTGATGACGAAATCAGATTCATACACGTTACAAACAATACGAACAACTGTATATGTGATACAAACGATGATATGATTTGTTTCACCAAATAAAATTAATTTTGTTTTTTTAAATATCAAAAACAAACGAATGAATAAAACTATCATACCCGATAACTACAAATAGCTAGTTTGACGAGAGCAAAGATGAAGGTAATTCGTCATCAATAATTTTAGTGCATATCACGCAAACTTCACAAGCTTATCATGGCAATTTCTAAAACAGATAGCCACTCCACAGCTTGAACTTACTTGTGCTATTTTAAAGATAATGTACAAATTACTCAGATATTTCCGAAAATAGTCAAATTATTACAAATATTTCCGAAGGAGCAATATTGTAAATCAGTGTAAATGTATTTATATATGCATATTTTCGACACCACGTTTGACAGCTGTGCAGGGCTGCCAAAACAACACCTGATTGACGCAACATTTGACGCTTATTTTAAAAAGGTCCAATCTTGTTAACTGTAAATCTATACACTGAGCAGAATTTCCTTGTCACATCAATTACATGAAGTCATGGTTAAGTTGAGTTTTCATTAGGGCCTAACTGACAAACGTAAACAATGGCTTCTTTTGTAAATTTCTTGTGGTACAAAGGCTACCCACGTAAGCCTCCAGTTCTATCGGATCGGTAAACTCTTCCTAATCGAAATTAGTGTGGTGGATTGATTACACAGGAAAAATTCTTGTAGTAAAAACAACCATTATACCTGACTATCTTCAAAACTACCATGAAATTTCAGTCAAATTTACTACGTGTATGGTAAAAGTTTCATCATTGTTGATCTAATCGCAGGCAATCGTAAAATCAAACGCATTTATAGTCAGGTGAAAATTGTTGGTGTTTGCGCTTAATTTAACCCTCGAAGTGGTAGTTTGTACTGCGGTTTTTTTTTGCGTGTAGGCGAGTTTTCTATGACGAGAAATTCGCAGCAAAAACCATTGTTTACTTTTGGAACTTGGTGTCGGTATTGTTTTCGGGCATAGCGCGTGGTCCATTGTTCCCGTTATTTATTGTTCGGTGGCGCGAGTCCGTGTGTGCGGTAGCTTTTGTTTCGGTGACCAATTGTTCGGTGGCGTGAAACAAGAAACAAAGAAAGTGGTGGCAAGTGTGATGTACAAGCAATTAGTTAAAATGCATACTGTTTGGCCACCATGAAGATTCGGGATAGCGCGGTATATACACGAATGTGAGTGAAGAAGCGCATGTTTAAAAATGTTTAAACCCGGTAAAAGAGTCTACATGAATAAAAGTTGAGTTTGGTAGTTTGGTAGACAAGTGCAAGCCGGTTGAGCCGAGAATGGCTACGGTGGAGAAAATTTTGATCAAACAGGCGGAGCAGGTAGATATTCTGAAGAAAAGGTAGCGACGATGTTGATGGGTTGGAGGAGTTAAGTTCGAGATATGATGCTATTTTCGTTCACAGGCAATGCCATATGGGGCAAGCATGGCGGGTTTGGATAGGCATCATTTAGATACCTTGGAAGAAGCAGAACGCCAACCAGTCAGCCCCGCACAGGATTTTAAGACAATTGAGAGGTGTGCTAAGTGCTCTCAAAAACGCGGAGCGAAACAGGTAATTGTTATCCATTTTGTCCCCTGAATTCTATGAACTATATTATATGATAACATCACTTATCAAGGTGAATCCTGATCCATCGATTCCTACCCTACTACCATAGAAAAACCTCCTTCCTGTGACCTTTGTGGGGATGCAGAGGTAAACACGGTCCCTACCCAACTAACATTTTTAGTTGCCTAAGCCGAAGTTTATAACTTATAAGCTGTTTTATAATTGTATAAAAGCAAATGTAGCTGAATAAGCTATAAGCAGAATTAAAAAATCGATACAGTACTTATGCGTAATGTAACACAGCTTTAACACAACATTTATCTCTCCGTTGCATATTTTGAAAAGAAAGCTCTTATACGAACAATGTTTGTCTGCGTTTACACAGCTTGTTTATGTAGCTTAAAAAATAATCGGTTAAGCTTTTGAATTATCATTTTGTTTTTTTTATACGCAGTTTTATTTGTTAGCTTTGTTACAGCCTTTTAAAAACCTTTATATTAAAAATACCTTAGCCACTATACAGCTAAGTGATTAAAGCTGTATAGAATATTGTATAAGCAGTTGCGGCACAGAGTATGCAGCATCTTTGCAGTTATTTATATTGATTTGCAATTCATACACTGAGCGAACGAATCGAGAGGAATTCATAGGAATACCGTATAGAAATTTGCCAGAAGATATTGTTGTAAATTTCATACGATTCTCTAATGGAAAGAAGTTCAGAAAAAAAAGTTGCAAGTGGGATTCGAAGCACGAACCTCGGGATCCAGAGACGAGCCACAATCCCACGAGACTATACACGCAGTGATAAGTGATGTCAAATGAAAGTGTATAAAAGACATGTTTTACTCGACCAATGCATCACATCATTTCATACGATTTCGTATGGAATGAGTCTTGGACCCTTGCTTTGTGGTTCAGTTCCGATCCTATGAAAACCGTACGGATAATTTCCTGAGTGTAGTTAAGTAAGCGCATTCATTTCATGTTATGTCAACCACCTTACAAACATTCTTCTGAGCTGTCAAACGAAATGAAAGGAATACCGTCCATTTTATCAAGTAGAGTATTTAGATTTCATAATGTTTCGAAGGATTTTGAAGACATATAAGAAAAGCAGTACTACTACCACCTACTACCGAAAAACTGATGATACCTCTCGTAATGATCTTCAGGAATGGGCAATGAAGCATAACATATCCCACCTCGCATTGAAGGATCTCTTAGCAATACATAAAAAATCAATACAATGACATTCATCTACCATCAGATCCTAGAACATTGTTGGGAACTCCTTCGAGTACTCCGGTTGTCGATATTCCAGGTGGACAGTATTGACACCAAGGTCTAGAAAGTTGCCTTTGAAACTGTCTTGCAGATCTAAGCAAAGGGTTTCAGTTGGTGAGGATTATGTGCACCGTAAAACGGTTAAATTATATACGGATACAAATTTGTGTGTATAGGATTAAATAAAATCTTGTTGGATTTAAACGAACAATTTATGTTGAAGTTAATTGTGTTTCATTGTTTTGATAATATTATGCCACATAAATTCAAAATAAGATTCGTTTACTTCTTATACGCAATTAGTGAAAATATTGTTGAATATGTCTCGGTGGCTTAGTGGTTATATCGGGCTACTGAGCAGTAGATCAGGTGTCAATCTCCGGTCTTAGTGGCATTTTTTTTAATCACAGGAAATTCTTGTACCTAATTTTAATAAGATTTTTTTTTGATTGTACAATTTTTATTACTCTAAGAAGTAATAAAGTATCTAAAAAATAATAATAACAAATGGTCTGAACAACGGCACATATAACAACGAACATTGGATGCTGATCATATTTAGATTATAATAATTTTGGTAACACTGATTTTCAAAACAGTATGAAACAGTTGATAAAGAGCTTCAGCAATCATTGTTGTTCAGCATTATTAGAACTAAAATCTGGTTTGAACACTTTGAACACGGGTACTGGAATTCTTCACAGCTGATAAGGATCAGAGGATACAGTCACGGATCTTATGGCGAAGGTGCAGAGTTGGAATCTGGTTAAGTACGCTGGTAAGTGATGTATAAATATATAGATACAAATATTATAATATATAATTTATATAGTTAAATGTTAATTAGGCTCTACAACGTTAAAAAAGCAACATTGCCGTAATATCGTCACGAGTATTGTAAACAGTGTTTGACTTACATATTTTTTTCGATTGCTGTATAGTAACTATGTTTAGGCGTTTATATCAACGTGTTAAGACTAACAATAAAATGCTGTTTGCCACAGTTCTAAAAATAGAAATTGATTTGAACAAATAAATATTCCGTATCTATAAATCAGCAGAGTATCAGCTGTATACAAGTTGAGATAAAGTTGAGAGAATGATTATCAAGCATAGAAGCTGCAAATTGGTGATAATACTAACTTTTTAAAAGCAGTATACACGCTTCTTGCTATCTTTTCGCATTTGCATGAAGCTGGGTAGATTCGCCAGATTTGCCTGTAAAAATATTGGCTGGGCGCATGTGCAACTACTACTTAACCATTACTCAGTTTGACGCTGTATACGTATTGCCAATGAAGCGTCTACCTAATGAAAAATGTCAGTTGGGAAAGCACCCAGTTAGCGGACAGTTGCTGTAGTTGGAATTGAATGGAAATTACTAATTTTTCATCTCATTTTCTTGTTACCACATCTCAGTTCAGATTGTTAATTTAGGTTCGAAATTACTATCAATGGTTAGTCATGTTAATGCATGAAATTGTAGGGAGTGTCCCGAGGAGTGTCCATCAGAGCACCTGTTCGAAACTATTTGGATAGCAAGAGTGGGATTGCCAGCTTTATGTCGCTAACATTTCGAGGATAAACGACTTCACAGAAATTTCTTCCAAATACAGGGTGCGGCAGAAAATAATGCGAAAATTTGTTCTATTTCTTTCAAATCCCATTTTCAACTAATACAAGCAATAATATCAACATTGTCGAGTGCAGTTATCTTTATAAAGTCCTTTAAAACAAATTTAGTCAATGTGTCCTCCATTTTTATTAATAACATCCTCGAGCCGACGCCGGAAGCCAGAGCATGCCTTTCGGACGTAGTCCTCCGACATTGACTGCAATATGCGTGTTATGGTTGACTTCAGGGTTTTCACACTAGGGTGTGATGTTTTGCTGGCTCGTGCTTCAACATATGCCCAAATCAAATAATCCAACGGATTAAGATCTGGAATGCTAGGGGGCCACAAATCCTTCGGCCAAAACTTCATGTTATCGTTCAACCATTGTTGGGTTCGATTGGACCTGTGACACGGCGCTCCATCCTGCTGTAGGACAACGTTTTGGTCCTCGGAGAAGGTAATGTAATTATGTGAACATTATAAATATTGTTTAAAAACAATCATTAAACCTTGATCTTTACTATTATCACATAAAATAAAGAAAATTAAAAGCATACATGAAATTAAATTATTAAAATCAACCAGAATTATTTTTAAAACAAATCCAATTTTATTTTGAGTCAAATCGTGTTTGTATTGATTTAAAAAGAAGCACGTAATTGAAGTAAACAAAGTATATTTGATTCAGATAACGATATGCTAGATTCAAATAAAACTATTTTTGAATCTACATCCAGTCGTACGGAAGCTTGATTGTAAAAACAAAAAAATGTTTGCTTTGAAACTAATAACGTTTATATTTGATTCAAAGCAAATTGCAATTAGGCCCTGGGTCAAAAATATTATTCTTTGAATTCAAAGTGATTTATTTTTGATATAAATATCTATTTCTCTGCGTGTACAATCAAAATGGCT
The DNA here is from genome assembly GCA_024533555.2 of Aedes koreicus. Taxonomy (NCBI): domain Eukaryota; kingdom Metazoa; phylum Arthropoda; class Insecta; order Diptera; family Culicidae; genus Aedes; species Aedes koreicus. Next base: position 313,097 of record JAHHFK020005027.1, on the reverse strand, counting down.
TACATTTCCCTGATAAAAAATTACCTTATACGAACGATATCACAAATCCTCCAACCATTTCTTTAATGGTTTGGATGATATCCCATAAAGGTCGTTAAGAAAAATAACCATACGAAATTTATTAGGGTTAGTAAAGTCGTCCTACGTCATAATTTCGAACAAACCCAAATGGGCTGTACTTAGTATTTTTTTTTAAATAACGCAACTTTGTTCTAAAAATCCCTCACATGCATACTTCCGCGACAAGATAAGCTGTTTTTTAGAGATATCAAGAAGAGTGGTATCTTTTCTCAAATTGCAATAAACAGTTTTTAGGTGCATTTTTAAAATTTCTGTACTAAACAATGGTTTATTCAAATTTGAGAAAAGATGGCATACTACTTGACTGCTGTTCTACGCATAATTGTCCCATGTTCTATGGGTTTCCCTATATACATGGGACAGTTATGCTTATAACGGCAGTTGATATCTCTAAAAATAACTTAACTTATAATGAATCTTTACACGCGGGCGAGTTTTGATACATAAATCGATCCAATTTCCCCTCAAGCGCGAGAAATTGACTATACACTGAGAGGAATGTCATAGTCACACCAATTTGACAATTGTATTTAATAGTTGCGATAACTCTCAAAATGAAATTGACTCTCGATGGAGGGAATTCGATACTGTAGCTAATCAACTATGACAATAGGCAGTTTGAACATTAATCATAGTCGGTTCAGAATCACTATGCAGTTATAGTCAGCGTGACCCTCAATAATTGTAAAATATGACAATTAAATATCCTTCTACATGAGTCGGGATGTAACACTGGGATGTGAGGCTACCGCGGCATACCAATAAACCATCACGTTTTCGTACATTTGACTCTGAATAAACCAAGAACAACATGTGAATTTTTGCAGGATCGATTACTGCAGGTTTGTAATTGATTCTTCCTAGATATCACAAGATGGTTACAAAAAGCAATGGCCGTTTCTTTGGCGAAAAAAATGTACGGTTATAAATTTGAGGCAATAAAACAATATATTTGTTGATTTTCTAGAAACAAAATGAAACATAAAAGCTATTTATGCAACCAAACAAATCAGGGTAGTTATAGCAGGACAGAAGTGATGTACTCACTTGTGTATCTGTTGTGTAAGACTTTGAAATGGATTGAAAATAACCTGCAGTTTTCTCTATACTTAACACCATTAAAATATTGTTTATTAGCTATCCTTAGAATTACAAACATCGCCACTTGCTTCCATGTGTATATGACATGTGTATGTTCATGTATGTTAATCCTTTCCTTTTTCCATGTGAATAAGAGAGTTCCACGATCATTTTGCCTTGCATCAAGCGAACAACAGCACAGCAACAGCATCAAAATATATATTTTCAGCACTGGAATTTGAAGAGTTGTACTCATTGTAGCTATGGTGTTAGTTGAAAAAATAGTAAAATTACGTACCATGACGATGATTTCAGTTGGCATTGATATTTTAGTTTTCTCCTTTACCAGTTCGTCGCAGTAATGCAGCCGCAAGCTCTTTTTTCATTGAAGCTTGTTGGTTTGTGTCAGCCAGCGATTGGATGCTTCTCAATCCATTGACAATGTCTTTAGTCTTGCCAAAGTATATCTCATTCAAAGTGTTGCGAATTTTGTTCTCCATATCCTCCACGATACGCCCAATATTGGCAATATGCGGACTGCTTTCGCTGACCGGAGCATCTTGTTCAACCTGAAAAAGCAACATATTTTAAACTTTTTCCACTTTTCAATGATGGATTTTCGAATGCCGAGCAATATCACGTTTGTTATTGTGTTTTGTAAAATGCGTCATAAACTGATTCATTTTGCCGTAGTAAATTCGAGAAATGCTCGGAGAAACATTAAATATCGACAACTTATTCAAAACGACGTATCTGATTCAAAGAGGTTAACAAAAATTCAAACTCAAAATTCTTGAAACCATTACCACTTTCACGCAAACTAGGACCACCACCACACAGAATCATATTTTCCAAATATGATGGTTACCGTGATGTTGCTGTGAGTTATGAAAAATTTACGTTTGAAACTTTTTTTTTTTACGAAATCAGATTTGTAATTTTGAACAAATGGTCGAGAAATATGTTAAATTTGATGTTTCGTAACTTGTTAAGTCAAAATGTGATAGATTAAAGAAAAAGATGCATAGTGTAATAAGAGTAATAAAAGAGAAAATTAATGAAGACAAATTTATCACAGCAAGTAGGTGACTATGGTGCGAAATTTTAAGTAAACAACAGTTTTAGTTTGTCCTAGAAACCTAATTATTAGTGCCATTTCAACCTCCTTGGCTGGTTCGTCACTGACTTCGAAAACTTAAAAAGATCTCAAGATCTAGAAAGATTTTCGAGCTTTATATGATACTACGTGTGAGATTTAGAAGAAAGAATAGTTTTAGTGGATCCCAGAAAACCTTAAGTACTAGGAGAAAAAAACAAAATTGACAGAACATCCTTTAAAATTAGAATTCTAAGAAAAACTTTAAAGATCAGCCTTTTTGGAATGATTCACGAGATTTATATTTTTCTAATAAGAAATTTTGATCAGAAATAGGAGATCAGTTAGGAGAGAAGACAATGATATGTCATATAAAGCATTTGCTATTGGAATTCCTTTAAGAAAGAAGGAACACTTATTTTAAGTGGAAATACCAACTTATTCAAAGAAATCTCGACAACTTATTCAGAACGAGGTATCTGATTTTGTAAACAAAGATTCAAACGTAAATTTCTCAAAACTCTCAGCATCCCCACAGAAACTAGCACCATGTTAGGGAAATATTATTCTTTGTGGTGGTGGTCCTAGTTTGCGTGAAAGTGCAAAAGTTTCTAGAATTTAACGTTTGAATCTTTGTACCTACACACAATCAGATATGTCGTTTTGAATCGAATAAGATGTCGAGAAATATGATCAAATAAAGAGACGTCCAGGAAATAACTATCAATGTTTATCACTGGGACAAAAATGACTACCATCGATATTAATGTCTGGTATCCAGAAAATCTTGAAAGAAATCTATTAACAATATTTTTTAAGGAATTCAATGAAAAACATTAATTTTGTTCCAAAAAAAAGTCGCCAATAGTTCTGATTCCATACACTAAAACTACTTTCGAGACTCTAGGCGGGGAATATTTAACTAAAGCAAAGCTGAATTCGTTTAAATCAGTCGAATTCGTGGTATTCAGCAAATTTTAAATCAAGAGAGATGTAACAAACATCATAATCGGGACGAATACGATAATTATCTTAATTTTGCAGAACGTCCAGAAAGACACATAAAACGAAAAGAAATGTCAAAAAAAGTACTCCAATATACCTGTCTAGTCAAACTTCCGCCCAGGTTAATTGTTCCAGAGGATTGTTTATGTGTCTGCAGCCATAACATTGCCGTGGAAGTAAGCTTATAGTGTGCTGTTCTTCCAGAACTCTTTTCCTGCACCTCAACGACGTGAATTGAATCCCAGCATCCTTTGGTCTTTTGGTTTCCTTCTCCGGCTTTTTTGATAAGAATCACTCCGGCGAAGCCATGGTCCAAGTCCCAGAGGTACGCAGAAGAAACACCTCCTTCGTAGTACATTTCGCGATATTGGTCAAATGCGTGGTTTGCTTCGATTTCTAATTTTCGTAGGCGTTCCGATGGCATGGAACCGTCTTCTAATGGAGGATCGTAGGTATTCGACCATGGAGACCGATATGAGTCACCATCTCGGTTGTAATCGCAGAGCAAGTAATCTTTTCCGGTTTCCTTATCTTTAGCTATTTTCAAAGGCTGATCGACAGATGTCAACAGATCCTCACATAAAGCTGGAGCTAAGTCGATCAAATCAATTAAATTTTTCTCGATCTGCTGAGGAGGGAGCCTTCTCATCAAATCTAATGCACAATCCATTTGCTGTTCCGTCTGAAAAAAAAAAATTACATTAGATTTGGGCGTGACAGTTCGCACAAATCTTGGTGTCAATGGTTTGCGAATACAACCGCTTGCTCGTAAATCTTACCATTTTTATATGTTCCTTTAGAAAAGCTTATCACAGAAAAGAATTGAACGCAATTGAGCAAAATATTAAATCGTATGCACTTGAAAGTAAGTGAAAATAGGAAATATTTTTTACGAGTACATTAAAATGAAGACTTTACGTGACAAATCGTACGATAGGGTTACCATCAAACTGCAGTTTCTTATTTTGACGTTTGTCACAAGTACCGCAGAAAAGAAGAAGTCAGAAATGAAGGAAATTTACTCAAAATCTAAAAAAGCTCGTGTTATCCGAAGACTACACCGAAAGAATGATCATAGTTGTAAAAACATGTTTTGTAGACAACATTTGTTTTCAATTCTTCAACGTTGCTCTCAATTAAATTGACCATAATTTAGGTTCAGTTGACTATGAATACATGAACATTTACCATGTCATGTTGCTGACAAATCTACTATGATGAAATTTGTCATAAGCAGATAATATCCCATCAACATGAGAGGCTCTAGGAGTGGACAGTAATTTATTGCTAGAACGAAGAGAAATGAAGAGAAAGTATTGATAGTTCCTACTATGTTTGCTCAAACGGCATGGTGATTTGGACAGAAAAACAGTAAAATCAAACGAAAACCAATTCGGTTGGAAAACGTCGGTATGGATATTTAATTAAAAATCCGCAGTAGAAACTACCATTTCGAGGGTTAAATTAAGCGCAAACACCAATAATTTTCACCTGACTATAAATGCGTTTGATTTTACGATGCCTGCGATTGAAGTCAACTATGGTGTGGTTGTTATCAACATGAGGTCTGTCAAATATACCACAAATGTGGAAGGCTGTACCATAAACGTAGTAAATTTGACTGAAATTTCATAGTAGTTTTGAAAATAGGTAAAATGGTAGTTTTTACTGCAAGTTTTTTTTTCAGTGTACAAAATTGTAATTTTGACTTTAAAAAGCAATGATAATATAAATGTGTCCAACACATTCATTTTCGCAATGCGATCAACAAATGATAGCTATTTGTAACCACACATACTTTCTATGTGCACACATAACCACTATGTTTGACCACACATACTTTAAATTTGTCACATAAACTTTATTTGCACACTTAAAAAATAATACCGAACTCGGTTGAATTTCAACCGATTTTTTATCTACTGAACGCTCGGCAGTTTGTTCGGTTCAAAATGGAACAACCGAGTTCTCGTTAAATTTTTACTATCTCACAGTCTGTCAAATTTATCGACAAACTCGGTTGACAAAAATAAATCCAATTAGCAATAACTGAACATCGGTTTACTCAAATATTATCGAACACTGTCAAATAAACCGACTTTTCTATTGCAGTAACGGAATTGTTTTTTTTAGGCAGTGCCGGCACAGAGAACAGACGTTCATCTTCGGTCTGCTACTTATGTATAAACCGACACTTCAAATGTATGTCGTTATGCTCCTGGTAGGTGGCGCTGCAGTTGTGCGATAACTGTCATGTCAATGTTTATCAATAAAAAGCTTAGCACAAAACCTGAAAAGTTTTGTTTGTTTTTCTTGAGGTTTTTCTCTGCACTTGCTGTTAAACAGCAATTTGAATTTGAAGCTAGATTCGGAGCTATTTAAACAAAAATTCCTGCACCACAGAGAACAGATATTGATGTCCTTATTATACCGGCTGCCCATATTAACTTTTACACACGTTTTTCAAGAAAAGGACATCAATATCTGTTCTCTGTGGTGCAGGAATCTTTGTTAAAATAGGTCCGAATCTAGCTTCAAATTCCATAATAATAAAACCAGTTTTGTGAGTTACATTGTTTATTGATGCAAAAAATCTTCATACATTACTAAACGTGCATCCTCCTGTTGTAGTCTCTCAGTAAATTTTTTTTCAATTTCACTTGACAAAAAAACACAGTACGGAGAATTTTCGCAAAGAGACGCGAGATAAAATGGCTGACGATTTTTCAGGCTTTATCGAGTCAGCTAAAATAACCGAGTTTTTCGGTAGACATAGCCTTCGTGGAATTTACGCTTGATAATATTCAGCGAATGCTCGGTTCAGTTTAACGAGTTTTGTCGGATTTCGTGTACCGAACTCTTGAATATAACCAACAATCAATATGCAACTAGCGATTTGAAATTGGTTCACTGTTGTAGAACCCCTTGGTCCGAAGTACACCTTGAAGCCAGCACCTAACTATACATATTAGCGCTTTTGTTTTGATTTGTTGTGTTATTTTGACAGAATATTTGAGAGTGTGTTCGTGTGAGTTCATTATTAGGGGCGTATTATTGAGCTTGGGACCGATGTGCTAGTACTGACTGAGCCAAGAAAAAAATCGTATTTGTTCGGGACCTACTGGTCTTAGAGTTAGTCTATGATATAACTGCTTGACCGTACTGTTCGGTTCATCTTCAATTTTTATCTGTCAAATCTATCATATAGTAACCGAAATTCGGGTTTGTATGTATGTATGTAAGGTAGCCACCATCCCTTCTAAGACCTTGTCATGTATGCAGCTCCACTTAATAGCAAGATCAAATTGAGTTACCGATTTGCATTCACAGTAACGCTGTATGAAGGGCCAAAAACGGTGGGGCGGACCCGTAAGCAGAGACACTTACGCGAAACCCGCGGGAACATAAGAATCCCCTTCCAACGATACGATCCAACAAATCGAATAACCCAATTCGCAATACTCATTAAGCTTTCTACGGGATGGCTTGTTAAGAAGGGCGCGTCACTCTCACTGAAATTGTTGGAGTAGAATTCACAGCACCACAATCGAATCGGTAGGATAAAGAAAATGATACTGTTTGTTCCCTCCTAGACGCCGGTTGTCATACCACTCCATTGTCCAATTCCAGCTTGAGTGATACCCTGATGCTCCCTCCCTTCTCAATATATATTTAATGTCATATAGTAATGTATAGAATATAGTGAATTAATATTATAATTATAATAAATATAGCGAATGAATATTATAATGACAAATATTATAGTGAATGAATATAAGAATGATAATAACAATTCCATTTGTGGACCTGAAAGTTTAGACAATGTAGCTGCGAGAAAAAAAATTGATTTAAAATTATCTCATCAAACTTGGAATATCCATGTATAATCTGAAATTATATAGCAATAGAATAGTAAACCTAAAATTTCGATGTGCTGTTCCGTTTCCTTGCAATAATTTATGTAGTGAGTCTCATCTGAAATAGCGATTTTAATGAAATGAATTTAAATGCAATTATGTCACATCATTTAATATCACAACATAAAATATAAACTGACGTTAAAATATAAAATAATAATACCAGCAAGCCAGTAAACTATAGTAGAATACATATATCCGTAACTAATCTGACCATCCACTCATCGAAAGACTGTTGCAGTTTCTATTGAAATAAGATCTACTAAGATTAGAATTTGTTTTCACAATAATAGTCAGAGAACATAATAAGCGTAGGTACAAGATATATATGACATCTACTGGTATGTTACTGAAAATAAAAATTAGATGTGTATTAATGTCATAATAATATTAGAAAAACTGAAGACAGCTAATAATAAGGCGAAATAAATTTCAGATGAGTATGAATCTAAAAACTGAATCTTAATAAAACTAAAATAAAAAATTAGGAAATTGAATTTTTCTATAGCTCTTGTACACCCATAAAAGATTCCGCATGTCTGTGAAATAGGAAATGAATGATTGTAAACTGTGAGGTTCTGAATTAATATATATTTCTGATGAAGAAGGAAAGTGCTGTTTTAAGTAGAATTTTTCGAATATGATCCTTTCTAAAAAAAAACAATCAAAACCTTCCTATCTTTTCAAATACATAACGTAGGTTAGATGAGCTATAACTGACAAGGATGCATAAATGTGAAGCTGAAAATGACTTATAAAAAAGCATACAAAATGTAGTGAATGGATGTTATAATATAAAACGATAATAATTTCATTTGTATTTACGTGTCTGCAGATTGTGGTCCTGCTGCAATTGTATACGGACCCGCACATCCACCATGAACCTGAAAGCTTAGATAATGTATCATGGCCACCAGAAAAAAAAAATTGATTTGAAATTATTTTACAAAACTTGGGATATCCATGGATGATCTGAAATTGTATAGCATATAAAGAATAATGAACCTAAAATTTCGATGTGCTGCTCTGCTAATAAATGTGATATAACCACAATGGAACTGACTCTTAGCTTCGGGTCTTGATCCCTATTGAGCCCTTGCGGCACGTCAAGCCGGCCAGTTCAGCGCAAGGGATATCAAACGATTGGCTCACAAAACAACAAAAAAAAACTATAACAATAAATATTTTTTTTTTTTTCCACGTCGGTACAAAAAGAACCAAGCCGTATTATTTCTCAGAGGGTTCTGTTGATGCGTGAACACATCAGTGTTATGTTAAATTTTGCATGGATTTTCGCCGGTAAATATGTGTGGATTATGCTGTTTTAAATCACCCTTACCCAGGTAATTATCCTTACCACCGAACCCGGGCTCCTCCTGCCCTAGAACTAGAATAGTAGTGGATATATTTTTTCACGCAAACGAACCACCCCTTCAACCCCCTTTGGGAAATCCCCCCCCCCCCTAAAAGGGGCATGCAGCGTCATGCACATCATCAATCAATTCATTCAGTTCAAACAAGCGACACGTACGGACGTGTTTTTCGCTCCCTCGCAATAAAAGTTTTCCCCCGTGTTTCCCTCTCGCCCGCTTTCTCGCGATTGCGTGTCCGGTTCGCGATCTATCACCTGCGCTTACTCATCTTTTGGTGGTGGCAAGGCAAAAGCAAGCGCTGCAAAGTTCACCAAGTTTTTTCGCTCGACCTGTTGCCGTGGCAATGGGTCGAAAAAATCAACACGTGGTGACATCCACGCCTGTGGCATCAGCTCCTGACGCTATACCGAAACCGAGCAGCTCCAAGCGACTACGCCAAGACGACGCCGATCCAGCAGACCCTAACGCTCGACTATTAGCGAGCAACAAATTTTCCGTGCTCCCGGTACAGGAGGTACCAAAGAAGGTAAAAGTCCCCCCGCTCTTCACCACATCAAAGGACATCGCTGCTCTCAGGGCTGAGCTTGCAGCAATCAAAATTCAACCGCTTTTCAAGCTGTGCAGTACCGGCACAAAGATCATGTGCTCGACGGAGGCTGACTACCGTGCTGTTGGTGCTCACCTAGTCATCAAGAAACATGAGTTTTATACTCACGACGCACCTGGAAACAAGCCGCTGAAGGTGATTCTGCGTGGCCTTCCGGAATTCACTCCGGAGGCAATAATTGCTGAGCTGCAAGCGGCAGGTCTGAAACCAGTGAAGGTTTTCCCGATCAGACGTCAACAACAGGGAAATCATCGGGACCAACTCTATCTGGTCCATCTGGAGAAGGGTTCCGTCACGATGGCGGACCTGTTGAAAATACGGGCCCTTTTCAACGTCATTGTCGAGTGGGACCGGTATCGCCCGAAAAAGCATGACGTGACGCAGTGTGGCAACTGCCTTGTATTCGGCCACGGAACTCGAAACTGCCACATGAAACCACGTTGCGGCAAGTGTGCCGGAGCACACACTACCATGGATTGTGCACCAATGGATGAAGAAACACCACCAAAGTGCGCCAACTGCGGCGCTAACCACGAAGGTAACAACCGAACCTGTCCCAAACGTGCGGAGTTTCTGGCGATCCGCAAACAGGCGTCCACTAAGTCCCGGCCGGGGCAACGCCGTCCGCCACCTCGACTGGATGAAGAAAATTTCCCGACGCTCCGGTACCAGGTGCCAAATCTATTGCCGATCCCATTGAATCACCGCCAAGTAAACCACCCATCAGCCTCCGTTCAGCATCGATTCGCGGCAGCTGCCACCGCCTCCACGCCGACTCCTCCTCCAGGCTGGGCCAATCCGGGTTGCAGTACCTCCACGCAACCACCCGCCGATGGACAGCTCTACGACTCGGAGCAAATGGTCGAGTTCATCCAAGAGCTCTACCGCCAACTACGTTCCTGCCGCTGCAAGGAAGAACAGCTCAAAGCCGCCACATCCGTGACGATGAAATTTATCTTCAAATATGGACCATAATCGCACCATCAACATCGTAAATTGGAATGCTTGTTCCATCCGGAACAAAACAATCGAGCTCGGTGACTTCCTTAACAGGAAGGCCATCGACATCGCCATCGTCACCGAGACACATCTCAAGCCGGAACTCACCGTTTTCATCCCAGGATATCGGATTGTGCGACTTGATCGTAGCGGCTCTAGTGGAGGAGGAGTTGCGATCGCCCTGCGCTACAACATCAACTACCATCTGCTTCCGAGTCTTCAACTGCAGTCAATCGAAGCCATCGGAATTGAGGTCGAAACTGTAATCGGCCCTATCACCATCATCGCGGCTTATTGTCCCAAGCAAGTCAGCACAGCTAACGGAACAACAACGGTCCTACGGAACGACATTCGCAAGCTCACTCGGAGGCAGGGGCAATTTATCATCGCCGGCGACCTAAATGCGAAACACGAAACCTGGGGGAACACCCGGCGGAACCGGAACGGAATAATTCTGCAGGAAGACCTGGAAGAGGGACATTACACCGTCCTGAGCCCGGATACTCCCACCCGGTTGAGCAGATCTGGGGTCCATTCGACAATCGACATCTTCCTCACCAACATGGGGAACAACATCGCCCAGCCGATCGTACACCAGGAGCTCAGCTCGGACCACTATCCGGTGGTGGCCGAAGTTGGCTCCTCGGTCAACCGGCATCGAATCACCAGACGAAACTATCACCGCGCCAGTTGGGAAAGGTTCCGACAACACGTTGACGACAACATCGATTTCGACATGCACCTTGATTCGGTTGATGACATCGAACGGCAGCTGCAGAGCATCGAGCAAGCGATCTCCCAGGCCCGGGAGCAACATGTACCGGTGATTGATCAGGTGAGCAACCCTGTACCCATTGATAGACCCACTAAAGAACTTATTCAATTGCGCAACGCCATTCGAAGGCAATATCAGCGAACTGGTTTGCCAACGCTAAAAAGTCACTGTAATCGAGTGACGAAAATTATTAAGGCCAGAATGGTGGACCTTAAGAATAACAATTTTTCCGACAAGATCCGCTCTCTCCCAGATTGTGCAAAGCCGTTCTGGAAGATGACCAAAATTTTGAAAACCAAGCCAAGGCCCATTCCACCGCTAATCCCACTAGACAACAATGGCTCTAAGGATCGCTTGATAACTCCTGCAGAGAAGGCTGCTGAGATAAGTCAACACTTCATCAGCTCCCATACTCTCGGACAAAACATCGTCAGTCCACACGAAGCTGCCGTTAGCGCGCTAATTACTAACATCCATCTAAGTCCCAACGATTTCACAGAGGAGTTGGAGATCTCAGCTGATGAACTGTTGACTTATATCAAAGGCTCAAAGAACATGAAGGCCCCAGGTTTCGACAACATCATGAACTTGGAGCTCAAGCAATTGAGCCCCCAGTTCTATAACCATCTGGCGATGGTTTTCAACCAATGTCTCCGACTTGGCTACTTCCCCTCGTGTTGGAAGTCAGCCAAAGTCATACCCATCCAGAAACCTGGGAAAGATCCTGCGTGTTCCAAGAGCTATAGACCCATCAGCCTTCTCTCAGGGTTATCCAAGCTGTTTGAAAAAACGATCTACCGCCGGCTTCTTTCATCTGCCGACGAGCTGAACATCTTGCTCGACGAACAATTTGGCTTCCGACGTGGTCGGTCGACAATTCAACAACTCAATCGAGTCATTAACATCCTCAGACGGAACAAGTCTGTTTCAAAATCATCTGCCATGGCACTTCTCGACATCGAGAAGGCCTTTGATAACGTGTGGCATGATGGCTTGGTGTACAAGCTGCATCGATACAATCTTCCCATCTTCCTGGTGAAGATAATTAAAAATTACCTGTCGGACAGGACATTCCGTGTTTCGCTGCAAGGTGCAGTTTCCGATGCACAGGAGATCTCCGCCGGTGTTCCGCAGGGAAGTATACTAGGTCCACTTTTGTTCAACCTATTCACCTCGGACATACCCCCGCTCCCTGAAAATGGATCTCTGTCGTTGTTCGCCGATGATACCGCAGTCGTCCACAATGGTAGGGTAACAAGAGCGCTTACAGCGAAACTACAGCGAAGCCTGAATGTTCTGTCAGAATACTTCACCGAATGGAAGATCTGTATCAACGCGGCAAAGACCCAGGTCATCCTATTTCCACACTCCAACTCTCCCAAACTTGTTCCGCCTGAGGATTGTAAAATAAGCCTAAACAACACAACGGTGGAATGGGCCAAATCAGCTGTCTATCTTGGAGTTACAATAGATAGCAAGCTTATTTTCAGGGAGCAGGTTGACAAAACTGTCACAAAGTGTAACGTTCTGTTGAAGCTACTGTACCCATTGATCAACAGAAGGTCTACATTATCCCTGAAAAACAAGCTTGCTGTCTACAAGCAAATCATACTTCCAGTCATCGAGTACGGCATGCCAATCTGGGAGAGTTGCGCAAAAACACATCACCTGAAGCTTCAGCGTGTTCAAAATAAGTTCCTCAGGATGATCCTGAACACCCCTCCGAGGACAAGAACATCTGAGGTCCACCGTCTGGCTGAGATAAAAATGCTCGATGATCGCTTTAGTGAGTCTATCAATCGGTACAGGGCACGCTGCCTGACATCGGATCACCAGATCATCCGGAATCTGGTTCCCCACCCCTAGGATTTTCAAATTGTAGCTATAGTTTTAGTTTAAGTAGGTTATCAAATTTTAAACAAACAATGCCCCAAGGGCTGAGCTGAAAATTAATTTAAAAACATAAAACACACAAAACACATAAACACATAAAACACACTAAACAAAGCTGAAGAGCCCATTGGGCTGAAACACTTAAAAATTATAAAACAATGTATAAGACAAAGAAATGCAAAATAAACAAGAATTTTACTACTTTTCACCGAAGTCCTTTAAATCTGATTACCGAACGTTCAGCTGTTGAGAATTCGGTAAACTTTTACAGATTTCTGTAAGAAAATCTAAGTGTGTAACATGATGTTAACATCAGACATTTTCAAACAATTTTTTTCTATTCCAATGTCCCATTGATGCCATCATTTTTTTTACTTTTGACATTCAAACAATATGTTTTTCTGATGTTTTAAGGTATCAAACCTTATTGATGTTTTCAAATGTATTTGAATAAAACAGCATACACACTTAGATTTTTTTACAGAAATCTGTAAAAGTTTACCGAATTCTCAACAGCTGAACGTTCGGTAATCCAATTTCTCGTCCGATTTCGGTAAAATTTTACCGGAATTCCGGTAATTTTTTTACAGATATCTGTAAAATTTCACCGAAATCCGTTAAATCGGATTACCGAACGTTCAGCTGTTGAGAATCCGGTAAACTTTTACAGATTTCTGTAAAAAAATCTAAGTGTGTACATATGTTTTCAAGTGTCGATTTTTTTCCAATAAAAGAGATGATGTATGATGCATTCAGTCATTGAAAAACGTGACCGTGTATCGTTTCCGGATGTTTTCAGTTGTAGATAATGGCAGGAAAACCAAATAATCTGAAAAGACATGGATTTCAAGGCAACGTGTGATTGTTATGATACGTGATGTATTCTGGCTTATTATGCATGCAACACTTCACAAAGACCTTTGGTTCTATCGTTTTATTGCACTCTTTTATAGTAGAATGAAGATTATTTCTAAGGTAACGGCCAATTCTAATGTCATCAGATGTGTTTAGATGTCTTAGGTACACAAGATATCACACATACATAACGTTTGATTTTCATGTAAGTTTAGATTCTAATTTTATAGGACGTGTTCTGATGTTAAATTTAACATCATCAATACGTTTGTTTTTTTTTTTTTTGTCTGGATTATCGAGATTTTCAGCCTCGGGCTGGTTCAATTTCCTGTCGTAGTCACCCAAAAATCACTTTTGGGTATTTTCGTAACTTGTCCGAGGGTGAGATTCGAACTCGTGACTTTTGCGTGAGAGGTATGGATGTTAACCACTACGCCGGGGTCGCCCCCGAATACGTTTGTTTTTAATGTGAAGTTTAAATATGTTGTATTTATATGTACTAGGGCGTAACTTCGAACGCTGAATACATATAGAATACGACAACCCGCATTCAAATTTAATGTTTGGAAGATGTCTGCTAATATTTTTTACATCACCATTTCTATTCGGGTAGTCACCTAATGGTAAGCCCGCAGTACAATTGCTGTTTATTAATGAAGAATTTGATGACGAGACTACGCATTTGGATCTTCATGAAAAATATTGCTCCTCAAGATGCGCGTATAAATTCCCTCACGAAATATCGCATACATATACGAAGCAGATCAACCACTGGAAGCAATGAACTTATCTGTCCAAGGAGGACGTTTATAATATATGTTTCAGACTTTACCTAATTTATGATTTCCAGTAGTTGATATGCTTCATCCTGTTTTACTCTCCGTCTTCGAAGGAAGTATTTCATCTCGGAGATATCGGGATCATGATGAATCCGAATTAACCAAGAGTAACCAAAACAATAATTTAGGCGCTCTTTTTACTATTTCATACATATGCCTTATGATTATTACACACAAACAACAGTCATGAAATTCATAAGGCGGTTTATGGAATTGAAAAGAATGACTTGAGAAAATCATTACGATTAACTGAGAAAACCTTAGTTATACAAAACAATTTCATAAGGGGCTATTCATAAACCACGTAGACTTTTTTGTGGGGAGGGGGGTTTTGACTAAAGTTTACGCTCCATACAATGTTTTAAAAAATTGTATCGAGAAAAGTTTACGAAGGGATTTTCTGAGATTTTCAGAAATGAGTCTACGTGGTTTATGAACAGGCCCTAAGGGCCGAATGGAATCAAAATACAGTGAGCTCATACAGTTTCTTAATGGAAATTTTATGAAATTCGATATTTTACATCAGTGTAGAAAAAATTATTCACGTGTTCAGACATAAACAAAACACTCTGAGAAACACAACTGATGATTATGAGCTAAACATAAGTCCAGATTCAACATGATCGAAAAATCTCAACATGCATCGCGCTCCACCTTATTGCCGTTAATATTTAAAATTGTAATCAATCTTCTTTCTATTTACCTAGCGTGCGCACATCGCACAATAGCAAGAAAAAAAAAACTACAATCATCAATCAAATTAAAAATCAGAATGTCAAATGGTGAGTAACTTTTTATATGAGAGCGAGTCGTCTCACTACGCCATCTAGAAAAAGCCTGATTTGTTTATTTGTTGGTGACATTACTGATTATTAACAATAAAACAACGCCCCTTTAGCAGCGGCTGGATAGTCAGGAAGAAAGCGAGTATATTTTTGGCTCAGGAAGAACTAGCTCACCGGTCCCAAGCTCGGTCCCAAGCTTAATGATTCGCCCCTAATAATGTAACTCCCACCAACACACTCTCAAATATTCTGTCAAAATAACATAGCGAATCAAAACAAATACCAAGATACTAGTACTGAAAGGTACCGAAAAGCGCAAGAGTTATCGCAAGGTGCAGACTTCAAGGTGTACTTCTGACCTAAGGGTTCTCCAACAGTGAACCAATTTCAAATCGCTAGTTTCATATTGATTGTTGCCTTTATTCCCACACAGAGACAAATTTGATAGTCAATATTACCATTATTGGGGTTCGGATGACTATTGCAGTATAGTGATTTTGAACTGACTATGATCATGGTCAAAACGACCATTAAAAATAGTTCATCCAACATTTGCCATACTGTCGGAATAGTCTTCGTCAAAAATGCCATGAACGTGGTGAATTCGACCATTTTCATGGTTATTGTAAGCATGCGATAGTCATCCTGACCATGATTTAATAGTCGGTATAACGATAGAATTTTTCTCAAAGCATGTGATCCGTCCAGTATTCCAGTTTCAGTTAGTAACGATTGTCTTTCAGTTTGAATGAATCGCGAACAGCTTTACGCAAATTCCAATCGCATACTCTATTCATCTTTTCGCACATTTTGTTGAAACTGTTCATTCGGTTTGAGTCCTTCTTAATTGACAATTTCCAACACTTCCTTCACATAACGGAAATTTTGCATTGCCGTTCCCTGGTGCAGCATGGCTCCTAAAATTTGGATGTTGACCCTGAAAAATAGGAGGATTTCGTAGACTCGAGGACTTAAATGAAGCTGACAACGAACCTACCTAATTCCAGCTTCCCTCATTTCTGTGGGCAAGGCACCGGATTCATCTGGCTTTCGACAGCCCAGCGTTAGTACACCGTACGTAACAATATCGGGTTTAAGTCGTGCAGTTGTGATCACTTCTCGCGTGGCTTCGTAATCGAATCTCATTGAACGTTTCTTGATGACGATCCTCTGGTTTCTTGATTTCACCAAAACTCATGAGGCTATCGAGATTTACACTTTAGTACGAGATTTTCCGGTGGACTGACTGAGTAAGACCGCTACCGTCATGTTTACTCCCAGCACTGACATCTGCTTATGGGATTTCTCTAGGAGTAAAGAGTAAAAGTTAACGTGAAACTCATCACAGAAAAGAAACCTCAGGTTGGGGAAGATAGGGCCAAATGAGTGTTCATCACAGTAAAAATAATGGGCGCATATGGGGTGAAATGGCCATTTAACAGTTATTTCATGGTTTTTCAAAAAAAACATAGGTCCCATAGAAAAGTATACTCTACAGATTGTAAGGTATCTGATAAGCCAATAAAAAAAACCACAAGATGTATTTCCCAACCTACATTAACAAATTGACACTGGTACCCTTACTTTGTAAATAAATATTTGTATCCAAGGAAAATAACAGTTTAACAACGTGACTACAGATATCCCCCCCCCCCCCACGGAATTATTTCATCCGGATTATAAACTTGCCTTTGAAACAATTACAAACTGAGAACTGTGTTGTACGTATCAGGTGGCCATTGAGCTACCCTCTCACTATCATTGCACTCTAAAAGTAATTAGTCAATTTGGGGTGTTCGGAAGCATAAGCTCTACAAGATATGATCGAGAAACGTTTTATTAAATCTTAATAAAATAAAAGTGTAAGGAACAACAATATCGATATTTTCTATAATATGGCACAGTTCAAAGTGTTTGCATAGCCTTTTCTAGCTTTTGGATTTTTGTTCTTCCCATTTTCTACCGGGTGCTTACTAAAACGAATATTTTGTCTAGAGCCTCCATTGTATTCATTATTCGATATGTTATTGATGGCTTGTTCTTTTTGTAAACGATTGACTGTTATTCGATAAATTCCTATGATATCACTCCGAGGCCCATTTCCTACTGATTTTTCTATCATTTCGGACGATATTCCTAGTTTCCCCATAACCTTGCGTGCTTCCAATTCTAATAGGTGCATATGACCGTTGATGGTTGGGTACATTACATGTCTTCCATGTTCTTCCTCAATCATTTGCTGTAAATGGTCTCTGAAATCTAGCCTTTTTATATTTGAGTTGCTTTCATCATTATTATTCGAGTAAGAGATTTCTACTGGACTAATTCTTTTTTCACAACTTTACTTAACGAAAACCTACGAATTTTGTTAGTTGTAGTATTTTTACTATCACAATTTTGTTTCGCAGTATTGGAATCTATTTCTTTGATTTGAGTATCTTCTGCAGTTATAGGATATAAAAAGCTCTCTTCTAAAACACTATTTGCGCGTTTGGTACTACATTTGATAGTGTGTATCGTTGGTATGTTAGTTTCAGATTGATTGGCAGCAACAGTGTTTCTATGATTAGATGACTGTGGTGGATTATATTGTCGACGTTGGCCTCTAGTGGAAAACAACCAAAATGTTTTTCTACGTCGAATAGGAACTTCACTAATATCACTATCTTGGCTATTCGTGGTGGAGTCTTTTCTACTAGTGTTTTTGGTGGTAGTTGCTTGTGCGTGCTCAAACCATTGACATTTCAATAGTTGTTCAATGGTTGGTCGTCGTGATGGCGAGTGTACTAGTATGCGTTCTGTGAATAGAAGAAGATGTTTCCCTTTTATTATTTTAACTAGACGATACATTTTATTCGAGAGTCATCAAAATTCGACGTCATTTTCCTTAAACTGTGGAAACATAAGCAGTACATCGATTGGTTTAAAAGTGGCGGACAAAAAAAAAATGCAAGATCGCTGACTAAAACCATACTTACGTATTACTCTGCAGCAAGGTAAACTTATGGATGTAGATATTTCAAAGTCTCCTCTTCCCGAAACACCCCCCCCCCCTTTTTTTTTTTTTCTTTCATATTTAATATATTGCTCCCCACCCCCCCGGCTCCCCTCGTCCCCCCTTTCTTAGATTTAAGGTGAAATGGGAGGGAGTCCTTTCTCCATATGAACTATAGGTTAGGTTAATGATCACTTCACGTTTTTGAGACTAAAAATCACAAACAAATCAAAACAAACAACGCTCAAATTGCTAACCAATGGATGCTCCAATGGAGCAAACGATTCTTGAAAATTTCACGCCTGAAGTCCTAATAGTATTTGAGGTTTGTGATCAGAAAACTTCGAAGTGATAGGGACTTGATCCCATATGTCCTTAAGATTATCGAGGAAGAAGAACCCCCGCGAGAAAAACAAAATATAAAAAAAACAAAAATTTCTCTACAAAAAGAAACAACAACGTTTTATAATTAATTAAGTCGGCCAACAACCACTGCCCCCCGCGGGAGGATTACACACCTTATACAAAATCATGTTTAATTTACAGACCCCCCCATATATAGAGAACCCCTAACCAATCCTGGTTCTCCCTATGGGGGGAACCCCCCCAAAGAACCCAAATGGTCCCAGGGACCAATAATTAATTAGTTAAGGAACCCGAAACCACCCAACCCAATTCTTTCACCCCTTACCAAAACCAAATTTTCGGCTTTAATTCCCCGAAGAACGAACCCCCAACCTATGCGAAAGAAAAAAAAAAATAAAGTGAAGATTCTTCAGGTATAGCGGAGGTATAACGGATTACCAGGTATTTCACTGCCATCAATAGCTGGTAAAATATTAATGCTGCATGGTACTCTTCTAATGGGCCTACTTCTGCAATTCTATTATACAACTCGCCACCTTGAACCCATTCACTAACAAGATGAATTTTTCCTAAAGTTTCTATGACTTCAAATAGCCTAAAATTGTTGTAATTTAAGCAATGACTCTGGCAAATGAATATTAATGGGTTCTAACCTCAAAATGAAAGGATGAAATACTGCTTCAAGGGTGGTTACTTCTCGGGAAAGCATTCGCAGCGCCTTAGCATCTAAGCGACTAGTATCAACAACTTTTATTGCTACTTTATCTGGAAACACATCAAACACAAGCAGAGCATTAAATATCTATTGAAATTAAATGATTATTCAATCAAAATTATTAGATTATTCTCACACCATGTCAATTCCTAGAGACTATTTACGTTATGGAGGACATTATGCAAAATCAGACATTTATTTGTTCTAACTAAAAGTTACACACGACCACCAAGCCTAAACTCCAGGCAAATCTATATACACCGAAAAAAGAATAAATTGTTTACCTTTGGTTAGTTGATGCACAGCCAGTTTAACGCGTGAGAAGTTTCCTCGACCAATATCACCGCAAAATCTATAGAAGCCGATCCTACGTCCAAGAGCAACCTGTCATAGAAGAAGATAGTCACATTATGTTAGTACAAGATGAGTACAATAGACTGTTCCAGAAATTATAAGCACACCTAATGTTAACGGTCACTTTGAATTGAATGAAATTTTCAAAATTATTTTGGCTGCGTCCTTTCGTTTACACATTTCTGTACGTCATAACATAAAAAAAACTTAGTTTCTAGTTGACTTTCAAAATGCGTGGTGTTACTCCGGAGCAGAGATAAAGTATCGTGCACAAATGGTTCACTGTGAGTGGAATCTCTTTATGAAAATTGGCCAAGGAAGAGCCAAGGAAAATATGGAGAACAATGTACTTTTGAAGATGCACCAAGGAGTGGTCGGAAATGTGGTCCTGTGAGTTTTGCTATTGCCAAGAAGATCAGGAATGCACAAACCATCGGCTTCCGTTCGAGATGTGGCGAAAAAGATGGGACCTCGTAGTCTAAAGTGATGCGTGCAAACGAGCGACTATGACTCAAGACATACCGGAAGCAGAAAAAACCCAACAGGAACTCAAATCAGGTCGCGTATGTGAAATCCAGAGCCCGGAAACTATATGATACAATTTTGTGTAGAAATTCTGGGTGTATAATCATGAACGATTAAACGTATGTGAAATTGGATTATAAAACCCTTACCGGACCTCAATACTTCACTGTACGCAAGGACAGGGATATCCACGAAACGGAGAAGGCCATTTTCAAAGCAGCACCATGCTGGAGGTGGCTGGGTTCGATTCCCGGTCTGGTCTAGGATTTTTTTCGTTAAGGAAAATTTCTCGACTCCCTTGTACTTACCACACAATCATACTAATGCAAAAATGGTACCTGGCATCGAAAGCTCTTAATTAATTCCTGTGGAAGTGCATTTAGAACACTAAGTTGAGAGCAAGCAATAAGCTAATTGTGAAAGCAATCAGCTTTAAACGCTAAGAAAGAACAAGAAGAACGTAACATCGGAGACAATGTACATCAAGGAAAGCCTCCAGAAGCGTTTATTACCGATGACCAAGCAAACTGATGGTCCAGTCATATTTTGGCCTGATTTGGCATCATGTCATTACGCCAGGGTGGTACAAAAGCCAAAATGTCTGTTTCGTGCCAAAAGACATGAATTCGCCAAATTGTCCGAAGGCACGGCCAATCGAGACTTTCTGAGCTTTGACCAAAGCAAAGCTACGGAAATTCGTAAAACCAGTGGATGACATCGAACAATTCAAAAAGGATTGGACAGAAGTGGTGAAAATCGTGGGAAGTGCAACTGTGCAGATGCTTATGGGTCATGTTCGGGGGAAAGAGAGATGTCTCGGTTATAATTAAAGGTTTTGATTGAAGAAGAGTAAAATGTTATGTAAAACACCAGTGCTGATATAATTTGCCAAATAAAATAATTGAAATCTTAAAAAACCACAATTTTTTTATATTTTGATTGTGTGCCTATAATTTCTTATATAGTCTATATTACGAATGCCAAACTTCACTGACTTGTATGCTTTTGTTTGTTTGTAGTTTCTTAGTAGATTTGTGCCCTATGCATTCTACCACCTTAACAGATGACTATACAACTTGCTGGAAAATAACCAAAACCATCTTGTTGGAACGGTATTACGGTAATTAACGGAAATTAATTGGTATTACCAATGCGGAGGCGGCAGCTTCGTTTCCCGGTCCGGCAAGAGAATATGTTGGGTTGGAAATTTTCTCGACTTCCCTGAGCATAGAGTAACATTGTGCTTTTTTTGTGGGGGTTGTAAACTACTGCGTCCACTGAATTAGAACTATTGTAGTAAATTAATTGTGCTTGCCACACAAAATCATATTTCATGCATTGGCATAAAAAGCTCTCAATAGCTGTGAAAGTGCAATAAGAACACTAAGTTGACTAGAAAATAACAAGAATGATTAGTAATTTCCATTTAATTCCACCTAACTTTATTACTTATCTTGACAGATACGCGTATTTCGTCTACAATGTGCAGACTTCTTCAGTGTCGTGTACTAATACTACACTGGAATACACGACACTGAAGAAGTCTGCATATTGTAGACGAAATACGCGTATCTGTCAAGATAAGCAATAAAGGTAGTTGGAAATAAATGAAAATTACGAAGCATTCTTCTTATTTTCTAGTTACAGGTATTCCACTAAACAGCTCACACTCTCCATAATTCACTAAGTTGACGTTTAATAATAAGTCAAATGTAAAAGCAATACACATGAAATGCCTAGAAAAACAAGGTGAGAAGGCGTTCGATAAAGTTTAGCATGATGGTCTGGTGTTTGAGCTTCATCGATATAACTTTCCGATCAACCTTGTTAAGATCATCATATGATCATCATATGATTGGATGATAGTGAACAGTCTTCCAAGGACTCGAAATTCTCAGAGCCATTATGTGACTGGTCTCTAGATTCTAGGGGAGCAAAAAGTTATGAATAATAGTAACAAAAAACCCTGGAAAAACTTAGATGATCACGTTTTTCGTCTAATGAACAAATCATTACACAGAAAAAAAGCGTTCCCGAAAATGAACCGTGAACTAGTTCACGTTTTCAGGATTTTTCCCTTTAAACGTTATTTAGTTCATGATAACGTGATTCAGTTCACAGTGTTTAATGCTTGTTCTTGAATTCATGACTGCAGTTCACGGATCTGGGCACGGATTTTTTTTCCGTGTAGAGAGCTTGTAATTTAGCTTTAGTTTATTAGGTAGGTAATAAAATGTTATTATTCAAACAAGTACACCATTAGAAAAAAAAACCATGAACCTCACATTAATTTATTAACTTCACTTGTGCTTCAACTTCATTCGTCGATTCAATCGATGAATGACTGCAGACGGAAGAGCGATCAACAGAAATTGGTTTAGGTGATCTAAAACCTGTCTTAAAAGAGCGGGATCGTCTATTGATCTGGATTTGTGTACAACGCACAATATAGAAGGGGACGGAATAATTCCAACGAACGATCTCATGGTCTCTTAAGGTTTACAGAGGGGTTACGATAATATTTATTATTGTAACTTTGATTTCGAGGGCGATTTTGTTCTATAACTTTTTCCGATGCTTCACCTCAGTTCGAGCATAGAAACCGAAAATGGCTAAATTTATGCATGATTGGTGCCTTAGTGACATGCGTTTGTAGTTTACTTGCACAAGTGATCAAATTATGATTATCAGATTTATTTTAAAAAAGCAGTAACATGAATCATATTTTTATTTTCTAATTATGATTTTAGTTACTCCATAGTTACTCTGAGGCATGGTGTTGCTTTGTAGCTGCGCCTTTACCGACTGAGCTAAGGGAGGACCCCTGAGACACACAATATAGATTCATAAAAATTCTACGTTTACGCTAATAATCACACCTATCACCTAGACCCGTACTCGATAGATGACGATGCAAATAATAAATGTCCTAAACTAGTTTTGCTTCTTAAGAAGTCCTCACAAGTAGGTTTTTGTACAGTAGTGTGGTTCAAAATATCGACTCATCTTCATCCCACTCAATCAATTATAAATTCTGGTGATCTTTCTCACAATTTGACTTTAAATGGTTGCGAACGTGAACTGCACATGTTTATCGAAGTTTATTTGCAAATTAGTATGGGATAACCAAACTTTTTGCTATCAAGTTCTTTGACATAATGGCATACGAAAATGTTTGCTATCTGTGCTTACGGGAACTTTTTTCCTGATTTACTTTTGATGCAAAGCACTTTTCGACTTAACGTGCAGAGTCGCGTTACGTTATTCTGAGGTTACTTTCACATACAATAAAGCCCCCAATGTAAACATCACCGATATCATTTGGATAAGGGTACTGAAACGCACTTCCAAATTTGGAGATTTATTATTTTCGAACCAGGCACGTATTATGGTTTGTTCAGACTACAGACTTGTAACATAATACAAGGGTGTTTTGAAAAGTATCTTCAAGGAAAATGTCATCAAGATAACCTTGTATCATGTTACAACGCTGTAGTATGAACAAAGCATAAGCTAGCTTGTTCAGTCGTAAAAATAAAAAAATAAAACCATTCTGATTCGTAATTAAGTTCATACAGTCTTATCGAAATCATTGCAATTTATATATAACATTAACGTAGCTAAGCCGCCCGTTAGATATGCAACCAGTATTACAAAAACGGGCCCACCACGGGATGAGTGTGAACCTGAAATTATGTCCAAGCCTCGTAAGCGTGCATGCGTGTTGGTTATGTTAGATGCTTATGACTAGTAAATGGCTGTTTTTATCATTGCGCTGGTCTACTATTTATTCAAAACATTTTTTTTTACTCTTTAATCTACCAATCATCAAAATCGCCCCACATCGGGGTACTCGAACCTTACAACTGTTGTTATTTTTTCATGAAGAAAGGAAATAATAATCATCAATTCACTCGCGACAAAGCGGAAAACACTCTTCGCTTATTTTATGATACGGTAGATTCTCCGATCGATGGATCGGGAATGCGCAGATTCTCCACACCAGTGATCAAAATCCGTTTAGGAGCACTATGGTGCACTTTCAATATCAATTTGGGTGAAAAACACGACAATTTATAAATTTTCCAGAAGATTCCAAAAAGCTATGACGAAGAATGTGGTGCGAAGAATGGAGCCAAAAACCAAGGCTACTATCATGCAGCAAGCAAGCATTGTTGCTGAATGCTGTGAAATAATTACAAGTTTAGAAATTAGTTAATCATTGATTAACGTGTCGCTCAGTAAAAAAAGGTATTAAGATATGAATTAAAATTTCGAAGAAATTTTCCTTAAGCAGATAGTACACATTGTCTTATGTCATAATGAGAGCAAATTGTTTGCTTTTTCCATAGTAATTTCCATGTAAAATATTTTTCTAATTACTGAGCTTAAATTTTGACAGGATGATTTTTACGAAATAATAAATTGTAATGCTTTTATTTGGCTAAGCGTTACCCGAATAAAAAAGTATAATAGATTGACAATAAAATGTACTGTAACCATTCAATAGAATCAATAGTATGTACAATTGATCGTATTGTTCGCGACAATAAGATAATATTAGGACTTACTGTTTCTACAATAGAATCTATTGTAAATTGAGACATCAACAATAGAAAAAGGGTGTTGTTATGTATCTTAACAATAAAAAATATCACTTTTCTCTGAACTATTTTGAGTTACTAACTATTAATTGTATTGTTTCACTATTGTTGAAAATTCTAGCATATCGGGTGTAAAGTAGATCTATTGTAATTACAATGTGATTTTTTTATTTGTCTGATACATGAACAGTAGGTCAGCAATACATTCTGTTGTTAGTGTATATTATTAAATTGTAATTGTATCGTTATTTTTATCCGGTTACCACGTCCAGAAAAATCACTGGAAGACGGAACGTGTAGGGGGCGAATGAACCGTCAGTTGCATCAGTTGCAGGGAGAACCTCCAATCGTTTTTTTTTTTATATAAAACATTCACTCCACAATCTACCAAAAATTAAAATCCCCCGACATGGGGCGACTCTGTTACACGAAAACACGATAATTTATAGATTTTCCAAAAAACTATAACGGAGAAAAACGCGTCTTCTTCATTCAAAAGCACAGCCTACTCGTGTAAGTGGTGTGAAGAATCGAGCCGAAAACCAAGGCTTCTGTCATGCAGCAGGCAAGCAATGTTGCTTTGAATGCTGTGAAATAATTACAAGTTTAGAAATTAATTAATCATTGATTAACGTGTCGCTCAGTAAAAAAAAACAGGTTTTAAGATATGTACTTTAAAGTTCGAAGAAATTTACCTTAAGCAGATAGGACACATTTTCTTATGTCATTATGCAGATAGGCTAATGGATGAGAACAAATTGTTTGCTTTTCCCATAGTAATTTTCATATACATACATTATTTTTCTATTTATTGAGCTTAAATTTTGACAAGATGATCAGAGTGAAATGTGGAATCGATCGATTTTTTGAACCACCCTTAATAAACTGTAATGTTTTTATTTGGCTTAACGTTATTCATTACCTCCTGGGAGCACCGTGGATCACTTTGCAGAGCAGCTGTGTATCGCTGATACATAGGAGTTTTTGGTCGTCCATCTCCTTGAATTATTAAATCTCGTTCCACTGAAAAAATAATAATAATAATAATTACAATTACAGTACATTCGAAGATTATATGAAAACAGTAAAAGAGTATTTTGTCCTATTATTTGCCAATTGTAAGAATAGGTCATCGAGCGGATTGCTTCACGTATGTTTTAATAAGTTTCTACTTGAAATGTTTCTTCGCTAATAATGTCTTTTTCTCCGTTCAAATTTAATTTTATTAATAACCTGACGCTTAATTGGTAACGATTTTTGTTATCTGTTTTGCTTTGTTTATCATTATGAAGTAGGACTCCTTCATATAATACTATATGTCAATAAAATTATTTTCAAAAACATCTAGAGCACGATTGTTGATATCATTTTTTATAAAAAAATGTCACGTTATTTGTGAATACTGTTAATTATGCATGCCTAAATTATAATATCAAATGCTCTGCTTGCCTCTTATTTACATGCAACTTTGTCATTTGATTTCCTAAGTATATCTGATATAATGGTTTAATGTTCGTGTTGCTGATTTTGCGTTTAATATTTTTAATAGAATCAAAAAGCGACCGATGCCATACTGAACATCAAAGAAGGTCCCCAGGGTGTGTTCTCGAAAGCATTGGAACACAATTAGGTAAGTGCTTTTTACGCTGCTTCTTCATTGATATTTATGGCGGTTGTTTCCTTCAATACTTAACAATTAGTGAGCAGCTACCAATTAAAGAATGAACGTGAAGAATGAGCAACTATCTCAGTATTCAATATGACATGTAAATAACTTTCACGATAAAGATCATGGTGCTGTATAAATACTTTCTAAATAAAATGTCCTTGCAATGAGCGTAATATTAATTTTTAATTTTGGATAAACCGTACAAATGTTTTTTTTTTCTTCCAAAGTTGGCGACAACCGTTTTTTATGTGAATATGCGTAGCACTAGCATAACTCAAATCGACTCTATTTGTTGCCTGTTACCAGCTATTAGTTCTGTTTTGCTATTAGGTATCGTGATGAGATCCAATTCAATTAATAAAATTTGGAGCCTTCCGTAAAGAAAAGAGAGAAAATTCTCCTGAATGTTCCGTTAAATATTCAGGGTACAGGGTTACATTATGATTGCCCTATAATATACAAATTAATGTATTGACTGATAGGGAATGCTCATACTCTATAATTATGAAAGTGAATCCAGACTTGGAGCGCTATATTCAGAGCCGGTGAAATGAGCTTTAATATACTGAATGGTTAGGAAAAGGAGATGTTCATTGGCTATTTCATAGATAAACTACTACATTTCTTAAAAATAATACTAAGTACGGTTTTCTTCTCAAAAACTCCACAAATATAATTTTATTAAACAGTACATTCAATTCGTATTTGCACTTTTAGATTATCGAACCTCTTCGTGCGGAGACGCCTATTGCTTTGTTTGTTTTAATGAGAAATTGAATGTTGCCCTTCACCGGCTGGGCGTGCTGATGCTATGTATGAACTATCTTAAACAAGCTAAACAAGCTTCCTACTTCTCTAAGACATTCACATTCATTCTCTTATTCAATATGAAGAATTATATTTCACGCTTTGCAAAAACTGGGAAACAAAACAATGAGATTATCCTTAATGCTAAATTTGTGTCACTCAAAATTGATCGCAATTGTAATACTGAATCTATTTTTACTTTTACTGGTACCGCCATCGATTAATACTCTTGGCTTTTTGCATTTGCATAAATTTTCAACTTTGGAATCTATCAACACTTGAATTATGTTTCCACCTCAAAAAACCTCTTAGCTGATGTTTACTGTTTCACTACAATCAAAGTTAAAGTAAGTTTGAAGCTTTGATGGAAACTTAGCATGTATAACTACTGAAGAAAAACTTTTGTGCCGAAAATACTTGTTTTGATATTGGAATAAAAATCAGGAAAGTTAATAATAGTGTTTTGATTGCAATATTTACTTAATGTGACATATATAAACCCATCATCACTATCACTATCATCACTAGCACGTTGACAAATGGAAGTTCAATTAACACTATATAAAATTGGTGGACAGAAATAAACAATCTTTCCTACGCCGTTCTCTCTCACCAGAAGCAGTGGAGCAACTGAGCATTGCTATCGTATAGGATCTTGGAGGTAGGAAATTTCTCAAATGTTTAAGCTTCAGTGCTGCCAGACACTTTTAATGTATTTGCTGGGTATTTGAATTCAGAACACAGCTCTGCTGTCGAATGGAAAGTTCTAGGATTATTAGTTTCATGCTACGTAATGTAGTTCTCACTACCATTAGCCGAATTGTTAAATATTGATGCATGGTTTGTCACTTCTAAAAAAATGAATCTTACTCGTGACGTAATTCTTGTAACCCGTAAATATATGAAGACTTTACCGTCATGCAATGCATTAAATCTTAATATTCTTTTGGCTTGTTATTTTATTCGGTGTCGATGTTAACACAAAAACAAATATTCATTGAACAACAATGAATGAATTTGGTGGCACATCATTAACGATTGATTAGCAACGGGAATTTGAATTATAATTAGGAACAATTGGATTTGCATGTATCCTATTTAACATTGATAAAATAATTTCACAAGATTAGAACTAACTTAAAGATTACGTCAATTTTGTCTTGATACGAGTACATAAGTTAATAATGTATTGGTAAAAGTTAGTTTAATTCTCGTCAATTGAAACATTAATTTCCTTAGAACTTATCTTCCGTAGCAAACTTTAATTTAACAAACACTATCTATATCACTTACTAAGGCCAATTTAAACCGACAGAGCTTCTTAAAAATAGCATGTCCTTTGGATGAATTTCCATTTCTAGATATAGTTCGTTATTTTTGGGATACACATTTTATCCGTCGACTAATACTAAAAAAATAAATACTGAAAACATTTTAAAACCTCAACTAAATCTGTACCTCTAGTAACAATTTTCGGATAAGTACTTTCTTCACTGCAATCGAAATAAATTTTGAGTATAAGAAATGAAAACGCTTGGTTTTGCAGAACTGGTACCGTTTACGCAGAACATTCCGAAACTATCTTAACGTTGAATAACATTTCGATTTGAGATGACGAGAACGTGGATGCATGCAAACACTTTATAAGCTAAATACTAACATACTTATGCTTACTTTCAAACTCCTCTTCATTTCACCACAAAACCGTCCACAATTCTGAGAAACTCTTGCAAATACTGTCATTTTGGGCTTAGGGATCAAGTTACCTATTAGATTGAATCGAATGATTGAGATACATTGTTTCGTTTTATTATTACGGTTTAAAAACTATACTTCTTAACATATCACAAAAGTTAAATAACATTATGATGAAACGAATGCAAATATAATGTTAACATAGTTAGCCATTTAGAGAAATACTTACTTTGCGCTGTTCAAAACCATGCGGCAATTCAATAAATGAAATTCTCAGTTTTTTTTTGTGTTCCAAAAACTACTCCAGGATCAGCAAAAGCAATAACATAGTATGGTTATTTATTTGTTTCTATAGTATCACATTAATATTACTCGTCTTATTCTGTAGTTTTGCTCGGGGGGAAAATGTTGTCGCTGACGAATGCGTTGCAGTAATTCCTCTTTCCATCGGTCTTCGGGAATACCTACAGCCCATTCCGGCACCGAAGAATTTGGTAGTTTAAATCCGGCCATCACATTGAGAATCTAAAATTAAATAAAGTTGCGATATGCTTCGTCAGTTTTGTTTTGACGTAGACTACGTCTTTATTTTCTATACACGAAATGTGGTCAGCTTTTGAACGTTAATAAGTCAGTCATTTCTTGTTGCATTTACGAAACTTTTGCAGTAATCTGAAATCCATATGCTGAATTGTTAGAAATTATTGCAAAATTTGCTGAAGGTAAACTGCCGTTATAAGCATAACGGTCCCATGTATATAGGAAATCCCATAGAGCATGGGACAATTATGCGTATAACGGCAGTAAAGTTGATATAAAATTATGAAAAAATGATTAATTGAAGCCATTTTTTGACAAGTATTTCAGATTTTACAATCGAGGACCAATTGGTTTTGGGCTGAAGTTTGAAATGGAAATCTGACATTTTTTTAAAATAAAAGAACACTATATTAATGTTCTCCCTTTGAATATTTGTATCCTATGAAGTCCTATAATTTTTATTGTAATATTATTGAATATGATGTAGAAAATTAGAACGATAATAACATGATGTCTTTCACTATTAAATCCTCAGATATAATTTTAATTGAATATTTTTACTTCAATGTGAGAATAACTAGTCATAGACTTAAAAATAACCTTATTTGGCTCTATATGAAAGAAATCCAGGCTATTATGACAATGGGAATAATGGGAAAACTACATTCCACGCAACATACATAACACATATAAAGTTAGTAGTCAATACTTCAACACTTCATACAACCCCATAAGACTGTCCCTTGTATTTGATGTAAACTAACCTGCTCTGCTTTAGCTGGATCTAACTCTATATTTAATTCTTCGGGCCTTGGTGCGTTCCATACATCCACATTAAGAAGCTCAGGATTAGCGTTATTTCCCCGGTTTGTTGTTGTAGTTACTTGAGGATCGTTTTGATCATCACTTTCAACTAGCATATCGTTCGGATCGCCTAAATTTAGTGGTTGATATCCCATATATTCGTTTCCATCAATGGATTCATTTTCGCTATCATCAGTTGTAACGTCCGCATTGATGATAGTGTCCTCTTCCATTCGAAAATCATCTACATCATTTTGTTCAGGTAAGTCAGGCAGACCCATTGCAACGCTGTCGAGAATTGACGAAATGTAAATCAAGTTAGTTTTCTAGGTATTTTTATTTTGAACAAATGAAATTGAATATAAACAAAATATTACAATCTGCCAAGATTGTTCATATACTAGCAGCCCTGAAATAATACAATAGATTGTAACGATATAAGTGGAATTTTCCCATGCTTAATACAATGAAGAAATGTATTGCTATGGGAACATCATTTCGTTTTCAATGGACTTGATTAACTTGAAGCATTATAATTGTTTCCTATTAGAAAAATGAATATTTGGATATCCAAAACTACAGCGGAATATTCTTCTTTTCCTATAATAAGACAAGGAAAATCCGTGTCAGAAAGCAGTTATCAATTTACGAGAAAGGTAGATAAATTCCTAAAATATTTTTCGACATGTGTAAAGACAATGTCAATTATTTTGCAGTGTCCCCTGAAGTGTGAAGTTTCCGGTTTATTGAATGCAGCTACGCGTATACATTATATAAAATTTTGTCAGCCAAAATTTAATACAGATTTATTGAAGACATCGAATATAAATTCTAGAATGTTAGATTCATTAGTAGTGCATGTTCCTGTCAGTGCACACGCATACGGCGTAACCTGTGTCAATAATTTAGAGCCTCCA
The DNA here is from genome assembly GCA_024533555.2 of Aedes koreicus. Classification (NCBI taxonomy): domain Eukaryota; kingdom Metazoa; phylum Arthropoda; class Insecta; order Diptera; family Culicidae; genus Aedes; species Aedes koreicus. The sequence continues at coordinate 281,801 of JAHHFK020005027.1, read as the reverse complement.
AATAATGTTATCAACACAAACGATGCAGGATTTTCAAGGCTTATTGATCCATATTTAAGTACTACAATGTTAGATCATCGACCAATGCCGTTATTGAAATATGATAACATCACTTTTTGGAACTGGGATGTACACAAGCACAAATCGTTTCCCAAACATCAACAATCGTCAAGAGCAGCACTACCACCTATCAAAAAAGTTTCATATAGGACATATTCATCTGAGATGGCTTCGCAGTACTGACATGATGCATGATTGATAAAAAAAAAATAATTTCTCAACAATGGCGTACTATATACACAATGGTAATAAAATAGGTGCAAACAACATTGCCATCAATGCTGTTTTCTTAAATATCACTTTGTTTCATGGCTTACTTTGTATACGAAAACGAAATATTCACGCAGCTGTTTTATAAAGTGGAATGACACAGAACTTATATGAATCAAAACATTGCACCACACAATGACATGTATCCCCAGTTCTGTCAAGCCATGTAGGTATTTCCAAATGGGCGTGTGATGCTTAAACTGTTACACTTAAAATTAAAATTGTGCAAACAACTTTTGTTTTATCTCGGGTCTAATTGGCAAATGTTGTCCCATATTTTCCAATTGGAAATATCAATGTTGTTTTGACAAAGCCACAAATCTCAATCAATTTTAAGCCGTTGCTTCTGCTATGCTTATTTCAAGCGTAGTGCAGCGCAGCAAAGCTTAAATAAAATGATCGCTTATGTTCATTGCTTTTATGCTGAGACATATGATTCTGAAATCGTGAGGTGAAAATGCATGGCAGTAATTCACAGAAGAAGTTGGAAATGTAAAGTAACATTTGTTTACTTATAAATCCCGGTCGATCATACTGAATTCAAGTGGGGCATTTGCGAGCTTGGAACGGACTAATTTTAAGATTTAATTGGTGTTTTGGGGGCATGATGAGCATACGGAGCGAATTTCTCCAGTACCATAAACTTTTTAATGAGATTTTGAGTCTCATTCGCTAAATAATTTACCAATCATTCTTCTTATCAATACGCTAACTGCAATTTGTTTCAAATAATCGAAATATATCGGAAAATATTTATTGTTCATAAGTGAATGAAAATGTTTATATATGCTGGCAAAATAAACCAGATTTTATGAAATTTTTAAAAATATCTCCAACGAAACAAATATGGCTTTAAAGTAGGTTTTTTGCAATATTGTAGATATTTGGAATGGATTGATTTACTTTTTGATGTTATCATTAATGATAAAATTGCGTTTCAAATATTATGGTTCATTAGGGGCAAAGTGAGCATACCACCTAATCTCAACCAAACCTACTGCCTTGTGGTTAAATTTTTGTTTACATACGGTAGTGTGTTTATTTAGAGTGTTTGGTTCTCTGATTTAGTGTTCAAAAAATAATATGTGGTTTATTTTTTACTGATTCATCGTACACTGAAGCAGATGGACTAACAAAATCCAATAAAATGCCTTATTTTATTAGCCACAAGACCTCAGTTTGATTTCCATACGAATGCCTTATGAAACTGACAAAACTCACTCCGTTCAATGTATTTCATGTCAGAGCCTCATAAAATTTGATATTCGAAAATTATGACTCAAACAATTCCAGCCCTATGAAATTACAAGTGCTTGATTAAATTAAATCAGCGCCCACATTAGATTAGGGTGAATCTGATTTTGTAAACAATGACTTTCGTAGCCATTTTCTCTTGAACAAAAGGTCACAAATACAAATTAAGCACTCTTTAAGGAAGAGAAGCTCTATCTCTATCCGCTGATATATTCAATTTGAAGGAATTGTCTTCAACTTCCGATAAATTAGCAGACAAAGTGTTTATTTACAAATGCAGATTCGCCCTAATCAAATGTTGGCGCTGAAATGTTCTATTGCGATATTATAAAAAAATGAAGAATAATCGTTAGGACACTAATTATTCAGCTGATAGGATGTTTTATTCAAAGCCTTTGAGTGTAAAAACTCTTGGTGTCTTCGGCGCACTTATTCGTTCATTTTTGCATTTATGGCAGATAAAAGCACACAGATGCCAGCACTTTCGTAAAATGTTTAATGACTTCCATTCTAACTCTAACAATAATACTTTGGCTCCTGAAAGAAAAACACAATGATCATTTATTGAATCGAATTTAACCTTCCATAAATTAATTAACGGATTTTGAAATACTCTTCCATCCCCCGTTGGGAACCTCTCTTGGAATATATACACGCTAAAAAAAATCCGCTGTAGAAACTAACATTTCGAGGGTTAAATTAAGCGCAAACACCAACAACTTTCACCTGACTATAAATGTGTTTGATTTTACCATGCCTGCGTTTGAAGTCAACCATGGTGGGGTTGATATCAACATGAGGTTTGTTAAATATACCACAAATGTTGAAGGCTGTACCATAAACGTAGTAAATTTGACTGAAATTTCATGGTAGTTTTGAAAATAGGCATAGTCGGGTAAAATAGTAGTTTTTACTGCAAGAATTTTTTCAGTGTACGACAGATTTTAGCAGCAGACTATTTCGGTTTTCACTATAAACTCCATTTTTGTATATGTATGTTTGGCTTAGGACATTTTTGCAATATTGAATTGCATAAGACAAATCAATAAAAATCAAATTTTAATGCAAGAAAACTATATGCTATCGTAACGCATTTCATAGATACAGTATGAAATCCATTATTGAATTTTGGAATCCAGATTTTGAAGATTTACCCACTTTTGTTGAAACTTTAAATTAAGCTAGTCTTATTGTCTGAGTGTTGTTATGTTTTCTAGCTATGTTTTTAAACTAAAAAACTACATTCGCGCCATGTATGATGTCCACCAAGGAGGTGCGGCTCAAACAGCGTATGTCCTGGCATCCAGCGGCTGAGTAAGAAACGCTGAATCACGTCAACTATACCTTAGGTGGCAGCCCCACCGACGCGATGTAGGCAGCGCGACCCCGGTAAGGTAGTATGCTGAAATCTTACCCTACCACGAAAAATGGAAGTATTCTTTATACGGTCTTACGGTCCCAATTTCAGATCATCCATGGAATTCCCAAGTGTTGTAAAATAATTTTAGATTGTTTTTTCCCTCGTGGCTATGGTAATGCAAGTCCGTTTACAATTGGAGCAGGACCAGAATCTGCAGACATAACAAATATAATTGTTATTATCATTTTATATTATAAGAAAACCTTCACAATATTCTTTAATGCTATTTTCAGCTTCGCATTTGTGCATAGTTGTAAGTCTAAGCCCACCTAACTCACGTTATGTATATGAAAAGATGGTTTTTAATGTATTTTTTTTCCTTCTTAGCTTAGCTTAGCTTAGCTTGACTGACTGCACGTATCAATGGTTGCTATTCCGTGATTGATCAGAATCAGTGAAATTGCACAATGAATCAACTGAATGGGGTGGGAGTAACCGACCATTCTCACTGTATACGTTTCAGTGACTCAATTTCTTTAATAATCAATAACGGCGCCGGCCACGTCCTTGCAATCAGGTGGGAATAGGGAAGGAAAGTTAGTGTGACCTTTGCTGTTTAGGGACCGTGTTTACCTCTGCATCCCCACACAGGTCACAGGAGGGTTTTCTATGTTAGTAGGGTAGGGCTTGATGGATCAGGATTCACCTTGATAAGTGATGTGATCATATATATATATATATATATATATATATATATATATATATATATATATATATATATATATATATAATAATTCATAATAATATTACATTATATTTAATGTAGGTTCATAATAACGTGATACAGGGACAAAATGGAATAACAATTACCTGTTTCGCTCAGCGTTTTAAGAGCACTTACCACCTCTCAATTGTCTAAAAATCCTTTGCGGGGTCTGACTGGTTAGCGTTTCGCTTCCACCAAGGTATCCGGCCTCGTTAAAATTCACCGGGGCATCCATCATCTTGCTGGAAGCAGCGAATCTCGTCCTCACAGCAATCTCATCTCCGCACCGGACCGGAACGAAATTGTGCAACGTCAGTTCAGTCCGGACGGCATGAGCTCCTTCACACGTTGTCGACCAAAGAGAGTGTGGGTGGGGGGAGGGTTTCGCTTCCGATGCTCTAGAATCACTAAACTCACACTGTCCTCGGAATGACGACGACGTCAAACGCGTGCCTTCTCTTCTTTATCTTCTCCGTCGCCGGAACGTGCTCAATTGACCCCGAGTTTAAATATTTGAATTTTAAATTAAACTTTGCCGGAAAACCGAGCGCGCCTTGTGGAAGGATACAGGCAACTACAACAACATAATTGGAAGGGTGCGGAACAAGCGAAAATACAGACAGTCGTTAGCTAATCATGGTGTTCAGGTTTCCTAGCGCGGTTTTCTGAAAGACACGTGAGATCTTCTTCTGCTCTTCTGCTTGCACGCTCGAAATCAGCAGCAACTTGGTCCGCTGGTAGCGTTTACAGTTTCGTCCAACGATGAAAACCAGATAGTCTTCCAGGCGGCCGGTGACACACCATCGCACATTTTCACTTCGAAGCGGCAATCCTTCGATTTTCATACTTCCTTCCGGTAGAGTTGTATTCGCTCAGTGACAACTGAAATTTTCCGCTGCAAAACCGCATTCACTACCGAAACTCTGATCAGAAAATAGTCGAATTAACTTCACAAAACACGTTAACAAAAAATTTTTAACTGTTAAAAATCAATATAAGACTTTTTCAATTCGAGGAAAAAACGCAGCTGAAAAATCAACACGTCAGATTTCTAGCGCGGTTTACTTCGATCCGATCTTTTAATGTATTTTTTTTCCTTCTACATAAAAAAAATAATTCAAAATTCAAAAACTAAAATTGTTTATGATCCTACATTTTCTATTTGACAGGCATAAAGAATCATTTATGGGCCGAGTAGGAAATAAAAGTTAGCGGAAAATTCAAAGTTCCTTTAATTTTTTTTATATTATTTTTTTCAATTTTTGATTTATTAAGTTTCCATTTCCATCATTATTCTTCTTCTTCTTTAGCATTTCAAGCTTATTGCTTTCACAATTAGCTTATTGCTTGGTCTCAACTTAGTGTTCTAAATGCACTTCCACAGTTATTAACTAAGAGCTTTCGATGCCAAGAACCATTTTTGCATTAGTATGATTGTGTGGCAAGTACAATCATACGCTATGCCCAGGGAGTCGGGAAATTTTCCTTTACGAAAAATTCCTAGACCAGACCGGGAATCGAACCCAGCCACCTCCAGCATGGTGTTGCTTTGTAGCTGCGCCTTTACCGACTGAACTAAGAGAGGATCCAGGGCAATAATCATACTCATAAGAAATTTATTTTTTTCTTTTTTGTTTTATTTTTTTTTTTTTTTTTTTTTGCTTTTGACAGAGGGGAGATCATTTGATTTTGATAAAATCACGCTAGATTTTTTATTTTTGTGTGAGTATCACCCACCCACCCTCGCACAAGAAACAAATATATATTTTTAATTATATAATAAATTATTTATTATTTCATTAAAATATTATATTATTTTTATTATCATTATATTATTAATTAATATAAAAATAAAAATAAAAAAAAAAAAAAAAAAAAAAAAAAAAAAAAAAAAAAAAAAACAATGAAAAGAAGGGAGGAGATTGAGAAAAGAAAAGATATTTTTTTTGTTTTGTAGTTAAAAAAAATTTTCTACTAATTCAGATCATTGGATATTATTATAATTATTAACTGCTTTTCAATTCTGCTGGTAAAGGGTGTCCACGATGAAATTGCCACACACAAAATTGATTCGCAAAATTCGAGTTTTCATCCGATTGCCATCAAATTTTCAGGGATTGAGAAATAACTATTAAACTTCATTTTACCATTTTACTCGTATTTTATTTACAGTCTATACGCAAATGCCCGCACCTTGGCCTTAACCCCGGCCATAAGATTCTGCACAACCTGTGAATCAACCGTTTTTTGCATGTAAACCCATACTTTCTTCAGTTCCTCGACTGTCTTCACTACCTTAGGTCGTTTAAGAAGGTGCTGCTTCATAATCGCCCAGTACTTCTCGATGGGGCGGAGCTCCGGAGTGTTGGGAGGGTTGAACATTTTGGGCACGAAATTGACCTTATTGTCCGCATTCCACTTTAGCACGTCCTTGGAGTAGTGGCATGAGGCCAAATCCGGCCAGAAGATTGTTGGGACGTTGTGGGCCTTCAGGAGAGGAAGCAGCCGCTTCTGGAGGCACTCTTTTATGTACACCTGTCCGTTCATCGTGTCCTGGGTCACGAAAGGTGCACTCCGCTTCCCGCACGTGCAGATGGCTTGCCAAACCAGGAATTTCTTCGCAAATTTGGACATCTTCTGAGTGCGGACATGCTCCGGAACGCTGAACTTATCCTTGGCCGTGAAAAACAGGTTGCCGGGGATCTGTTTGAAGTCGGCCTTCACATATGTTTCGTCGTCCATGATGCAGCATTCAACTTTCGTCAGCATGTTGAGGTACAACTTCCTGGCACGGGTTTTGGCGGACTTGTTCTGCTTCTCGTCGCGATTAGGGGCCTTTTGTACCTTGAACGTTCGAAGCCCAGCCTTAGTTTTGGCCGTCTGGACAAAACTTCGGCTTAGGTGCAGCTTCTTAGCCACATACCGAACGGAGGCGTTCGGATTTCGGTTGAAGGCCCCAACTACGCGGTTGTGATTTTTGGTGTTGTACGGAATACTTTTTCCTTCACTTCTGGGCTTCCGATCGGTGGTCAACCGTTCCTCGAACCGCTTAATCACTCGCGACACCGTGGAATTTGCGATTCCCAACGTTTTAGCGATGGAACGATGCGAGAGATCCTTGTTCTCGTGATGAATGCGCAAGATTTTATCACGCACGAGCTGTTATTTCGACTCCATTTCCGCGAGTTTTGATCACAGGACTTTAAAACTTGCAGGATGTGAATAATGCACTATGAACTAAATCCACTCAAATTTTCATTAAATTCTACCCAACGGTTAGAAAGTTAGAGCAATTTCATTGTGTGGCGATTTCATCGTGGACACCCTTTATTTAATTCCAATTCATAAAAAAAAAAAAAATTTTTTCTTTTTTTTATGTTTAAATTAAATTTTTTTTTATTTTTTTTTTTTCATTTAATTACAAAACAAACTCACTCCCCCTTTATATACTTTCCTCAACCAATGATCTGTGTAAAAGAAACCACCACCCAGCATATTATAATAATTACCTATTTTTTTATTTTTAATTTTTTTTTATTTTTTTTTTATTCATAACCATATAAAAAAAACAGAATGATGAATTTCAACTACGACATATTTTCATTAAATATTCTTGTATATTTCATTGCTGTATTACATACTACATTTATTGCATATTATGAGAAATTATTTACATTATATATAATAAATACTGGGTTGGGAGGGAGCATCAGGGTATCATTCAAGCAGAAATTGGACGATGGTTTGATTGACTGCCTGAGTCTAGGAGGGAACGAGCATTATCATTTTCTTTATCCTACCGATTCGATTGTGATGCTGCGAATTCTACTCCAACAGTTTCAGTGAGGATGACGCGCCCTTCTTAATAAGCCATCCTGTAGAAAGCTTAATAAGTATTGCGAATTGGGTTTTTCGTTTTGTTGGATCGTATCGTTGGAAGGAGGTTCTTAATTTCCCGTGGATTTCGCGTGAGTGTCTCTGCTTACGGGTCCACCCCTCCGTTTTTGGCCCTTCATACAGCGATATTGTGAATTCAGATCGGTGGCTCAATTTGATCTTGCTATTAAGTGGAGCTGCATCCAAGCCAAGCGCCATCCAAGGATGGTGGCTACCTTACATACATACACACACACACACACACATACCCGATGAGGCTCTAGGAGAGCACAGTAATTTAGTTAGAACGAAAGATATGAAGAGAAAGTGTTGATAGCAAAATTACTGTCCCCTCCTAGAGCCTCATGGTGATGAGAAAATATTTCCTTCTAAAAATCATCATAATTCAGTACTCCGCGTATGGAGAGCACACAAAATAACAATTATATTATGAAAAATTCATGAGACAATCATATGAATGGCAGTCTTGATTAAAATTAAAACAAGAGTATTATGTATTGAAAATACTTCTCCGAGCTTTTTCTGTTCACTTATTAACACACGCGTTGTATAATTGATCAAATAAAACTCATTTCATTTGTTTATTACTCTAGGTTTTATAGCAGCACACAACAACACGAACTAAAGTTACATAATGTTATTTATTAAGGCCAAAATGGATAGATGGAAAAAGAAAAGGAAAAGCAATTCAGTTTAGGATGATCGCAGATAAATTAAGAGCATTTTATTTTGTTTCCTGATTATCTAGATTTTCAGCCACTGGTTGGTTCATCTCCCGCCGCAGTCAAAAATACCTCTTTGAATATTTTTATAACTTGTCCGGACTCCGGAGGTGAGATTCCAACTCATCATTCGGCTTGATAGGTATGGATGTTAATCACTACGCCGAGTCGTCCCCATTACTTAGTCTGTTCAACTTGCTCCTTGATAAACTTTAATCATATGTTTTGAAGCAATTTTCTTTTCTTCCTCAGATTTGCAATTGAGCTCAAATGAAGACAAACAAGATGAATGAAGCAGCTGAAGGTTGTCCCACATCAATTTACATTATGAATAATAAAGACGCTGTAGAATATTACCCAATGGGTATTTTCTCTTGAAAATTTTGGTAGAAGTAGTTTAGAGTTTTTTTTTGTTGTATTTTTATCGCTGCCAGTTTTTCGAAAATTGGAAAAAATGGCGTCACCCGAAAAGCAACGTCGCGAATTGATTTTGCGCAAGCACCTGGAAAATCCTCAACTCTCGCATCGGGACAACAACTCGGAATCGTGCAGTCAACGGTAAGTAGTGCGATTAAACGTTACTACGAAGCTCTGAGCGTCGAATGGAAGGAGTAATGCGGTCAGAATGGATGTTCTATTAGAGATCAGGATCACAAGCGTGTCGTGAAAACGTTTAAGCGGAATCCCAATGCTTCGGTCAGGGATGTGGCCAAAAAGTTGAATCTGTCCACGTCTTTCGTTCAGAGAACCAAGGAACGGGAGGGACTGCATATTTACAAAGTGCAGAAGGCTCCAAATCGTGACGAATGGCAAAATATGGTGGGAAAGTCACGGGCCCGGAAACTATACACCCGGATGCTGACGAAGCCTCATTGTCTCATCATGGATGATGAGACTTACGTCAAGGCAGACCTCCGGGGCTACTGTTCTACACCGCCTAGCACAAGTTTGATGTTCCGGAGGAAGTAAGGAAGCAGAAACTTTCAAAGTTTGTCAAGAAATACATGATTTGGCAAGCGATTTGCTCATGTGGCAAAAGGACTGCGCCGTTCGTGAATACCGGGACTGTAAACGGGGAGATCTACCTCAAGGAGTATCTACAGAAGCGTCTGGTTCCTCTGTTGAAGCAACACGATTCCTACACGTCCCTACGATCTTCTGGCCGGATCTAGCTTCGTGCCACTATTCAAATGTTGTCCTGGAGTGGTACGAAGCCAACGGGGTCACTTTCGTACCCAAGGATATGAACTCCTCTAACACACCGGAACAAAGGCCCATCGAAAAATACTGAACCTTTATGCAGCAGACACTACGGAAGGATCCCAAGAAGGTCAAATCTGAGGAAGACATGAAGAAATAGTGGGTTTCTGTACAGAAGAAGCTTCAGCCAGATGTTGTACAGAACCTAATGAGTGGAGTTAAGTGTAAGGTGCGAGCGTACGAAGTTGAATAAAATAAATATGCCAAAAGCTTACTAATGGGTTATATTTTATTGTCTGAAAGTTTGAAAAGGATCGGTCAACTAGGTTTTTCCGTGATGCAATTCGATGTGGGACACCCTTTAATCTTATAGTATTTAACCCTATTTGCAAGTTAAGAAAAGCAACAAAGGTGCAAATCAAGCTAATTTATCAGAGGCCGTGGTTTGTGAATCAAATTTCTCTGGTACATAGACGGTACATATAGAAATGAAGTAAGGTGAGTATTTAGTAATTTAGTAAGTATTTAGGATAATTATGTTTTGTTGGCTAACAATTCTCGTATAAACCACTGTTTATGATATACGCGAAACATGCGAATCAGCTCCTACATACATAAAGTATTAATCTAAATACCCGCTCAGGAGTGAAATATAAAGAGTCATTCAAATTTAATTAATTTAATCCTCTAGCAATGATTAGGGTTCCAATGATAATAATATCAATATTAAGTATATAGCAGACAATAAATTACAACTCAATAGGCCATCATGATGGTCAGTAATCTAGATAGGCACATTCAATATGTTCAAATTCTAGACTTCTTAAATACATTATTTGAGAATACACAAAATTAAATGATTTTTTAATTACTACTGGGATTTATGAACATGTGCATTGAATTCTTACATCTTCTGAATCAGTTTTTAACAAGTTAATCTTTCCTTAAATTCTCCACCTATGCATCTATGCAGAGGCACTGCAGAGATGTTAATATTCATCGACCCCTGACAGCTACCGTAGATTATTATAAGAGGAGTAACCTAGGCCTAGGCCACAACACGACCAACCCAGCTAAGTAAACCACGTATTGACCTAAAAACAGAAGAGCTGCCAAAAATACACGCAGGAAACCTATGGAGGTAAGGCGTCCATAAATATCGAGCGGATAATCTTCGTGATGGTCAAGTTGTGGATCAACGAGTTAGAGGAAATTCAAAACATGGTTAAAGGCGTGTCCTAAGTACCTGATTCATTCTATTAATGTCTGCTGTAGACGTTTTAGTTCATTCAAGACGGCGTATAAGTACCTGGGTTCCCTGCAAATGCAAATAATTATGACGAAATTTATCAGAAGTAGATAATTTCCCATCAACCTAAAAGGCTCTAGGAGTGCACAGTAATTTATTGCTAGAACTACGAGAAATGAAGAGAAAGTATTGATAGTTCCGTTTAGCGTAGCGGCAGGCTTTGAAAATTGAAAGATACAAGTTGAAAACGAGCGGAGGGCATGTGAAGGTAGTATACGATCGGGCGCATTATCTTTTACCAAGCTACCTCAGATACAGGGTAGGCAAGGGGGAGGATACCCCCTTGACTGGTAAAAGAATATGCGACCGATCGTGCTCTTATACTACCTATTGATTTGTTCTAGTTAGAGCGATTTGTTTGTTTCCCTCTCCCAATGCCTAACATGGGTGAGAAATTATCTCTTGCTGTTGGTTTTTTTTGGCATGTATTGACTATTTCGCACATATTATTCCTCTCGTCATACTATTACTTATAGACATCGGAGAGGAACGACGGTGAGTAGTGCAAATACTGGTCCCCACCAGTATGAGTTAATGGATTCTCCCATTATGGGCTTTCTACACTTTGATGGTTGTTTGTTGTACAACACTTCATTTTGCTTAGTTCTAGCAGTAAATTACTGTCCACTCCTAGAGCCTCTCATGTTGATGGGAAATTATCTGCTTCTGATAAATTTCGTCATAGATCGTTACTCCGCGTATTGGGAGAATACAACAAACAACAATCAAAGTGCAAAGAATTAGCCATACTACGATCAAAAACGAGCTGTACGACAAGTTCTTGTAACGAGTCAACTGGATTCTGAAGTCATTCCTTTCGGCTGGAAACAAGGTGAAAACGATCAACTCGTTTCTTGTGCCAGTGTTGACCTTTAGCTTTGGAGTGATATAGTGGACCAAGCCCATGGGTTAGCCACCCGGTACATTGGTACATTGACCTACACAGCTCACCTATACTACGTGATTTTTTCTAAGTGTGCCCAAAGATTTGATTTTTTCTCAGATGTGCCCATTGTGACGGTCATTGTGATTGCTATGATTGGTTTATAGGAACGTATTGACAGATTAAATATTTTGGGTTGCAATCAAAGATAAACGAGTAGTAATCAATCGAGAAAAGCAATAAATATTGAATTAATTCCGGCGGTGAGCTTTTGACGTTTTTCAGCAGTGCTCCCATTTTATTTAGTTATAAATTCAACAAACTGTTCAACGGCCCGCACTGTGCCGACTCTATTTCTCATACAATGTGTCGACTGACTACCTTAACCATGACTGATTTAGAGGCGTTGAATAATGACAAATAGATTTTCAAGGCACACTACAACATTAATAACATGAGAGAATAACATAATATGCCATTACTAAACTTTACCTGAAAATGTCAAATTGCTATATTTTGCGCTTAAGATATTTAAGATGGAAAATTGCCCTTTGTCCTGTTCGTATTTTTTCCTGGCAGGGTGAATTAATTTTGATAATTTTTAGACAACAGTGTTTATTTGATGTATTTTTTATCATAAATATAATGTTATCTCACATGATTCGTCGAGAAAATGCTGAAACCATGATTGAGCAAGCGAGAGCCAGAGCAACCAAATATGAACCCTGTCAACGATATTCGACTCTAGAGAAGGAAATCAAATGGCAGGAAAAGCACGTGTGGGTGGACCGCCTGAGTGGATCAAGATTGAACCCGAAGATGCCTGTGAGAGACACTGAACAGTTACTTATCAACCCCATTCACAGCAAAAACAAATCTAAGAAAGCATGACCGCATTGTCGTGAAACGCATAAAAATACGAATCAAACGAATAAAAACGAACAAAATACAATCATGATCGGTAATATCACATTGATTCACTTTTCTTCCGTAAATTTCGCATTTTGAACAATTCAAGTTTTGAACAACATTGTAAATCAAAACGAATTTTGGACATAGTTTTTTTTTAAATATAGTTTTCATTTTAAATATACGTCAGTTATCTTAAAACTAAAGTAGGAGGAGAAGATACGATCACTCGCGGTTGTCTTGAACTCTTGAGGTTAGTTGGAATAACAATTTCACGGATGGAATGAGCGGCGGGAATTTAAAGTATGGTTTTCAAAATTCATGTACTCTTGATTCTTAATCTTCTACGTCTATCTTCTATGCAACTTTCAATTTGAACATTTTCGACTTTCAAGCAAAGATAAGCAAAAATATAGGTTAATCAAACTACAACCTAACACTAATATCAGCCAAAAAACACATAAACAAGTTTCGTGAACTCCAGATCACGTACAGCCAAAATCAAGCCAGGAGGGAATCATAGAGCTCTGATCTGACTCCACGATGGTCAGCACAAGACTAAATTACGTGATCTGCATCCCGATAACTTTGCCAACATTTACAGAGATTGCTGTCGCTCAGCCCAACACGGTATAAATGAGCGCTTAAAGAATAATGATTAGACGTGAAGCGAGACATCACACGAATGAAAACTCGACCCACATCTATCCCCCTATACCAAGATTTCCCCAACACCTTAGAATTGATAACATGTTGTCATCGTCACAAATCTGCTTTACTCCATGTCTGTTGCCAGCTAACCAGAGACTGTTGACGAAACATAAGGAAAATTTATTGATGGCGATTTGTTTATCGTAAATATCACCATAGTGCTCACATTTGCAAGCGAGCCCGCTCTCTCATTGCCCGAAATTTACCAATGAGATGGGATTCACACAAAGGTGCATAAAATAACGCGAAGATAGAGCTCAGACTCAGAAGCTCCTGCATTCTCAAGAGAAAATACGAGGAGTGCTTTACCGGCCTCAATGAACGAATAGCCTCTATAGAGCTGAAACTATTCGTGAAAATGAAGTAGTGATGCAGTTCCGACATGGTTCATATGCCTCTATTTTGATGCAATTTTCTTATCTTTTGCTGGGTGGGAAATCACGATTTTTTTTAGGGTTCCCAAAAAGTTGCACAGGTATGAACTCAATATCGTAAAGCGTACCAAAATATGAATGTCATAACTAAACAAGCGGAAGCAACACAAACATGATTGGTAATATTACATCGATGTATTTTTTCCGACAGTTTTGTGTACATTGGTTTTTGTACAACATTGAAAATTACACCGTATTTTTGACATGGTTCATGTGCCTCTACTTTGATTCGATATTTATTTTTAGTTTTTGTAGTGTTGATCTGACTGTATGTGACAATTGGCGAGGCATCTTGCTATGTGCATTGTTCTCAAATAAAAATGATCGTCTGTGATTGAGGTTATGTTTTTGGATGCCGGATTACATTCTTTAAGTAAGCATAAATGGATATCCATTCTACACCTGATGTTTCAGTCAAATTTATTCTCTAAATTTATTCTTCGATTTAGGATGTGTTATGTCATGTCCCCTTTCTTTTGTGAAAATTTCAAGGCTAAATAAAAATAAACGATTATAGAAAAATATTGTATCGTTATATCGTAATATCGTAATATCGTGTTACGTATGATTGAAGATAAAGAAAAAGATTATACATTATAAAGATAATTATAGTTTTATAACGGTACTTACTTATCCATGGCAGAAAGCTATTTTTGACTTTTTATGAAAGGACTTCTTCAGTGTCTTATACTTATTTTTGTAAAATTATTAGTTTGTAAAATTGATTATTAGTTTGTAAAACCATTACATTTGATTCAATGTGTTTACATTTTTGTTTGACGAAATGAGCACATTTCTATTTTAAGGGACGTATTTCTCATGACATCTTTGTCAATGCTCCATCAGCTGATCAGTTGATCACTCACGACCACCAAAGACCAAAGATAAATCGATATTATTCTTCCATCCCGTGAAAATCGCGAATACAAACAATAGAACTTCTAGATCAAGTTCATATAGAGTAAAACAAATTTTAATAACTTATGTGCCGTCCGTGCCGTCGAAACAAGTGAGCTAAGCATTTGCAAAAATAAAAACTTTCTGTATTAAAATAAATGATTGCACATAGAACATGGAACTAATAAAATGAATTCACCGTGTTATACCGCCCAGCCCTTAAGCCAATTGAGTCAAATTTTACGAACCAAGGGTGGAGCATACAAAAGACGCGACATTATTCCAAAACCAACTGCCACTGAAATTTCAATATCAAATGTGAAGAAATAACACCAATTACTTTTATTGACTTTTTAGTGGTTTGGGGCTAAAAAAAAAGGATGATACATTTTGCTTGGACATTCAAACGGTTATTAAGAATTTTCGTGCTGGCATACTAAAAATTACAAGGTCAAAAAATAGCTTACGTCCTCTGAAAGTAAGTCTTGAATTGACTTAAATTTGGAACAATCCCGAAGAAAAAAATCAATCCCTAAAATTCACGCGTACATTCATTTCAGCACGGTCCATGAAAATAAATATAACTTTCTCCAAGTATGTCACACAAAAATTGTAATCAACATTACACAAGTGAAAATGTCCATAAATCATGTTTGAACAACAAAAATAACGACTGCCGAGCACATTTGTGCATGCGCGCGCATTATTCTACACAAACGCAAAGAAGCGTTACCGCATGATCTCTGGTTAGGCCGATCTCAAACGCCAGTCAGTTTTGCGATCTCGTCGGGTAAAGTCAAATTAAAGATAGATAGTAAGTACTAGAACGCCGTATGCTAAAAATAAAAAAGTGTGTGCTATTTGAAGACCATAGTTTATTTGTTCATCATTGAGCTGGAAAAGCCTGCATTGATTTTGGAAAAAGTGTTGCGAATGCTGTTCTATATTGGAGACCGTTGGAACGCATATTGAAATCGATCTCAGTGTGCACATGTGAACAAGTTATCCGAAGAAAAGGCCGTATTGAAAATGGTGAAATCATGATGTGTGAAGTTCGAGGTTATGTAATGTAATGAAATATAGATGGCGAAAAATTCGTAACAAAGTTGATCATCCATCAGTTGAAGTCAATTAGATAAATTGTAGTGAAAAAAAAAACCATTATTGTGTATTTTGACTATGGAAGTTAATTAAGAGAATTCTGAGATAAGCGCCACAACGAATCAGTGCAGTTGTGATAATAAATAGCATGGCACCACGTTCAGACACGTAGTAGCATATGTGAAGCAAGAACGAATAATTTTCAAAAAATATCACAAGGTGACAAAGTCGTCAGACGTTAAACTTAGCTTTATTTTGCAATTCAACCCAAAAATAGAAAGAATAACACGAGAAAATGTTAAGGTATTTTTGTCGCTCAAAATCAAAAAGGTTGCTCATTTGCGTTATGTTCGGTTCAAGGCATATTCGAAATCAAGTGTTTTAGTTCTCTTGAGAAGGTGTTCTTGCAAGTGCTAGCGCCATTCTATGAAGAAAATAAAAGTTAATTATTGATGAAAACAATGCCTTGACGAAGATATATTTTAATCTTGAATTATAAAATGTGTATAAAGTGAATGATGTCATGGCAGTAAAAAAAATAATTAGCCTACAGTAGAAATTCAAATTAAAGGATAACGGCCCAGTGGTGATTTATAATAGTGAATCGAAGCAATTAAAAAGTCCGCGGTGTGTCTTGTTGCTAACAAAATGAAGAGTTAATAGCAAAGAAACCAGCGCGAATGACGTAGTTGCTAAATGCGAAGGAAAGCGTTCTATTTTTAACATATTCTGTTTTCTTGTAACAACTTTCAACACAAATATAACTTTCCAGATTTGTGTCAGATCGTATAAATAAACCGTCGAATTAGTGACGGCATGCGTCAATTTATATATTTAAACAGCTTGTGAAATGCAAATCACAGATACTTCTTTTT
Organism: Aedes koreicus; assembly: GCA_024533555.2. NCBI lineage: Eukaryota > Metazoa > Arthropoda > Insecta > Diptera > Culicidae > Aedes > Aedes koreicus. The sequence goes on along the minus strand of JAHHFK020005027.1, from coordinate 265,153 downwards.
TGCTACTTGTTGCAGCTTAAAGATGAGTAAAATGTTCATGGCGGACGAAAGCAGCCAATAGATCAATTATCAAATATGTCTGGTCCACCAAATATTAATAACGGTACTCCAGGAGGTAGTGGCCGAGGATGGCTTCGTACACCACCGCCCACTTATTTTCGATCACCATCACCTTGGGTTCCACCTGGATCAGCACCTTCCACGAGACACCAGCCTCCGTCGACAACCGGTGGCTTTGAAGCACAGGCTTTTGCACGGTACAATGCATCGCCTACATACCTACCTCAACCTGTCTACAGATATGAATCTGTAGAAACTAGTGAAATACAAAACCAAAGAGCAGCAAGTATCAGATGTACTAATGGGGCTTTTCAAAATGAGGCATCGAATCAGAATATGCTCAGCGTTCGAAAAACTCCAATACCGGAACGTCGCATCAATGAGACGAACACGGTTACCCAACAAACACAGCTAAGGAATACCGCTTATACACAGCAATATTCCAGCTCAATATCATCCACACCCAAAAACGTAACGATACCACCACAACGGATGTATTCTGCGACACCAATTCACCAACTGGAATCCAACCTGCAACGACCGCAATCACGAGGAGTTCCTGTTCGCTACCCTACACCTTCCTTTTCATACCAACCGATCTCCGATAACCCGCCCAGCAACCAGCCACAATACGTAATTTATGACTATGCTGGAGAAGCTGGCCCATCAACCGCGGAAATCATAGCGAATCAATCTCAGGATTACGTAGATGAAAAGTTGGCAGAATATCAAGCTACAATACACTTATTGCAAGGTAGGTAAATTTGATCTATTGTGTAACAATATGCCGAAACTGTTTGACCAGCATTTGCGTAGATCGTGTTTGACATCAAATTTAAAAAGAGTTGAAAACTGCTGGAATATGGCCAAAACCACTCAGCCTATATGCTGCGGTCGATTACAATTTTTATTATAATTCCATGAAGTAATTGACCTGGAAACGATATTCAACTAGTTATACCTTTGCTTAATAAGACGTTTTCTGTTTTGAACCATGGAAAGTTAACCAACTAACTTTAATCAGAGGAAAATATTCGACGAGTATGGATGAAATGTCGGTCTATAAGCTCCATATTGAGTCTTTTCGATGATGCAACTTTGTCTCATCATATAGAATTCTTGTTCAAAAGAGTCATCGCAAAGTTAACTTTTTTTTATCTCTTAAAGCATTCCATTTAACGCTATATTCGCTATACGTAGCTTCAAATTTCACAAAAAAATTAAATAAAACTATTTCATCACACCTAATTGAAATCAATATATGAGGTTAACATGTGATTCCATTTCAAAACATTCAAATTCTTACTATATATATTTTGTTAGTTAGGTTTTGGTTTGGATAAACTCATTGAAAAATTTACAACCACATAATTTTACAGTTCCATTGAAAACTTTATCAATCTAAACATTTTACTATGTAATAAATACATTAGGCCATACTTCGTAACATAGAATAAAATGTGTCCCTAAAAATGAGTCTCCGGTTTTCTTGTGAAATCATTGTTCACGTTTCCATGTAAATATAACGTAAGACTATTTTATGTGCGTCTAGAATGCATCACTAAGTATATTTGCTTCTATTCATTCAAATTTGGGTGATTTGAAGATCATAAAGATAATTTGTTCAGCTTAATCAGTGAAGCCATGGTGGCTAAAACGTTTAGGAAATCAGAAAACTATAAATTGATGCATAATGACTCAAATGCTTCTAAACAAATCGATCATCATGAAATAAACATGAATTTGCCGTTTATCGCTGGACTTATGACATATTTGATACATAGACCAACTGAAGGAGCTAGGCTGACTTCACATCCCTCTATCTCAATGGGCCGAGGGATGCCAATAATCCAGGAAATCTTAAATTGAAGTTAAATTAAACTTTTCCGCACATCAGCTAATTAAAATTCGTCCTGATGTATGATCCTTTGGTGCAAAGTGAACTACCACTCGTCTTATCCGATTTCTGCAGAATGCTCCGTAAAATATAAGTATAATTTAAGTGTGTGTGAATGTGTGTACTCCCATTGGCTGGCAATCGTGCTCTGGAAGCAATCATTGAAAGCAGCTAACCGGGAGCTAGAAAGTGATCCCTCTATTGCAGATCCAGCAACCCATTTCAGAATATCTCGAGAGTCACCTCCATTCTAAGGTTACTTTCATATGCAATAAGCCCCGCATGTTAGCGTTAACGTATCATATCATTTGGATAAGGGCACTGCAACACAATACAAAATTTTGAAATTTGAAATTTCAAACCAAGCACGTATTTAGTATTATTTGAGAATATGTTTTTGGAGATTATTTGGATCTCACCAAAGGCACTTGCTTAACGTTTGCATTAAAAAATTGGCCTTTTTTTTTTCGGATGGTGATAAAAAAAAGCTAAGACAGATAATTGCTTTTGATAAATTTCCCATGGAAGCTAAATATTTAAGCTTAATTGTAAAAAAAATTCTACGCCCTTGCAAGCGGCCTTTCGGCAGTTAACCGGAACATTCGCCATGGCGGACGATAACAGGCGTGTAGGCATGTTTTTGAGTTCTTTCTTCGTTTTATTTATCAATTCCTCCTCAGTTTTCGCGACAAAATTGTTGGAGTAGATCTTACGCTTCAGGCTGGCCCAGAAATTCACGATGGGACGCAGCTGGGGAACGTTGGGCGGGTTCGTCGACTTGGGTACCACATCGATATTCAGCCGCTCCATCTCCTCCAAGGATCGCTTCGAGTAGTGGGCCGACGCCAGAACACCGCGTTCTCGCCCTTATGGTATTTATTGATGAACGACACAACTTCCGGCAGGCATTTCGTATCATAAATTTCCCCGTTCACAGCCAGTCCGGAGCGAAAGAAGACCGGCTTTGACATCCCCTTCTCGCTGATTGTCAGCCACAGCAGCACCTTCTTGGGGAACTTGGTTTGTGAAATGAACTTCACCTCGGAGCTCACTTCCTTCGTGGGGGAAGTAAAATACGAAGTGCCCTGCCAGTCGTTGCCATCCAGGGTGATATAGGTCTCGTCGTCCATCACCACCGCCACGTCACGATTCGCCGGGAAAATCGAGTTGACCATCTTTTTCAGCCGCTGCCGCTGCGTCATTGCCTGCAGCTCCGAAACCAGTGGACGTGACTTCCGCTTCCTGACATGTATGTTCATGTTCGCCAGGTACTTTTTCACTGTTTGGCCGGTTGAACCGATCTCCCGGCAAAGCGCACGCAGCGATGTAGCCACTTTTCCCTCGGTCTTCCTCTTCAGCATCCTTTGGAGCTTCTTGTCGCTCAGGGTCATCGGCCGTCCGGAACCGGGCTTACTTTCGATGCTCTGATTGTTGTCTAATAGTACTAAGATGTTGTAGATGCCGGAACGGGCGTATCCGGCGTCCACAAAGTGCCGCACGATGTTCGTTTTCGACGCGGCGGAGTGCCGTTCTTTGAACGCGCCCACTTCTGAACGGAGTTGCTTCACTGTTTTTGCCATCAGGGTTAGAGTTCGACTGATAGAGCTGTCAGTCTGCTGACTCATGGGTTACTATGATTGTTGCTGCATGGGTAGTTTTGTCAGTGCGGGTGAAGGTAAACCCATGAAAAATCGGCAATTTTTGTCCATTTTGTTAAATGCTAATGTTATTCAGTTGTAAAAATGTTATTTTTTTTTGATAATGATTAGACATTAATTTCATGCAGTCGTGACGAATTAAATGCAATTAAATGCAAGTCTCGCACGTGTGTATGCGCATTTGCTTCATTTGCTGCATCTGACCAGCAAATGGCTGGCCTCTTCATTGCACAGTTTTAAAAAAATTATAAGCAACTTTTTCATTTCACACTCTGCTAAAATTCCCTCGCAATGGAATCACTCCTAATGGATCTTCAAACCAACTTTTTTTTAAAGTACAACGGCAATAATAATCAACAATTCAGTCGTGACAATGCGGAAAAACACCCTTCCTTTATTTTCTGAAACGGAAATTCCTCCGATTCAACCGGGAATGCACATAATTTGGCCATAAAAGAGCAACACCCAATCAAAAGCACTTTGGTACACTTTCAATATCAGTTTCGATGATAATTTTGTTAATTTTCCTAAAGCGTCTTTTTTTGCTCAAAAGCACAGTCTACTCGCCATCAGTAAAAAATGCAGTATGTCATAAAATGCACTTTTCTATTTCTGCGACCGGTACCCAAATTTATGGTAGATCCTACAGCCGTGCCTCGAACTTTTGTCACAGATATCAAAGCAACATGGCTTACTTTGTGTAAACTCAGATTAAGGGTAGGCATGTTTCAGAAAACAGCAAGACTGTAAATCAACGATGTAAACACGGTGCTTTAAGAAATCGAATGTAGGGGAGAACGGGTAGTCCAGATTCCCGGGGAGACTTGATTCTCTGTTTGTATTTTATAGACGAGTTAGAACATTTTAGTTTGTTTTTGCCCTAGAAAAATATGTTGTTTTGCCCTAAACCAAATTCCTGTTACTCAAAATTCGACAAGCCAATGTGACGTTTGATTTTTCGCAGATTTATCGAATAAAATCTCCAAATAACTAGATTGTTTTTGTATCTAAAGATTGTATAAAGATTATTTTTATAAATTATGGTTCTTCCACAGAACAGTTAAAATCTGAAGTAAAGTGTTAATTTATATAAAAAATCATTGAAAGAAATGTGAAGTGTAATAACAGTATAATATAAGAAAACTTTAATTGTTATCTGATTGGTTTTTAAAAATTATTCCTCTTTTACAGAGATTCTAATGAAATTAATTAACGCTTTATAACCTAAAATTATAAATAAAAAGTTTTACAAATAGAACGTTTTCAAAAATGTTACTCTAACACTGGATAATTTATTCACTTATGCATAAGGGACCAATGTTTTGTTTAGCGAAAAAATCGAATTGAAACATTTTTTTAAAAGAGATTTCAAGTATGAATACATGAGGCATTAGTTCTTCACGAGTTGAGAGTTTTTAATTTATTTTCACTCTTCGAAAAATCATTATAATTCTTGTTTAGCCCTGTACAACCAACTAACATTTTCATGGTTTTATATATCACTAATACCGGTTTTCCATAACTTAAGAATTTATATGATAATTTGATAATTTCGCATAAATATATTAAAATATAGAAATGGAAAGCAAGTTTCCCCAGTCTCTCCTACTGATGAAACGTGGAAATCTCGTACTACGTGTTTGCTAGTTGGCAAATTGATAATTTTATAGTTGTGACCACATCGGGACTGTACGGGTAACGTGAAGTTCCATTTTCATTTACGACAAACAATTTCTCTTAACCTCGTCTTTTATGGCTCATGGTCATAGCACCATTACTAATTTTCTGAAATAAAAAAAAAAAAAAAAAAAAAAAAAAAAAAAAAAGAAAAAAAAAAAAAAAAAAAAAACACAAAAAAACCATACACTCACCACACCCCACCACCATCATTTCTTCCTTACCACACCATGTAAAATTCTACAAAAATTTTTAACAACACTCAAAAAAAGTAATTTCCACCAATTGTACGGAAAAATCCTAGTCAAACCTATTTCCCAACAAATTCAGGTTTTAAACGAGTTTTAAAAAACTACAAGGTACAGCCCAATGGGGTTGTGCGCAAAGGTGACGTAGGACTACGCAGCAATCGAATTCCCATACACGTCAGGGCCATCCGCTAATTGATTTAAGTCAGTCCTGAAAAGGGCCAAGAAAATTCTATTGTACACTCTTTAGAAAGCATTTGGTGGCTCTTAATTATGATACGGCCCCGGTTGTATTTTCTACGATGGTTGAGAGGGCCACTATCTCTAACGCGTAGAAGATAGTTATGGATCTGTTGGTTCGTTGGTTGTTCAACGCGCTTTGCCATTTACTCCGGGACGCGGCGTTTAAAGCAATGCCATGTTCAGCTGGGGCGCGGTAATGGAAATTTCAAACAGCACAAAAGAAAAATTCAACCAAATGAACTCTTCAGTTGGCAAACTAATTTGGTCGTCCTGAAAAGGACGGATTTAGTTGACGGGGGAGAAACAGTTCGCGGTTGAACTTGGACTTTCTTTCTTGGTTCATCTCCTCTTCATTGCGGGTGGCCATCTGCAGGTGACGTGGGATGATTGATTCTTGTCTAGTTGTCACGGGCGGCTTTTTCCCGCCAACTCGTAGGCTTCAGCAGCCATGTCTCTCGCAGCAAGAATGACGGGAGCATCGGCAACAATAGCCAACTGCACCAACGCCTCTCTGGGCAGCGACTGCTCGCCAGTGCTGCCGCCAACTACGATCCAACTGCAGATCCTACTCTGCACAGCTCCACGACCGCCGGAAAACTAAATCAAAATGCGAAGGTGTACCCCTTATATAACATTCATGGCTGCCTAGGAGACGTTCCTTACTTAAATATGAAGTCTGTGCGCGGAAAGTACTGTGTATTTGGTAAATTTACTATGAAAAATCGATATTATAAGACATCACTTCATATTTGCGTTAATTTTATTAGTTGCATGTTAAAAATCAATAGTTTTAAATATTGAAATCGAAGCGTAGAAAACGTCCCGATCGATTGGTGCAAACATTTTGGAAATCAATCGTGGAATGACTTAGTTATTAACGTTCAAAACCTATATATTTTTCGTGACGCTCCAAATTTTCGCAAATCGAACGTGTACCCCAGTATTGAAAACACAGACGTAGTCCTACGTCAAAAAATCGTTGCATCATGTTTTAAAGATTTTCATTTGAATCCTAGAAAGTCTCTCCAAGCTGGAATCAAATCTAAGGATGAAAAAAAAAATGATTAAAATCTTAGGATGAAAAAAATATTAACTTAAGGTTAGTTCTAGTGTCTAATAATGGGTCTTAATCTAATGTTCAGAAGACATCATTGGTGATTCTTTTACGTGCAGTTGAGTGAATGTTAAGGATATGGCCTCAAATATGTCTTTTGTTGAACAACCGATACTGTTAATGGATAGGTTCTTCATTTTTGAGCGAAAAAAATTTGAATTACAAACCAACAACTTGATTACGGATATTTGAGTGACATTTTCTAACTGATAAATGTCACTACACTTCATTGAAGTATAGTTAAATTTCTAGAAGCATCTAAAAAATTCTTCGAACATGTTTTTCTGTGGTTCTATGTTTCCACCTGTAAAGCATAGTATTTTTTTTTTTAAATCCAGCATCCAGCACATCAATGCTTTTTAAAATTTTAAAGAGCTTTTAGGACGATCACTCAGATAAGTTCTGGAGGAAAGGACGTTTCTTTGCAGAAAAAAATGTCTAATCATTTAAAACTCCGAACAACTTTGGAAATTTATGGTGAAATCGAAAAAAATTTGAAATCTGTTAAGAACAAGCTACGTTAGCCATAGTTATGCTAAGAATAATAGTAATATGAAAGTTACGAAAATTAATTGTGCGGTGTTAGTTCCCGGCATTCAAACGACGTTAGAATTTGGAGTGGTTGAAATGTTCGGCAAAATTGTAGAACTTTAACAGCAAGCAAATTTTTAATCAGAGATTAAAAAAAGTACATCTTAGGAAATGGTCCGGGCCGGATTTGGGATTGTGGGGGCCAAGGGCCGGAGTGGATGTCCGGGCCCCCCGGAGCTACAAAAGCGATGAGCAAAAAGAAAAAAGGTCAGTGAGACGGATTGCTGTAGCAACAAAAAAAAAGTTGTTGTGGGAGCCCGAGTGGGCCATGGCCAAAGACATCCAGGGCGCGTTGGTCCACCACAAACATCTTCCCTCTTACGTGAAATTGAAATTGAAATTTTAAATTTTTTTAAATTAAAATTCTCACCCAAATTTTTTTTTCTACATTTTTTGACATAAAAGACCACGCTTATGGAAAATAAGTGAGTCCCTAATAAAATCTCACGATGGATGTAGACAATGGTCTACGATGATAAAAGAAGTGTTAGAATACTATTGTTTTCATTATCCCATTCAAATACTTATATATTTGAATTTTTTTTAAATTTTTCGAAAAAAGGACCACCCTAATGGAATATAACTGAGCCATCATAATGAAATATCACATATTAAATGTAGACAATTACTTAAGATTATATAAGAGATGTTTCAATACTATTATCTTCAATATTCCACCCAAATTCTATTTTTTAAATATTTTTTTAAATTTTTCAACAAATAACTCCTATAAGTGAACACCCCTAATGAAATATCACACATCATGTACTACCGGTTGCCAACGACGACATAGAGTATGTATCAATACTCTCACCATGAATATCTCAGCAATTGAATACAAATACCCTTCATTTCCAATTCAATTCACTTCCCAAACTTATAAGTCCTAAAAGGTCGATTTTTTTTTCAAAAATTTGTTTCTCAATATAACACCAGATCTCGATTTATGCATTTCTAAGGCATCAGAAAGAACAATTAAAAAAATTTCATACTCGAGACCCCCCCCCCCCCCCTTTTTAAGGGTCAAAAATTCAAACTTTGACCGTTTTGCAGGTCCACTGAACGAAGTCCGCTGGAGCTCAAATTTTGCAAATTGAAATGGTTAAAATTCATTATTTTTCACATCTCTTTCAACTCATTCTTATGTGCCAAAAGACGCTTGCATGTGTCGGTCTTAGGGCACCGAAATTTACATGACATTTTGGTAGTGTGAAAATTAACATTAGGCAACATTAGCCGAGGATGTGATACTGAATCACAGGACATTGTTTGATATCATATTGTATTTGATATTTAGTAACAACAATAAAGTTTTGATATGCATTCACAATTCGATTTCAGCTTATGTAATTTACATTATTTTTGAGAGTGCAGTATTATGTGTAGAGCACAGAAATTTACGGGAACTGGCGGTAAGATAAACAGGTTAAGCAAAGTTTAAATTTCTTAATAGGTGGTCCATATATAGAACATTGATTTTGTACTGTGGGTGAAACGACAGTAAGTTGGGGTAAGCTATGTTTATTTTCTGGGATAAATAAATTAATTCTTGTAACCATCGTTCGCGTTGATAATACTTGTTCATTTCATGTCGATATAGAGAAATAAGAAACGATTCTTATATCGTTTTCAATTTTGGATTGAAACCCATTATTGCTTTTCCATGATAGGTATTATACGTTTATTATATTTGTGCAATAAATTAAAATTAAACTAAATGACGATTGGAATTTCTTTTGTAAGCACAACAGTTTGTTGAGGAATAAAATGTGCTCACTTTGAAAATGATACACATTCATTTTCCGTCTTACAGTTGCAGTTATTCGTGTTACCACACACTAAAAAAATGTCATGTAAATTTCTGTCCCCTGAGACCGACACACGCAAGCGTCCTTTAGCACATAAGAATGAGTTGAAAGAGAGGATAAAATAAACTCAATCAAACACATCTTTCTTCGGACTGCGGATGTTTTAGTTTCCTTAGACATAATTTTACACGAAATCTTTTTTTACGTTCCCCGAATTTTTACAAACATGAATTATGTCTCGTGTAAAATTCATAATTTCTAAGTGCATATGAATTCCAGTATTAATTTGAATTTTGGAATAAAACCACTAAAATTCGTAATATTTTCTAGTTACAGGTATTCCACTAAACAGCTCACACTCTCCATAATTCACTAAAATTCCTTAATTTTGACGACGCAATAATAACAACCGCTCGCAAAGTCACTTTTGATATTCAGTTTCTTGTTTGAATCTCCCATTCAATATTACATTATGGTTCAAATGTCACAGAATATCATGATGATCGGTTCTCATCAGCACAAATACACAAATACATTCATGTTGCTTTTTATCTGGTGGAATGCTATCATTACACATTTTTGTGTAATGCACGTAATAAACTTCTTGAAGACCAACCAATTACTGTTTCTCTTTTATCGTACTCATGCAAGATGATGTTGCTGCTGGGATGGGCGGGAATAATTTATTTATCCCAAAATAAAAATTAAAGCGCTGTCGAGATTTATAACTTCATAATCATTTATCAAGTTTCTTCCCACGAGTCACCATGGCCTAGTGAGATCAACCACGGATTCAATATCAGCTCTTCCAAAAATACAGGTTTGAATCCCATGTCAGAAACATTAAAAAAACAACGCTGGACAACTCCATGTGGTTGTGTTTTTTTTTCAACTAGAATTTGGGTCGATAAAGTAGATCTGTCTGTCCTTCATGCAACCACCAAAGGGATGATTCTTTTAAATTAGTAACAATTCTTTTTTTTTTCTTTTTATTTTTTTTTTTTCTCCCAACAATATTTTCGTCTTTTACAGATTAGTGTGGTGCCAGTAAAAAACAAATATATTCGTAAAAACAACAAATCAGTTTCATTGCAGAAAACAACGAAGAGATTCATTAGTTCTAAATTTAATGGAATTTATGATGATGTGATGTGATGTGATAAGAACCCACCATCAGTGCAAGGATTACCTATGTCTGCAGGGCTATCTTCAGCAGGTTGCGCCGAGAATATAGCCTACGTGATGTAGCAGGGCCAGTCGATCTCAATGAGGACCTTCGGAAGACTATGGCCAGAAAGCCGCGTGTCTTCTCATGACAAGGGACTGGCGACTCCACGAACCCTTGTCCAGTCAACAAATCCTTCAATCCTTCGACTGCCTTTGGCTACACCCCCGGGGGCCCAATCCCGGATATAAAGTTGTTTTAGGAACAGTAGAAATTTTTAGCATAAATTAAGATTTATAAAAATATTAAGATACAAAATGTAGGAAATTTCACGGCCTTACTGAAGCTTTGATTCAATTAATAAATTTATTAAAGTTTTCATTGGTACTAGTGAATGTACTGAGATATTGCAAATTTCTACTGTTCTATTGTAAAATAGTTGTTTAAAATTTAAATAACTTACCATAAAAGCATACCAGTCTCTATGTTTTATCATATATTCAATGAATAAAAATTTCAAACGCATCTTTCACTGCTTATTATTTGTATAAGACTCATATGCTTTTATAGGCTGATAAAATATGATATGGTTCAACAACTAAAATACATATACTTTGCTCGTTCCTTACAAGGTCTTACTTTTCTCACATAAAACAATTAAGATATCATAAAAGACGAAAATTTTATTTATACAAATTGCAAACTTGGATGAAATTTTTAGAGCAAATTAAATTACTTGACAATTTAAAAAGCGGCTACAGTAAGTCAATAGGAGAACATAATATGCGTATGTACAAAATATTTCTAACGTCCACTGGATTGTTACTGAAAAAAAAAATTAGATAAGTATTAATATCCTACTAGTCCTGGAAAAGCTGAAAACAGATAGATCATTCTAAATATCTATGAATTTTTATAAGACATGTTGTTGAAATTTTTCTTTTTACTGTCCTTGTTACATTTCAAAGATAGAAATTGGAGCGACCGAAGAACCCTGTTTGATGATTTCTGAAATAAATGGCTTATCTTATCATAATACTACTAAATAAAATATTTAAATATAATCCTATACTGCTTATAAGTGCATGCCAGTCTTTTATTTAATGTAGTTAATGTTCAGAAGTGCAAATTTAAAGTATATGTAATGCTGAAATGCTGAAAAACAAATTGAGCCTTTCATCCATGTCATGTTGCTCCAGGCTCTTGAGATAAATGGTTTTGGAACGCAAAGATGATTCCAAAGCGTGCTGAAATTAATAATTGATATAAATTATTGTCAAAATGACAACATTGCCCAGGCTACGCCAACCAGCGTCTCCATGATTCAGCTGGCAGTCTTTTGTGAATCCTGGAGAGTGTGAGCTGTTTAGTGGAATACCTGTAACTAGAAAATGAGAAGAATGATTAGTAATTTCCATTTAATTCCAACTACCTTTATTGCTTATCTTGACAGATACGCGTATTTCATCTACAATGTGCAGACTTCTTCAGTGTCGTGTACTAATACTCGATATTGTATTTTGTGTATAAGTACACGACACTGAAGACGTCTGCACATTGTAGACGAAATACGCGTATCTGTCAAAATAAGCAATAAAGGTAGTTGGAATTAAATGGAAATTACTAATCATTCTTCTCATTTTCTAGTAAGTCTTTTGTGATCATATGACTCGTGGAGGCGTGAGGTAGGAACTTGTGAGGACCAGAGGTCGGTTGCACCCTTCGAAGTTGTCCATTCACCTTTTGAAGCCCAAGCATTTTCCATAGAATTTATTTTTCAATACACAAGCTAACAACGTCTTCCCTCAACCTAAGCTGTTAGCAGAGCCACAAGTTCAATGGTTGAACTGTGATAAACCGAAGAGATAATCGATGAAGAGGATCGATCAAGGAAGATAAGCCCTCTTCACATGTAACGCGAGAGTTATCTATTGAATCCAGCATAATCCGTCTTATCTCCCTTATTTGTCTTACAGACAGTTCCCTTATTTTGTCATGTTGAACAATACTGTGATGCTGACTTAATGCTTGCTCATGAAAAAAAAGGAAAAAAAAAACGATCTGTGAAATAATTAATAACTACATATTTCCTCTGACGTTTTTCTGAAAGTCAATCTGAAACTTCCAATAAAAATAACTATAGAACCCCGGCGTATTGGTTAAAATCCAGAACTCTCACGCGAAAGTCACGAGTTCGAATCCCACCCCCGGACAATTTACAAAAAATGAAAAAGCGAGTGACTACGACGGGAGATAAACCAATCCGAGGTTGAAAATTTCGATAATCAAGAAATAAAAAAAAAACCTTTCTCCATAAGGATTTTGGAACAGGTTTGAATTTTTTTCATGTAAACTGGCTTGTGCCGTGTTAGTTTTTGGTCAAATTAGCTGAAATGTTAGGAGAGCAATCAGGACTTGAGAAATTAAAATAATCTGTACATCTTTAGGTAGCCGATTGAATAGAGGTAAAACAGAATAGAATGGATCAAACATTTACAACATTGTTTATTCGTTGAAACTAGCATTTATGTACAAATTTTATCCCTACCAATCTTAGAAATCAGACTACCAAATACTAATGTACGTGATCTGTGTCAAAATAAATATTATTTATCTAGACTTAAATGTTGAGAGATGATGTACTTTTCTTGAGTTTTCTAAAGGTTTTCTATAGGTAGCATGCCCAGCATGAACCCATTGAACATCCTTTGGCTTGGTCCATATCAAGCAAAGGGCACGGACGATGTTTGAGTTAAGGCGGGCGGCCGTGCTTCCTGATGATCTAAAATAAAATTAAATTCATCTAAAAGCAACAAACAATTCCTGGAGAGTGGAGCTGTTTAGTGGAATACCTGTTTTCTAGTAACAAACAATTGTTTCTTCTAATATCTGTAGAGAATCGCAAAACAAACTAAAAAAAAAAATACAATGCTATTTTTCGTGCCACAAACATAAATTTATCCTAAGAAGGGAATGTTGGATGTTATTTTCTAACTCAAAAATAATCTCAACATCTGCATCTGCATCAATCATTCGCAGCCACCCGAACCATGGTCTGGCTTTACAACTGCTTCTTCACCGAATCACCTACGAGAACACTTAAATCTAAACCAAGAACAAAAACGGCAAATTTTTAATATTTTTCATCACTCTCTCTCTACCTATTGATATGCTGAGAAATTCAGGATGAAACATTTCGTATTAGTAAAATCATTCACATGGTGGAAATTTCGAATCGTGTATAATCCTTACGTACATGTTTATTATATTTTGAGGTTCTTATCAGCATTCATTGACTTACCATGCTTTACCATTCTGTAACGTAACGAGAACTTTCACTATTCTTCAAATTCCATAAGCTTGATAAAAATGGAATGCCAGTGGTGATTATTCATCGATAACTACCGAAAGATGCTGAATAAATCGATGAAACAAAAATCATCAGATAGAATTCGGTTTTTATGAACAAAATTAAACGCATCTTAATTAACTGACTTGACACAATTGATAGACCGGCTGATTGATGTATTCGTTTATAATTTACCAAAGAACGAAACTCAAGTTAAGTTTGCTAAATCACTAGACGTAGGTTTCAAAATCTGTAGTCTTAAAGAGGGTAGGTTACAGTTTTTTGGACCCGGGAAGCTGCACCCCTACGAGGCGCATTACTTCAATTGTTGCTAATTTGCTAATTTCAGCTGACACTTAACCGATCGTCGAATCTATTGAGCAATGTCTAAAAATACATCTCTACATAGGTGTGAATGAGGGTAAACAAGTACTAAAAATAAACAACTGTCTAGCGACAAATCTAGGTCAAATCATCAAACTAGTTTGATTCTATTTCTATGAATGAAACGACTTGTAAACAAAACATACTATTACAACGCCGAAACGTCATATTGGAAGCTCTCTCAGTTCTCTCTGTTTTTTTTTTTCGTATAGTTGAAGGTCGACCAGCATCTCAAACAGTGTTAGTGAACATTCGGCGAGTCCGGTTGATTGTGTTTACGTCTGACTACGTGTGTTAATGTTTGTCACATGTTATGCACCAGCAACATAAAACATACGCATGCGCATGGTTTGGTCATTCGAATGCTAAAATGAACCGATAACGTAATGTATTTAGTTTGTTGCAAAAAAAAACAAACGTGACGTTTACTGCAATTACCGACTATTGACATTTGTAATACGGGAGTTGAACTATTATTTCGACGACTATCTCTTCATTGTGAATGATCTTATAACATGACAGGTTGACTACAATGAAAATATTGTCATCAGTCAACAACAATTCAATTTTAGCACTTTCTTCAAAATGAGATTTTCTATAAGCACAACTGGTGCTAACTGGTGGAGGCTTTGATTAAAAAAATGATTATTGAATGTGACAAATTTTTTTTTAATGAATGCAACACACTTGTTGGTATAAAACGAGCATATATACAACCGTATGTTCCCAGACAAACTTGCTCACTCACAGTCGTGCTGATACTGAATGTTCAGTTCTGTGTTGGCATTCAATAGTGCTTCACGCGTCGCGATTCCGCGAGTAAACTGAAACCTGTTGCTGCAGATAATGCGTCGTTGTTGGAGTTTTGTTTTCTGTAGAGCATGATGTCATAGCTCTCACGTTATTGATTTTATTCAGTGTAGTTATGAACTAAGGCATCAAATAAACACATTTTCGGAATGAAAAGATCGTACTTATCGTGTAGAGTGATATACAAAAGACAAGTTAAACGGATTAAGATGTTACCTATATAGTTTTCAAATGTTTGCAAAGCACGACATGTGATCGGAATTCATTTAACAGCGAAGAGTGCTGCAAGCATGCCGTAAAAATTAGCATATACCTAGCAGTGAAACGCTCGTCTTGGCTTTGCACATAAAATGAATTGATAATTCGACAGCATTATCAGTGCAAGGTCTTCTCGCATAACCCGGCACAAGTTGCTAAAATGAGCTCAGAAGCCGGTTCTAGTGACCATGACGCAAAGCGTCGTAAAATATCTCAAAGTATAACATTAAGAAAAACAACTAAAGAAACGAAGAATCTGAATGAAGACGACAAGGATGGAGCAAATGTTACCTACCATTACGAAGAAAATGTTCGACATTATGAGGAAACATTCGTTCGAGAAAATGTTGGGTACCGGCATTCGAAGAATGTCAGCAATATCGAACAAACTAATAGTTCCTGGTATGATGCCTATCGTGCTCGGGTGGTTAAAAACTTAGGAGATGCTAACCGGAATTATGGAACATCGGAGTATGATGTTCACATTTTGGAAAAACGAGGTAAGCGAAGGCCTTCTGCTTTCAGGAGAGCAGAGGTTTATTACTATAGCATAAAAGCGGAGGTTTATTACTAAAACAGGAAAAAGGTAGATGGAAGATTGAAAAAGATGTTCAAGGTTTCCGAGCCCGTGGGACACCATTTTGAAATAGAGCAATTTTGAATATGATCATACTTTGAAATAACGTTGCCCAAAAACAGAATGGAATGGATCAAACAATTACAATATTGATCAAAGGTTGAAACTAGCATTTATGTACCAATTTTATCGCCCCAATCTTACAAATCAGACTAACAAATACTACTGTACGTGATCTGTGTCAAAATAAATATTATTTATCTACACTTAAAATTTGAGAGATGATGTACGTTCGTTGAGTTTTCTAAAGGTTTTCTATAGGTGCTAAAACCTATTGAACATCCGTTTGCTTGGTCCATATTAAGCAAAGTGCACGGACTATGTTTGAATTAAGGCCGTGCTCCCTGATGATCTAAAATAAAATTAAATTCAACTAAAAGGATCAAACAATTGTTTCTTCTAATATGTGCAGAGAATCGCAATGCAAACTAAAAAAACAAAAAAAAATACAAGGCTATTTTTCGTGCCACAAATATTGAAATTGAAAACCTTTTGGTTTTTTTATTATCTTGAGTGAGAATTAGCAGATTTAAATGCGTCAATACAATGAAGTACATGGTTTATGAGCTCTGAGAATCACAAGACTATTTTTTTTCATTGCTGTGATAATTATTTTGGATGCAGATTTATCTTGTAGCGAGAGTTGCTGAACCAATTTGCATTATTTCGATATGCCAAAGCGTGAATCTCTGATTATTTCTTTTTAATCCGTTGATCCATGTCAATTCGCTGAAGGTGAAGCCAAGAGCAAAAAGATTGTTATTTACCAATTAGTATCTCTAAGTTATTTGTATCGAAGCAAGACGTGTTCGAGTACAGTTGCAGCCTAATGTTGCGGGATGTTAAATAGACAAAAATAAAAATTTACTTAGCTTATGTATAGATCTAATGTATCTTATATATTATGGAGGGGCCTCAGATAATCTATGTAGAATCCTTCCAAGTACTATAAGGGTTTAGAAAAAAAAACTTTGTTTTAAAAATCATTTCTCTCAGCCATCTACTTCATTATATATTTTTATAACATTTTAACAAGCAAGATAGCATTTTTTTACTACTTTTTACTTTAATGACATTATATGTTTCCCATACTGATTTTGTTTTGGTAAAATTCTGTACAGAGCAATAAGCAAAATAATATTTTCGTGCTACGGAAAAAGATCCACCCGAGTTTTTTTTTATTGTTTACTTCTTCACTGCTCGCCAGTCAAAAAATAGGTTGAAAACAGATTTTAAGTTTTACTAGCGTTAATAATAAATATTTTGCTGAGAACAGAATTTGTATTGTTGTTGTTTATTATTCAATAAGCTTTAAAACATATTCGATATTTTGGGAGATAAAACAAACGATCCCTTCTAATGGATAGAAATAATTGAGCGAAATATGAACCAATTCTAAAATTATTCAAGATTGAAAAAGGTAAAAAAAAAGAAAAATGCCGCATTTGTAAAAAGCCAGACTCTATTAGCATTTTAAAATAGTGCAGTTTTGAATATGTTTTTTAAAAGACTTTGTCCAAAATCAATACATTAATTAGTTTGAAAAGCTTATCTTCCTATTTTGCGTGAGCATTAACCGGTTTAAATGCGTCAATACAATAAAGAAATATAATAATTTCAAGTGACCACTCGTGGATCATGAGCTCTGGAAATCACAAGATTATTTTTTTTTCATTGTTATGAAACCATTTTGTTTTATTTCGCTACGCCAAAGCGTGAATCTCTGATTATTTTATTTTATTCGTTGATCCATGTAAATTCGCTGAAGGTGAAGCCAAGAGCATTTTAATATGAGGTCGTTTCTTTGGAGCCACAGATAATCTATGTAGAACCCTTCGAACACTATTCCAGAAAATATGATTGGATTCTAAATTATGAGTATTAAAGAAAGGATAACAATAGGTGGAAGAAAAGGAGAATGACGCATCTGTAAAGAGCCAGATTAAAGCAAGACGACTGTGGCGAAATGGACCAACATTTGGTCTCAGTCTGTCTGAGAGACAAGTCCAAACAAGTACAAAAAAACTGGACGGATGTAATTTTTCATTAACCATTTATTTTGCTCTGTTCAAAAAACAAGTAAGACCTTAAAAGAATTTTTTTTTTTCGTTTTTTCCCGTGATTTCCCTCTCGAATGTACTGATTTTATACGTCCGTGGATTAAACGTCAAAAATTTCCACAGGGTTAAGTCAACAGTTGATGCCAGTTATTCTCATAGTATACACTTAAAATTTTGTCAGTATTCAGTAATTTTTACTGAAATCTGAACAGCTTAAATTAGGGCATTAAGTTTAGTTGTCTCTGAGCTAATTATTTAAAGGGTGTATGGAATCAAATTGCGACACACACAAATATTCGGTAAAATTCGCCCATTCAACCAATCATCTTCAAACTTTCAGGGAGTAAAATAAAACGTGTTATTAATATTTTCCCATGTTTGTTTTATTCAATTTCAGTTCCATATCCAAATGTACGAACCTTCTTCTTTACACTACTCATAAGGTCCTGTACAACATTTGGACTCACTTTTTTTTGCGTGACAATCCATATTTTCTTCATATCTTCCTCCGATTTCACTTCCTTAGGATGCTTCCGAAGTGCCTGCTTCATGATGGCCCAGTACTTTTCAATTGGCCGCAGTTCCGGTGCGTTCGGGAGGGTTGAGATGCTTCGGCACGAAATTGACCTCCTTAGCCTTGTACCATTCCAAAACCTCTTTCGAGTAATGGAACGAGGCTAAATCCGGCCAGAAAATCGTAGGACCATCGTGTGACCTCAGAAGAGGAAGTAGACGCTTTTGGAGGCATACCTTTAGGTACACCTGCTCATTTATCGTTCCAGTTGTCACGAATGGGGTGCTCCGCTTTCCACATGAGCAAATTGCTTGCCAAATCATATATTTTTTAAAAAAAACTCTTTTTTTTTTTTTTTTTCTTTTTAAAAAAAAAAAATTTTTTTTTTTTTAAAAAAATTTTATTTAATTATCTAAAAAATTTTTTCCCCCCCCCAATCCCCCCCCCCCCCCTCCCCTTTTTCCACCCCCGCCCCCCCCCGCGCCCCCGCCCCCCCGCCCCCCCTCTCGTTACCCCTCCACCATACAAAAATATACACTCCAAGTTGTTTTTTGTTTTTTGGGAAGCCCCAGAGTCCCCCCGCGCCAAATCAGGTGAATACGGTGGTTGTGGAGCGATATGAGTCGAATTTTTGGCAAAAAACTCACGAAGAACGAGTGCTGTTGTTTTTAAAAAAAAATGAGCGATTTCGGCACCAAACGCGATTTGACTCTTCTGAGGCCCAATTGATCCTTAAAAACCGATTGAATCGATCCAATTGAGATGCCAAGCATATCGGCAAGGTCTCTAATTGTTAATCGACGATTTTCAAACACTAACTCTTCGATTTTCTTCACGTGTTGCTCATCAGTTGACGTCGATGGCCGTCCTGGCCGTTGCAAGTCTTCAACGCGTTCTCGACCGTCTTTGAAGTCATTGTACCACTTATAAACATTTAGTTTCGACATGGCTGACTCACCGAAGGCTTTCTGCACCATCCTCAACGTTTCAGCAGCAAAAATATCGTTCCGCAAACACAATTTAAAGGCACCTCTTTGCTCAACAAATTCAGACATTGTAAAAATCGCCGAAAGCACTTTTGGTCGTTTAGAAAACACAAGCGTAAATAAACTAATTATGGAGGGAATGACATGAAATGCCAAATATATGTCACTAACAAGCCTACCAACGTAAAAACAAAATTTTTGGATAATATCTCAAACGCGCAATTTTTAAATTAAAAAGTCACCTTATTTTTTGAACACAGTAGTATATTCATGGTTACTAATAGGCATACGTTGAACAAAATATGTAATTAAGTAAATGTTTTAGGTCAGATTCTTGAATGTAGAGGTCTCAAAATTTAAGGAATAACAAATCATTGATTTGAGCTTATGGATAAAAAACAAACTGATCTGAAAGAATTAGTGAGTTAAAGAGATGTCGTAGCTCATCATTCATTCTTTCTGAAGCGTTAGTTTCAATTCTGAAGCGTGGCCTATTATTTATAAATACAGTATTTATTTGTGGTAGGGGAAGGTGCTCTAATGTGGGTCTATGGATCTAGGATTCGGCCATGCTTAAAATTCGAAGCAAATATTCTTTTCCAAAAAAAAAATATACATTAGTATTTCCACAATAAATATGAAGAAAAATTAAAGACAGGCAAATATTAATTAGAATTCTAGATCCATAGACCCACATTAGAGCACTTTCCCCTAGTTATTTGTTCTTGCTTAAAAAAACTTATTTCATGTTCATGTTGCTCTGTATTTGATAAACTAAGCGGAGGGATGTTCAGAAGACTGGAAACATCTCGGGTATTTCACATACAGTACGAAATTTACTTTGTTGCAAAGAAACGTTGAACAGTATAGTGAATGGATGGACTAAAATACATCGACATATTTCTTCAAAATACAAGAAGAGATGCCATCTGGGTCAGTTAAAAAGAAGCGTTCAATTTATCGATGGCAGATTCAACATGACGAGTTGCCTAGTTGCATTTCTTATCTATTCGAATTCATAAACAACCAAAACCGTTAGGGATTCCGTCGAAGATCATCCTGTGTACGAATTACAAACCGTACCAAATGCTGCCTTCATTTATCATTTCGCTTAACTATCGACTCAAGATATCTTCAAATACAGGTGCCTCAGTTTACTTTACTGAAACTTTCAGCGCTGGATGAGTATGGCAAGGCTAACTAATGATTCAAGCGCTTCCGAGGCAGTACAATTCAGTGGTTTGTTGGTGATGATATGTACGGTTTGACTGGGTTAATTGAGTGCTAAGTGGAGTCACTCAAACTGAGATTGACAAGTCGACAAATCAAAAACATCGACATAAAACAGATGGATGTTTGTGCGTTGTCGACTTGTTACATCCCAGTTACATTAACTCAAATTTTAAACGCGTGTTTTTAAAATTGAACTCAACTTCACCACCGTACAAATTTTGTGAAGAAACTGACTATTGTAGAACATTATTGCAAAGGGCTCGCTCGAGGATTACTTTTAACTAATTTGTTAAATTCAAAAATAAACTAGAGTTCGCTTCACTTGAATCTTAATCTTCAAGAATGTGCAGCAAATCCACAACCTTCCAATAGACGATTGGGATCACTTCTAATGTTGAGGGATTTTTTAGATAACCTGAAATATTCGTTCCATGTTTTGCTTAATTTCAGTTTAACAACCTTCAAGTGTAAAACTTATTAACCTTTATGCATTTCATACGTTTTTAAAAAAACTTCACCAATTACTAAGACATTTGGAATGTTTCCAGAAATATTCTTACTCCGTTCCACAGTCTAAAATAATCTGTTCGTTTATTTCAATCCTTGCCGGATGGCAAGTTGGAATCTTACTATGCTAAATCTGTTTACCAGAAAGACACGTACATTTTTAGAAGTCTCGCGACGGGTTGTTCAATGATCAGTGATTTGTTTATAGTTCCTGTTCTGATGTTGAATGATGTTATGATGACTCATTGTTCTGTGTTGATGTAGGCACGATGTTTACTGTTGTGGTTGAGATGATACTGGGAAGCTTTCTTGTAGAAAATGATCTGAAAAAATTCTGAAGAGGTTCTGATTGGTTGCTAAGCGTGGGTTCGTTGTTACTTTATATACCGCATAGGTTGGCATGAATGGGTTCCCTGATTATACATGTAGACTTTAACACCTTGAGTTCTGAATTGTGTTGAGATCTATTTTTCAGGTATTGCACGGATGATCTAGAACATTCGTAGCTTTGTTATAGTCAAACGACCATCCACTAGCAAATGTAGCTTACGTTTTTAGAGAAGGTTCCTGAATGAAGAACATTTGAAAGTGTTAAATGGGATCGACGTTTTCTGACTGATGACAACAATTTTTATTTTCCCAAAATAGACAAAACTATTATGAATTCTGGTGAATGTGAGCTTTAGTACACGGAAATCGAGTATTAGTACACGACACTGAAGAAGTCTGCACATTGAAGACGAAATACGCGTATCTGTGAGGATAAGCAATACCTAACAAACATCGGTGTTGAATTAGAGCTTGTTCAAACAAATTTGGAGAAGCTATTCAGCTATTCTAGAAGAAACAGCTGAATAGCTTCTCCAAATTTGCTTGAACAAGCTCTAATTCAACACCGATGTTTGTTGGGTAAAAGTAGTTTTAATTAAATGGAAATTACTAATCTTGTTTCTCATTTTCTCGTTAAAACTATTATGCTTAATGAGCATAATAGTTAAATATTTTTTTAGAATTCACTTCCTAAACAAAAAGACAAAAATTCAGTGAATATATACAATAAAAAACATAGATGCAAATAACACCATTCAACAAATGAAGCTGACACATTTTTGAAATTATTTAAAAGCAGCTATATTTTTAACTGCAAATGGAACATTCTCTATGAAAAATTTGCCAATGAATCGATGGGTACAGGTTTCATCCTCTAAAAGTGGTTCATGCTTCTCCAGTTTACCCTACATAAATGTGTTTTCCATGTTTCGCTTGTAATCACAGTTTAATTTTACGACGGATATGAATCAAAACATATGTTCGAATTTCTAAAAGATCAAGTGGTGTTAAAGACCTTGAGTTCTATTTTCAATAAGGTAGGTGTCTTTGATATGGTCATATCCAAATAATATCCAAATAATGTCTCACATGAAATCACAATCAAATCGTCGGAAAACCAAAATATCTAATAGAATTATAGGAAAATCACGCTTTTGATTATTTAGGAAATCTTACCCCTAAGGCTAAAATCTCGTGAAAATTAATCAATGTTCAATTAATAGCATGTGGCTGGTTTCTTAAACCTACAAAATACAACAATATATCAACTATGGAGTAATGAAAAAATCAGAGTTTTCCAATTATTTTGGAAAACTCTATATGAAAGCTTTCGATTTTCCCGGGCAATACCTCTTTCAAAAATTCGTATCTCAATAACGATAAAATTAAATTTTTATTATTACTCATAAAGTGTATTGAAAAGTAGTTAGCAACATTGATTTTCGAATAAATGACATTGACAACGGAAAATAAAATATTTTGAATTCAGTTTTGATTTATTGGAGAATAATAACCTTATGTTGCGTTTCACTGTTTATATAAATAAAAATTTAGTTTCTGTAAAACGCTCGCACAATCTTCATTATATTTGCACAGTTGCTTTTGTGACTTTCCTGGTGGCTGCTGTCCAGTTTCTCTGGAACTCCTGCATGTTTTTGGACACTGTACCCTCCTTCCGAAAGTACCGCTTGACAATCGCCCAATACCGTTCAATTGGCGGAAGATCCATACAGTTCGGCGGATTGATGTCCTTTTTCACGATTTGTACATTATTGTTTGCCAACCCCTGTAGAACCGACCTGGCGTAGTGGGCGAAAGCCAAATCCAGCCAAAAGATAGGAGGAGCCTTACGCTTTCTGTACAGTGGCAGCAACCTCTATTTCAAACATTCTTTCTCTTACACCTTGGCGTTAATTGTACCCTTCGTCAAAAAAAGGACGACCTAAACCACAGGTACAAATCGCTTGCTCGGCCACCACCATCGGCTCATACTTTTCCATCGCCACCGTGATGTCAGCGTCGTCCAGGTCCTGGTTCGCCGATTTTTTTATAATACTCCGGCCCGGGCAGCGCTCGCGAATCTTCCTTGGCGTAGGTCTTTGTTCTCCAGAACCCGGTTATAAAGTTTTCACGTTCTTGTTTTGGCCCGAGCTTGCTACTCCAGGGACTTCACCCGTTTTGCAATTTGGTTGTTCGAGGCACCTTTTTCCGAGCACAAATGTGCAGAATTTTCTTTCGCGTGTCCAGATCAATTCGACTCATCTTTGAAACGATCAACTGTACCGAAACCAATCGATTGCACAACTGTTATTGACATGTAAGCAAAACATACCAATAAAATTTAAGCCATTTTAGAGTAATTACTGTTTGAATGTTGCTAACTACTTTTTGATTATTTAGGCTGCTCATAAAATAATCTTCATTATATCCTCAGGCATTTCATTTTAAGCTCTGTTTGCTTAACTCAAAAACTCAAAATTCTCAAAACAAAGTAAAATTAAACTACTTTGAAACACTTAAATAACTTTGACATATGATCTATCGGCCAATCCATATTAAAAATACTATTAATCCTACTATATAGACATTATTGCTTAGGTTTTGGTTAGGAAAATGTAGGTTAGGAAATTTATTAAAAAATTTACCAATACCAAAGTTTTACTATATAATAAATACATTAGACCATAGTTAGGAACATCGGAAATAATGTATCCATAAAATTGGGTCTGTGGTTCTCCTGTGAAATCATGGTTCGTAATTATATGTGAACAGTTCATTTATGGCTATTTTCTGTGCATCTAGAATGTAGAGAAGGCATATTGGCTCAATATAACCAAATTTAGCTCATTTGAAGATCGCGAATGTAATGTATTTAGCTTAACCAGTGCAACCACGGCGACTTAAAAGTTAAAGAACTCGATAATCTTACTCAAGTGTATAATTTCAAAATAACGAATAATTGAAGATGAATAGAGAAATCTTAACTGCATAAAAATAAATGGATCATTATGATACCAAAATTATTTTTTCGATTATCTCTGATTTACATGACATATTTGGCTAGGCAGACATTACATCCCGTTACCCTAGTACCCGTTTCGTGAAATTCAGGGGTTATGAGGAGCTATAGTCAGTCTTCCATTCTGGAGGTCAGAAGTTCGATTCTCGGTACAGTCAGATGTCTTTTCGAGCATGAGCCACTAGTGGCTACTATTCCGTTATTGCAAGATCAGACATAACTACACAGAGAAGGAATGGATGATGCTTGGAATCAACATACATCATCAATGTGTAAAAACTGGTGATCCTAAATCAAGCCAATAACGGCCCCATTTAAACTAATAATAATGACGCTGTTGGGGTTGCTCAAAAAATGGTAATGGTAGTGGTAGTTGGTTTTCATTGGGAAAACACTTTCTATTTGTACAACTACATTCCACAAACTATTTAACTACTATTTAACTAAAAAATCTTCAACAAGTAAGTTGAACGTTTTAAAGAGCAATATATTCTCATACACCTTAAATTATCATTGAAATAGTTTGTGTATTTAGAGCATTTCGTACCTTCTGGCAATTTTATGCTTCTATTGATTTTCATGCTCATCTGATTTATACAAACCATGGATGACTGGGTTCTATGCCCAATGATTTCATTATCTCCAATCCACACAACCAATCGCAATGTTTTGTAATATAGTGAGTGGAATATAATAAGATAATAGATAGATGAGATAATTCAATGCAGCTGTCTTTTCAATTTAGCAGAGCGGCAAGCTATCAGCGGGTAACCACCTGATTTCTCATAGCAAGATGCTACAAAGCAGACCGAAAGATTCGATATAGTCAAAACTCTTCTCGGGTTTTACAAAAAAATTCACAGTGTTGGAAAATTGCAAAGGAAAACTAAGAAAACTATGTTCTAAGTCAGTAAGAATTTTCCAAAGTATATATTTTTGCTCCCTGATTTCTAATCCACATGTGAGGAAATTTTCAGGATGAATTTTAATTTTTGTTTCCGAGTAATGCCTGCTATACTAAAGGGTGTTCCGATCAAAATTTGGTCAAACAGTAATGTGTGTGAGTCGATCAAAGTTTTTATTAATAAGTCAAATTCTTTTTCTTTTTCAAGTTCAGTTAATACAGAATACAGGAGAAATATTCAGCTAAGCTTCCTTTTTACCAAATGCGAATTGCCGGGTCTTTCGTTTAACACCTGCCATAAGATTTTGTACAGTCTCCTTGTCCACTTTATTCGCCGCAGAACGCCAGTTTGCCTTGAACTGTTTCTCGCTCACAACAGCTTTTTGAGTCTTCTTAAGGTTCCGCTTGACGATGGCCCAATATTGTTCGATTGGGTGGAGCTCTGGCGTGTTGGGAGGGTTCTTGTCCTTGGGCACCACTTGAACGTTGTTGGCAGCATACCACTCCATGGCCTTTTTTCCGTAATGGCAAGATGCCAAATCGGGCCAAAATAGAACGGAACAATTGTGTCGCTTCAGGCAGTAGACGTTTTTGTAGGCACTCGCTCAGATAAATTTCCTGGTTGACGGTTCCGCTCGCAATGTAAACGTTGCTCTTCAAGCCACAGGTACAGATGGCCTGCCACACCAGATATTTCTTCGCGAACTTTGACAGTTTAATGTACCTGAAAATATCTGCCTCCTTTCCCCGTCCGGTTGCCGTATAAAATTCCTGTCAAGGAAGCTGTTAAAAGTCTGCCTTGACGTAAGTTTCATCGTCCTGTA
The DNA here is from genome assembly GCA_024533555.2 of Aedes koreicus. Classification (NCBI taxonomy): domain Eukaryota; kingdom Metazoa; phylum Arthropoda; class Insecta; order Diptera; family Culicidae; genus Aedes; species Aedes koreicus. The sequence goes on along the minus strand of JAHHFK020005027.1, from coordinate 238,877 downwards.
CCACGCAATCAAACTTCGTCAGCATCGTCGTGTACAACTTTCGCGATCGTGCCTTGGCCGACGTGTTTTGTTTATCGTCGCGATTTGGAGTCACCACTTTCTTGTAAGTCGACAGTCCAGCTCGTTTTTTAGCTCTATTCACGGTTGAAGGCGCCACTCCCAGCTTTTTTGCGACATCTCGGACGGAGAGGTTGGGGTTCCGCTAGAAACAGCGGGCAACTCTCTTTGTCGTCGCTGTTGTCTCCGGCTTTCGATTTTCCCCCGATCCAGCTTTCCTGGCTGTCGATAAACGTTCACCGAAAACTTTTAATACGTTGGTAACAGTTGATTTAGCCACATTCAACAATTTCGCCAACTTGGCGAGAGAGTAGTTTGGATTTTCGCCATGCAATTGCAAAATTTTGAGGCGTTGCTTCTCTTCCTTCGACGACATTTTGATAACTGAAGTGCTAATCTCAAGTTTAAGTCGACCAAATTTTGATCGAAACACCTTTTTAGTTGCCTGTCACGCATTTTGATATAATAACTTTCCAAAACTATCGTTTTTTTAGTTTACCGGTAATTTTTTTAGATGTTTTACATGTTTTTCTGGTAGGTTGTGGCTGAGCAGAGTTTTCTTTTCACTTTTCAATCTAGTTATTTTATTTTAAGACTCAATTGCATAAGCTTTACGGAGCCGATAGGTAATTCATTTCAACGTAATGTTTGTGACAATGTACTCAGCCCTCATTTGAATAAAGAAGCAGAAAAAAATCACCAACCCAAACCTCATGCTTATGAAGTTATCCAAACTTCGCCAAGCCAACCAGTGCAGGCTATAAACTAAACTGAAAGCAAACAACAAGAAGAGGGTATCCAAATCTATGCCCGGCAGAGTTCAGTAGTGTGTTGCAAGTGCTGAAAGGATAATATGCATTTTCGTTAAATGATCCCTCTATCTATTCCTGCAAATATTCCCACATTCTTTACTTGTTTATCATCACCAACAGCTTATCCTTTTCATTCTTGTTTAAAAAAAAGAGTAACCGAACGATGGGTTGCAGTTCAAAACTTTCCCCATTATGCATGATTTACCTGTCTTGCGTACGGCAGTAATTCCTTGTGCGAAGTTATGTAGCAATGATGGTTTCGATTTATTTTGTTTCCATGGCATTGTTTGCGAAGGAATTACCATCGTTGACTCCCGGGATCAATGTTAGTCCGAAATAAGACATACCGTTGAATAGTCCTGCCGTACGAGCAATCCGTCGTCCATTAGACATAGAGTTACATAACTAAAAAATAACGGGTCTTAGTTTGTTCCTGTAAGAATCAATATCTGCCACATTTTCTTCGACTAAAACATTATTTTTCTCTATTTCACAGATGAACAAGAGCGCGTACAGAAGAAAACATTCGTTAATTGGATAAACTCCTTTCTTCTCAAGGTATGTAGGTTCATATTAAATCGATAAATGATAGTTTTGTTTTTAACAATTATGATTGTAAGTAAGGTAAAAGTTTTCATAATTAGTATTAATAGCGAATCACAAATACAAATTTCTATTCAGATATGAAGTAGCTACGAATAAAATTATCTTGCGTTATAAATCTGTGCATTTTTGTCATGGCCTCCCATGAATGATCGATTTTTCATCCCCATGACTATGGGATTGTTGCGACAATTATTGGATGGCCAAAGGACAAAACAGGTATCGGTAAATTTATCATGACACCGAATGTACCACTCCGTGCATCAAACACGGTTAAGTATCAATCATAATTAATCAACGGAAATTAAATCATTTGAATAGCCCACTTAGCCAACGCACGAGATATTGCTAAATTCAATCATGCGAATAAACACTTGACAATAACTGCAGCGATAGTTTATGCGAAATCAATCCAAACAATAAAAAGATTAAAAGTGGTTTCAATTTCATTTATCAGCAGATAATTGAGTAGTAACTAATATCTTGTAAGTACAATTAAACGATACAACAGATGAACAAACCTGCATGAACCATTTGTTTCGCTATAGTGGTGGACAAAGCCCATTTTGGTGTTTCATAACTAACTATTAACTTTGATCCACTTGCATAAGCTCAGCGAAGGATTTCACTTCAATTTTAATACATTTCACATTTATAGAACGTTATATTCTCAGTGTACTATTTATTTTTAACACTCAATTAAAATTAATTGCACGCTGAAAATTCTGACCAAAATGTCCCATCTGGTTCTTCACATAGAAAAGGGCTTTTTAGTGATTCAGTTAAGAGTTATATTCCTAGTTAGTTGCTATGTTGCTTGTCATCGATAAAGTGGGTGTTATCTAATGCAGTTGCTAGTGGATACCGTTTCCATCCATGTTGAGTACCAGGCTGTGAACTCCTTATTATTATTTTGTCATATTTAAGGAGTGGTTTGATTTCTAACTGGTAATTAATCAACCATGACAATGACATGCCAGGAGGGTGACAATTTCAGCCAAATTGTTTTTTTCGCTAGAACAATTACTGCAGTGGTAATTAAGCTATGGGAGACCATGAAGCATTTTTTTTACTGGCCCTGTAAAGACCAAATAAATGATTGAGCCGTGTGAAGAAATCGAGTTCAAATTTGTGCAAAATTCGCATTCTATGGCAATGAGCTGATGAACCCTTTGTTCCTTAGAAAATATCTGAGGCACGATTGAAAATTGAAATCCAAGCAGGAAACATAGATTAAGGATGAATACGTTGAAAAATTCGTATCTATTGGGTGGATAAAACATGCGCAACAGACCTTGGTGACGAGTTATTTTTTTTTAACCTGTTCGTTTATTTTTAAGGCTCAATCGCGTTAGCTTTGTGGAGCCGTAGGCAATGTTTGTGGGTTACATACAAAAAAAAAAACCAAAAGGTCAGTTATTTCAGTGACAAAACTGCAAAGTTGACGTAGGACTGCTTGTTGATGTGAACAAATTGATGTCATCGAATTAACAAATTTCCACTATATTTTATTCAGTCTAAAGAACCATGAAACTCTATGCTTTTAGTGTGAGGCTTTACAATTGGTTCTCCACGAAAATTTATAGAAACTGCAGTTCGGATCGAATTAACTGTTAATAATATTTTGTTTGTTGAACGTCCAACGTAAGTGTTTAATTGATGCTGTGTTTAAATTTCAATTGAATATAGAGCGAATTACAACGAACAGCTTAACCTACACAGATAAAAAGAAAAATTGAATTTTCTGCGTTATCTAATGCAAGATTTGGCAGAAAATAATGGGATATTTCATGTAAATTTAAGCCAGATAACGCCTGAATCTAGCCCTTTGTATGAAATATAGCAAACATTGTTGTATGACGCATGAAAGAATGCAAGTAATTTCGTTGTTTATGCCTCATTTCGCTTGGAATTAAACAACGGGAAATTTTACGCGCCTGATAAAATTCATTATTTTTTTCTGTGTAACACCCAGTGAACCAGTATGGACATTTTCGTTTTGCTAAAAGTTCCACTGGCTGGAGCGGGAATCAAACCCTCACTTCATGGCAATCGCTTGAACGACGGGTGACGCCGCCAACCACTTGACCACGAAGATGACGTGGTCGATTGATTTGGCCATTTTTTCGGGACGCGGCTTTTGAAGCAACGCCATGTTGAATCGGTGCGTGGTAACGAAAATTTCGATGAGCTCAAGAGAAATTTCAATCAAACATACTCTTTAGTCGGTAAATTGATTTGATCGTCCTGAAAAGGACGGATTTTAGTTATTTACAGAGGGAACATGATTCGCGATTGAAATTTTCTTATCAGCCTACTTGGGATGCAGGACGTTTGGCGGGATACCACTCTGTGAAATGGTCACACCGGAGAAAAGTTTGTTCAGCTTCTCGCCGTTGCCGATGACCAGCTGCAGGTGTCATGGGATGATTCTGGTCTTCTTTTTTTCACGGGGTGCGTTTTCTACCAACGTGCTCGTCGAACACGTCTGCCGCATTCGGATGCACAGCGAGAACTGATGGTTAGTCGGTCGTTGCCATATGTTTCATAATCGCTGACACGGTAACTGTGACAGGATGAACGAATCAGAGCGTGGCGCAAATATGATGTCATTTTCGACCAATAGCTTTGTGCGTTTAGGCATTTTTCTTCAAAGTACTTTTTAATTAGTTTAAACAAATGTAATGAATTAAGTTAGCAACAGGGATTCAGCTTTGGAGTTCTACCTTGCGAATGAAATACTTATCGTAAAATTTCTGTGGGCCAGTGAGGAGATATTATTGTTCAAAATCTCCAAACCCGCGTAACGCTTTCGATTTCAGAAATATTAGGACGGCGACCCTATACAGGAATAGAAAAGAGAGACGTAAGTCCTACGTCAAAAAAACTATTTCTTAAACTAACTCGAGTTCTTCTTCTTTCTTGGGGGTGATTTTATGACACCTTCTTCTTGTTTTTTTGCAATTCTAGCTGTCTCTTTTTGTTTACTGATCCCCGATGATATGAATGCTTTCGGTATCCACCGGCATCATGACAGATTCCTCCATTTTATCTTCCAGCACCTCAAGCGTTTCCAATTCGCTCTCACCTTCAGTTTCTGATCCAACATTGGCTGTGCCTCCGGTTACTGCAGATCCGTACGTTTACTTCAATCTACTGCTCTGTTCTTTTTCTTGCCGACGTACTTTCGGCTGACTCTGAGCATGAGCTTGGGACAAGAAGCCATCAGGTGTCCACTTCTTTGCAGAAGAAGCATTTGTCCTTGTTGCCTTGGTAATACAAGTTTCCCTCCCGGTTGGCGAAGTGCACCGATGACGGGATTTCCTGCTTCATATACATGTACGCCCCACGCACACCAGTGTAGGCGCAAATGCCCAGCTCCGCGGGAAACTTCTCCCACCGATGCGTTTTACGTGTCCATATTTTGACAACACCATAACGATCTCCGGTGGGAGATCGTATATTTGCACATAGCAGATGTGATCCTGGGAATTCGACATGTGTAATTTAACCTTCTTTCCATTCCCATAATGGAATACCAGCTCGTCATAGTTGGCGGTCAGCGCGTGCAACAGCGACTGCTCGGACTTGAATGTGACGAGAAGGGACTTTTCATCCAAGCCTTTGACAAAATTTGCCACTTCGCCTAAAGTTGGTTTATCCGCTCCATTGCCGAAGGTAAATCGTACAGTATTTTTCTACTATACCAATCGATAGCAGAAAGAGAACTGAGTAAATTTGTGTTAATTTATTCAAATGTAACGTATGATAATAACAGCAGCAAAGAATCTGCCAGTCGCATCCTGTTGGAGTCCGTCATAAGTACGAGGGCAGCCTGACAGGTACTTAGCATACACACTTGGAAATTATGCATTTTACTCGAGACGTAATTCAAGTTTCTAATAAGTCGGGGAACGTAAACAAAGATTTCGTGTAAAATCATGTCTCCTGAAACTGAAACATACGAAAGTCCGACAAAAGATGTGTTTGATTGAATTTATTTTCTCATCTCTTTCAACTCATTCTTATGTGCTAAAGAACGCTTGCATGTGTCGGTCTCAGGGCACCGAAATTTACATGACATTTTGGTAGTGTGTACAATAGAAAAACAAAGGCCACTTTTTGGGAAAGTGGCGATTTATTCCTCAACATAGTCTCCTTTTAGCTCGATTCACTGGACCCAAAGATGCTCGATCGTCTTTAACCCGTCTGAAAAATGCGTTTTCTCGAGGTCTGCAAAGTAGGCGAGGAGGGTATTTGGAAGTTTGGAAACAAAAAGAAGTCGCACGGGACCAGCAGTTCGTAGCCTAATTCAATCAATGGCGACGGCGTAGGTGTGAGTTGGTGCATTGTCATTGTCATGTTTTCACCAAATGGGGCATTTTTTTTTTTGCAATTCGGTGTCAAATCGGCCCAATAATTTGGCTCAGCATTGCCCTGTCACCTTTTGCCTTTCTCCAGGTTGTCTATGTAAATCACACCTTATGAATGGTATAAAACGCTGGCCATCGCTTTTCCAGCCGATGGGACAGTCTTTGCCTTTTTCCGAGCACATTCGCCAAGGGAAGTTCATTGTTTCGACTGTTTCTTGGTCTCTGGTGTGTACCAGTGGATCCACGGCCACGGAACTACTCAGAAACTCCTTCGGATTGCGCTTAAACAGCTTCAACTACTACCCTGAAATTGTATCATGGTTGCGCTTGTTGTCCGGAGTGAGCAAACGCGGCACCTATCCCGCCGACAACTTTCTCATGCCCGAAATTTCGTGCAGAATATGACCCACGCGATCTTCAGAGATAACTTCTGTCTCAGGTTTCTCGCGCACCTTCTATCGAAGGTCTACCCAAACGAGATCGTGGAGTTTATCCTCCGTGATAGCCGTTTACGGGGCACGTGGGCGTGGCTAATCAAAAACGTGGAAAAAGAAGGATCGTATCACCGACCGATATTGCTCTTTTTCCATTCTAAATCCACGGACATGCCGCTTTCACCCGCGGTTAAAACAAAAGTATGAGTCAAATTCGGCTGCAATTTTCATGGCAGCCGTCTACGAGAATGTACTACCCGACAGTTAATTTCTCTTGCGATATATGGCGCCATCGGGTGGTGAGGAATAATTATCGTATTTTTTTAGTTTTTGATGTTATGTTAAAAATTCGAGTTAAAGCATCTCAAAAACACCTCAATAAGGATTTCAAAATGTTACCGAGCTGTCTATAAAATAAAAAAAAGTAATCAAAGTCATGATTTTAAATGTCTCTATGGATTATGTTTATTGTATTCTTCTAGGAATCTTAAGGACTCACGCATTCCTTCTAGCTTTTTTAGAGATAACATATTAGAAATCTTCATAAAAAGTAACACGTGGGAAGGGATAGTGTTTGAATGTTTGCAGGATTTTAAAATTTGATAGTACTGTATTCAACCCTCGCACTGATCAGTGTGTCCACACCCGACCAGAAGGAAACAACAAAATAGTTTAAAGTTTTGTCATTCAGGTTCACTGCTTTTATAACAAGATTTTTTAGAATTTAAATCATGAATGTAGTTTAAATAACAGACATCGTTACATAAAAATCCTCTAGAGGTTAAAGTTTATAGCAAATAATGTTACGAAAACGTAACAAATATTGCAATATGTTTGTTATGATGTAACAACACCATTCCAGCTTTTGTCACAATTTATCGGTTCACTTCGCGCAGATTGAAACTCCCAGGTCATTTCATCTTAATTAATTTTAAATATGTTGTATCAATTGAATGATATAACATTCCTTAATAAAATTATTTTATAATCAGTTATGTCATTAAAGGGCTAGTAGTAATTTTGTTTTTTTTACTACTCCCTTTTGGTCGTACCGTTATGGAATGTTTGAACCACATCATATTGAAAAGTTAAATCCTTAAGAAATCAGTAATCATCACCTTTTACCTTCATTCATTTTGCATTTCCAGCGAAACCCACCTCTTAAAATTCTCGATCTTATTCATGATCTGAAAGATGGAACAAAACTATTGGCCTTACTGGAGGTGCTGTCGGGTCAACGGTTGCCAATGGAGAAAGGAAAAATACTACGAAGGCCACACTATTTGAGCAACGTGAACACGGCTCTGCAATTTTTAACAAGCAAAAGAATAAAGCTAGTGAATATCAACCCATCGGATATCGTGGACGGACGGCCGGCTGTGGTACTGGGTTTGATATGGACCATAATTTTGTACTTCCAAATCGAAGAAAACAGCCGTATCTTGTACTACTTGAACGAGAATCTCAGCGGATCCGTCAGCAGTTTGGACAGCAGTTCAGCATCATGTATACCGAGTCCAAGTAAACCTTTTCTGCAGGAATCTAGTGCAGCGTCTCAAGAGATGCTCAAACAAGGTCCTAAGAAAACCCTTTTGGGCTGGGTGAATAATGCACTTCCAAAGTAGGCTATGAACTTGTTTCTCCTGTAACGGTTATTAATTGTAGCTTCAAATCTTTCAGACATTCAGGTTTAGAGATACGAGATTTTGGTGCTAGCTGGAGAGATGGATATGCGTTTTTAACGCTCATTGATTCTATCAAAAACAACGTTATTAACCTTGCAGAAATGAAGAGACTTAACAATCGCCATCGTTTGGATACGGCTTTCAATGTGGCAGAGTCCGAGCTTGGTATTGCAAGATTGTTGGATGCTGAAGACGTAGACGTGAATAGTCCCGATGAAAAAAGTATTATGACTTATGTGGCACAATTTTTACATAAATACCCGGATGTGAAGGTAAGATGAAGTTTGCTCAGTACTCAGAAATATGTAAAATATCTCCATTATTTTCAGAATATCAACTCCAAGAGTGAAAGTGAACGAGAATTGTATGACTTACTTAATTGGCTTCACACTACAGTGCGCCATTATGATAGTTTCAATGGAAACTATCCCAACAACTACGATATGTATGAGAAAGCTCACCATGAAAAAATGGACAAATTGAACACCTATAAAAAAGTCAAAAATATCCATGCTGCAAAATTAACTCCTGAGGTTCAAGATCTAAATGAATACTGGCAACGATTCGAAAACCACCTGCAGCAGTGGTTGTGGTTCCTGGATTGCAATCTCCCGGATCAGTTTGGTGCCATTGGCTTGTGGCTGAGCAATGGAGAAAAACTTTTGAATGACAGCGATATTCCCAACAATATGAATGAAGAAACTGCTTCTCTCATCAGTAAAAAATTGGAAGCACACAAACAGTTCTTTGCGGCTTATTTCGAAGTGTTTGAAACTTTCAACGAACTAAAAATGACCAATCTAGCCAAGAGAGTTCCACCAAATCAGCTTGCAAATTTGGAAAAGAGGCTAGTTGACATTGAAATCCACGCACGACAGCGAAGGATAAAACTGAAATATCTCGAACACAAGTGCTGTCTCATTGCATTCCTTAATCTATTGGAAAATAAAATCAACTGTGTCAAATATAGCAATGAAGAAATCGTTAAACAGTCCCTTGAGCAGCTCAAGAATTTTGTAAGAAGAAACCAAATCATGCAAGAATTTGAAAAGGCTCTTGTTGACATGCGACAGGTCATCGAGGAATATAAAGTGGATGGCAATATTTCAAAGAAGGAAGTGTATAGTATTGACACGTTCCTTCGAGAAATTGAAGATCGTTGGAAGAATGTTTCATCGCGATTGATATGTACTGAAACTATGTTGGAAGATGTTCTATCTCATTGGCAACGTTGGAAAACGCTTGCCGAAGATTTGGAAACATGGATTGTTGCTGCACACGATGCCCTTAAAGCAACGGAAGATGAGAAGATTGAATTTTTCCAAACTTTGACCGTTTATAAGGATAAATTTGCTATGCTTACCGAAACATTCAACATCTTGAAATCCACATGTGATTATGACACATCCATCAAAATTGAAAACAGGTACAAGCAAATATCACAACATTGGGATCAAATTTTCCAGCATTCAAAACAATACCTCCATGTTGGAGATGTTCTACAACATAGACAAAAGTTTAAAACAGACGCCGCTCGTCTCAGCGAATGGATACAGAAAGCAGAAGGTATACTATCCCGAAATAATCTGAAGGATACAACAGAAATTAAACAATCTGAAGCTGATATAAAACAGATAGCCTGTGAAATCGAATCCAAGGAAGAATTGTTCAAATCCATCAGCAGAAGCTTCCAAGCTTTGATTAAAGAATATTCCAGAGATGAAGTCGACAAAATGATGAACTTAATGAAAAGAGAAAAGGAGGCGTTGGTTTGCATAAGAGCGCAGATCCCGGTTAAGCTTCATCTTTTCCACCAGCTTCTTACGCAACAGGAAGCACTGGAAGCTGGTCAAAAAGAAATCACGGAATGGCTAGATGAGGCCGAGAATCTTCTGATATCTTATGCTTTCACAAATGATAGTCAGCACACAACAGCCAATCTCACCAGGCACAAGACCTTCTTCAACCGCACTTTGTACTACAAGTCAATGTTGGAGAGCAAAAACAACGTTTTCCAAAATCTTCTGAAATTAACGAATACAGATAAGAGTATCAATATAAATGATACTTCGGGTAAAATGAAACAACTTAACGAGCGCTTTGCGTATGTAATAAACAACGCAAATGATTGGGAATTCAAGCTACTAGAAAATCTGAAAGTGTGGGACAAATTCAACAATAGTTTATCGAAAGTTGAAAACTTCCTCCGACAAGCAGAATCATGGCAAAACGCTACAGTGCCACTGGAGAAGCAAACTGATGTCATAACCCAGCTGGATTTCTTCAATAATGCTGATCAAACGATAATCGGTGATCTCGAAGCAAATACTGAAGAGCTTCTCAAATATCTTCCCCCGAACGAGCAACGGATTATGATTTCGAAGGTGGAATTCATTCAGAAGCAATGGAGTGCTGTCATTGCCAATGTTCCACAACATCTGATGAAACTTGAATTCAGGTTGAATGAGATAATTTTCTACAATCACGTAAATCAAATTGAAAAAGAACTCAACGCCGAAGAACAAGCGTTCAACTGCAACGAGAACTTTGAAACAATTGTACAACGAAATGAAGCATTTTTCAAAACCAATGATCTTCAAAACGTCGAGAAGGTATTGGGTTGTTTGGAACGGATTAGCTATGTTCACATGGAACAGTTTGCAAACGATCGTGTATTGGCTCAACAGTACCAGATGGCGAACGATACGTGGATCGGCATTTGCAAAAGAATTGAAAATGTGAAAAACATTCTACATAAAATTCCTACCCAATGGGATGCGTACCACAGTAAATTCGCCGAAATGAACCAATGGATGGATCGTGTTGACCAATCTTTGAGGCAGATTATGACTGAGAAGGAAACAATGGAAGAATTCGAACAGGAGAAAGTTACCTTCCAGGTAAGTGACTTTTGTGATGTAACCTAGCATCATGATTTACTAATCAATTTCGAATGGCAACTGGTTTTATTTCTATCCAATATCAAATGCTTTCCACAGCTGAGGGAAATAATGGTAATTTCTTAAGCATACTCGTTAAACTGAATAGTAATTGTATAATAAAGAAATAGGCATCATATCAAGAAGAATGTCGAAGAATTTGTCAGTTCTAGAAATGTTGTTTTCAATAATAGACACCAATCGTTCGAATTTAACACTTAACATTAGGCCGCATGAATTAAGCTAATTCATTACTCCACCTGAAATTGTTATTTTACTTCTTATCCACAGAATATATGTTTCGAAGCGGATGCAAGAAGAGAGGATATGAAATGGTTGGTCAAAACATTGGATTTCCTGTTGAGTCATACAAATGAAGATCAAGCAGCTATTGAACAAGACAAAATCGAACGATTGATTACCCGTTATAAGACGCTGATTCCAACCATAGAGACAACAATGGTGAAAACGGAAATATTCGCCAAATGCTACACGTACCGTCATGAAGCGGACGAAATATGCAACTTGCTAAATCGAATTAAAATGCAAAGCCAAAATGCTCCAACACCGGATAGCTATCGCAATGTGAATATTATGATTGAAGAGCAAAACGTTTCACTGAAAGAGTTAGACAATCAAAGAGGACATATAATGAAAATGTTACAAAAAGGTAAAGACCTCAGTAAAAATGTGAACGCACCTGATTTTGTCAACCAAAAAACAAAAACATTGGAAACCTGTTGGAACGACACGTATAATGAAGCAGCGGAAAAGTTAAAATCGCTGAAAGCAGTGCAAAAAACCTGGACCGACTATAATGAACAAAGAGGTAAAATTGAAAACTTATTAAATAATGCTGAAATGGAGCTGAGATCCATTACACCCCTTCAAACGGATCCAACAAGCGTTACTCAAGATCTTGAAACGAAAAAACAACTTGCACTGAACTTGAAACAAGCATCCTCCAAGTCTCTGTTGCAATTGAATGATCTGTGCCGTGAATTGGGCTCATGCATTCACCCAACAGCGCAACAAGTTTTAGAAAAAGAAACAACTGGAATTGAGAAGAGAATCCATAATACAGTAAATTTTGTTGAAAAACGAATAGACTACCTCACAGACTATAACGACAAGTGGAACGAGTACAAACAACGTCTTGATAATTTGAAAAATTGGGCAGGAAATGTGTATCCTAAAATGATAGCAGCAATCAAACAGCCGCACATCACTCCAACCGATCGGCTTCAAAAAACAAAACAGTTAGAAAACGTTCTTAGTGAAAAAATGAAAACGTTGGATAATTTAAATGCAAGTGCTTCCGACTTAGCCTCTAAGGAAGGTAACTTGACCGAGATGAAACGTCTTAAAACAGAAGCTCAACGCTTGCAGGCAACGTTCACCGAACTGAACAATGCTCTTGGTACTGAGAAAGCTCAAGTCAACCAAGATCTTGACAGGTGGGATCAATACAATCGTGAGATTGATAAAATTAAGACTTGGATTGACGGTATCGATTTGCCAATTGATGCCCAACAGAACAAGATTTCTACGCTGGAAGATGCTAAGCTACTTCAAGCTAAATTAAACGATCTTTGTGGACAGTGTAACAATAAATTCACAGAATTGCAAAACGTTATGCAGATGTGTAATAATATCAAGTATGGCATCAAGCCTTCTGATGAAGTTGACAAGTGCTACGGCAAGCTGACCGAAATCCGTGAAAATGCACAGCATTTGAAGGGAAAGACGGACAAACTTGTTGTTAATCTGTCTACCATGGATGTCGAATTGGCGAAAATAAATGCCTTTATCGCTGATGCCCATGGCAAGTTACAGCAGTATTCGGATATCAAACTGGAACATTTGCCAATCGACAAGTTAGAGGAAAAAATAAAAATGCTAAGGCTATTCAACAATGAAATTTCCGAACATCAGGCTAAACTGATTTCTCTTGTTCACGTTTTTGATCAAATAACGAATGGTATTTCAGAAGATGGTATACATTTATTGAAACGTAAGTTGCAGTTTCCAAAAGACCAGCTATCAAAACTTAGCGATACTGTTCGTGGTATGATCAATGATCATTATCAGCACATTGTAATTCAGCAGAATTTCAATGCCAAAACTACCGACTTTAGCAATTGGATGGATCAGATTACCGCTAGCACTGCTGAATTGGAAGACACCTTGCTAGACGAGACTGATCTTGCATTGCAAAACGTGCAGTATTTGCTGCACCAACATGCTGGCAAACGTGATGTTTTCAATGAAATATATTCTCAAATAAAACACGACAGCTTAAGCCCTGCTACGGCTGGCGATCGTTCGGTTCTGGACGAAACCTATTCATCGTTGGCAAGTAATTACCAAAACATCGAGTCCACTTTACAGGACTACAAAGATTACCTGCAAAAATGGTCAGAATTTTTGAACTGGTACCACGGAATCAAAGATCAAATTCAACATCTTAATGACAATGTTGTCAGATACGATGTCGTAGAAGAAGCAGATCTTGAAGATATTCTTAAAAAATTAGGGAATTTTGCACAGGCTATCAATAATTGGAAACAAACCATGATTGCTCTAGAACATCAACCTCGTGTTAAATTCCACGATAAGAAGGGAAACAAAATTAATGCAGTTAAAATGTTGGTCGATTTGGAAAACAGACTGGATAAAATTAGGTCCAACTGTGATGCCAAACTAAATCAAATCAATGATGTCAAACAAAGGGTCACCGCTTTCCAAGAGACACAAAAACAGATAATTGAGAATTTGAATTCAATCTCCGATAAACTAAAAACGATTGTCAAGAACGCAAGGTTAAGTAATATTGATGAATCATTGGAAGAGCTTTCATTTTTGAACGAACAACTTAGTAAAGAAAGTTCGACTAAAGCACAGGCTCATTACGAAGGGTCCTTGTTGATGAAGCAGGATGAAATTCCAATGATTAACATCCAAGAGCCTCTTGCTGTGCTTGATAAAGAGCTCAGCAATATTCAATTAGAAATTGATGAAACGCTGGAAAATTTCGTAAATGTGCGAGATCACTACAACGATTTCAACAGATATAACATGGTATTCAACAACGAGCTCAAGAACATCTTGTCTACGAACAAAGCTACTGTCACCGATTTCAACGATAAGCAATCACTTGTCGATCAGCTTGAAGCTTTGAAAAAGGCATCAGAATCAATGAAAAAGGTAAAGAAAAACGCAGACGCAGTTTCCAATAAAGGAAATGATATCGTCAAACTATTCCGCAATTATAACCCGCAGGACTGCGAGAATCTCCTTGACATTATCAGACAAAATAATGAAGCATTCAAAGTTAATTTGGAAAAACTGATCGATAATAGCAATGTGCTTAATCAAAAATTAGCTTTATACCGACAGATCGAAGACTTAAGTCATGAGCTGATATCATGGCTTGAAGTAACCCAGGATCAGTTCAATCGCGTTTTGGAAAATCCTTGTGAAATGGAGCATAGAATCACATGCTACAGAAATGAGCTACCTGCTCAGCAAGTATGCAATGAAAATTTTGTCACTCTTCTAACCGAATTCAAAAGAGTAAATAATAATTCGTTGCCTCATGACCTGGCAGTTATGGAAAACAAAATTAAAACCATGTTTGCCGAGCTTCAGGGCCATTTCGACAAAGTTAGTAACAAAATGAACGAATACCTTGGGGAAGAACGTAGCTTGAAGGAGCGAATCAAACTGGTTATTGAAAAGCTTTACAATATTCGGGAAGAAATTATGAACTGCGACGATGTTACATTGGATGCAGCAAGACAGCTTCGGAACCTTGACAGACTGAAAAAACTTCGAATTGATGTGAACTCCGTGGGTGTGGAGATCACTGATTTGAAAAACAACTTTGTCGATATTGAGACAAAATATGAATCCATAAAAGAAAGTACTACCTCTAGAGAGTTGCAAAATTTGGAACAACGCTTTGGAATGGTACTCAATAATCTCAATGAAGTAGAGGGCAAACTGAATAAGGCTGTTGAAAAAACGTTCAAAGACAAAGTATTGAATCTCAACCGAATCGTATCATCTCAATTAGAGAAACTCAAATGGTGTTATCCAGAATCGAACAGCGATAAATACAATTTGGAGATCAAAAAGTCCACATTGTGTGACATAGAACAATCCATTACCGAGCACGATGCCTTGTTAGCCAATGTCTCGGACTTTTTGAACTCTCTAGGTGGAGTCATTTCGCAACCGAAGCTTGACCATTTCAAAGAAGAGAAAGATGACGTTGAAAACGGGTTTAAGCATTTGAAAACAGAATGTAGTAAAGCGAAGTCCTCCTTGAATTCCAATATTGCTTTATGGACAGAGTATGAAAAGGTATCCGGCGATATAGTCAAGTGGTTGAAGGAAGTTGAAATCAAGCATAAAATGGAAACTGTACTGTTGATAGATTTAAACACACTTGGCGATAAAATCGAAGAAACGAAAGGCACTTTCAAAGCTCTTACAGACTTTGAGCCAAATTTGAGGAACCTTCATGATATTGCCAATAACATCAACAAGGTTAATCCAGATTCAAGAGCATTGGTTCTTGTGCAACAGTTGCAAACAAGATTCAATACTTTTGAGAAATATTTTTCCATGCTTCTACACAGGCTATCGGATGTAGATTCCAAGAATGATCAGTTCAAAACTAAGTTGAAGGAAACATTTGAGTGGATTGAGAATACGAAAGCACATCAGACTCGTTTCAGTAAAGTGTCGGACAAAGATTACGATGAGTTGAAGAATTGTCGCTCGCAAATTGTGGCGCATGAACAATTAGTCAATGACGCATGCTCTTTAGGAGAGAATTTATATGCCGAAGTCAATCCAGAGTGCCGTGAGAGCATTAGGATGGATATTTTATCATTGAGGAATTCGTATCACAGTCTTTTGGAAGGGTGCAACACAGTTCTCAAGGAAATGGAAGCGAACATCATCAATAAAAAGACAATCGATGAAAGCTATGGACAGCTTCTAAAATGGCTGATTGATTTGGAGAATAAGCTCAAAATTCTACCTGCTTTCCATGCCACTTTACCGCTTAAGAAAGGTGCTTTGTTTGAATGCAAAGCTATGATTAAAGACGCAACATATCACAAAAGCAGTGTTGAGCAATTATTAAAACGATCCACAACATTGTACAACACAGACAGTCTAGCGAATATTGACGAAACATGTGACAAATATAGTACACTCATAAACGATCTCTCGAAAAAGTTCGAGATATACGAGCGATGTGTGAAAGACCACGAAAATTACAACAACTTACTGGAAAAATCTAGAGATTGGTTGTTGAAGCTGCAATCGCAAACCAACGAAATTTTCAATAACGAGAGTGATTTGAATAAATGCAAAATTGAAGAATATATTATGATGCTTGACAATACTCTGTCCGAGGAGGAGATGGTTCTAGATTTCGTTAATGATTGCTATAATCAGTTCACAGTTGTCATGGGTCAAACCGATGATGCTGGACACTCTGATCTGTTGAAAACCTTTGAAGAAAACAAGCGCAATTGGATGCAGTTTTTCGAAAGCTGTAGAATGAATCGATCAAAGTTGGCAAACATTTTGAATCAAATCGAAACCGCAAACCACAATCTAGACGAGTGTTTGGCAAAACTGAATGAAACCAAAATCAAAATAAAAGACGTTTCGTGTCAAATGCCAATTGGTTCGAAACAAGATATTATCACAGATTTGATGGAAATTAACAAGGATATTCAAAATCAAGGAGTGCGTATAAGCAACGTCATAGATGAATGCCAAGGGTTGAAGGCAAATAATGACATATCTGCTAAGATGTACCACTTACAAAATGAATATCGTAGTATTATGAGTTTATGTACTGATGCCATTCACAAGGCAGAAATTGCTATCCATGATCAATCTGATTTCAATAAGGAGTACGACAACTTCCAGGCTGTGTTGTTGAGTAATTTGGAATCAGTTGAACAGCTTGAAAAATTGGTGGGTGATTTGAATGTATTGCAAAATCGACAAATACGCCTAAAAGAGATAGCATATAAGAGACTAGACGATGGAAACACTTTGGAAGAATTGATATCTAGGGGTGAAAAATTGTATTCTCAAACATCACCAGACAGTCGGGATCAAATCCGTTTACGATTGTCAGACTTGCGTCAACTGTGGGATAAATTCTCGGATAAACTGGAAATGGTGTCTCAGAATGTTGACCAATGTATTCTCCAACTGGGAGAGTTTAATCTTCAACAAGAACAACTCTCCAAATGGTTGAAGGATATTGAAGCATCAATGAAGATCACTGCTGAACTGAAATCGAACATTCAGGATAAGCGTTCCCAATACCAGAATCATAAGCTTATGCGTCAAGAAATTCTCGCACAAAATACATTGCTTGACTCCGTATGCAGTAAAGCACAACAACTGTTATCATTGACAAACGATCAACACCTAGAGACATATTTAATATCTATTAAGGATACTTATAAAAATATTGTTCTCAAATCAAACGAGCTGCTGGAAAGCCTGAACAATTGCGTAAATGCTCACAATAATTACACCGCTAGTTACAGTAAACTACGAAATTGGATCACTGAGGAAAAGGACAAGGTTATGGCATGTGATGACGAGGGTGGTGAGAAACAGGAAATAACTAAACGACTTGAAACATTAAACAATTTGAAACAATCCAGACCGAAGGGTGATGAATTGTATAATCAACTTCTTCAACATCATAATGTGAATAAGCAGAGTACTGCTCCTCAAGGCATTTCCCAGGCCGAAGAAGAGGTCAGTACGTTGCGGGCCGACTTAAATAGCCTGTACGAATACATAGATGACACAATTGAAAGGCAGAAAAGATGCCTCACGAATTGGACACAATTTGACCAAGAATTGGAGACCTTAACAAAGTGGTGCAGATCAATGGAAACAATATTCCGGGAACAGCAATTGCACGATACACTAGAGAAGAAGAAAAATCAGCTGATGCTTTATCGCACTAACTTGGAACTTATTAATGAAAAACAAAAGAATGTAGACGATTTTGTTACCACTGCCCAGGCGTTGTTCAGCAAAACAGGCGTTGAAAAGGTCAAGTTCTATATAAACCAACTAATAAACCGCCATCAACTTCTGCTGGTGTTAAGCAAAGAAGTTGTTAATCGGGCGCAAAACATCGTCAATGACCACATTGCCTACGACGAAAGATTAATAGAATGTAATACACGTTTAACAAGCATTGAAAATAATTTGGAAAAAGCGAAAACTGAAAAAAATACTTCAATCAATCAATCAATGTTGCAAAACATAGATATTGAGAAGGAGAAAATAGAGAACTACATGCCAAGCCTTATCACGGCCAGTGAAAAAGTCTTAACAGAAACTAGTTCTCAGGGACGTGAAAAAATTCGAGAAGATATAAGAGAGGTTAAAGATCGGTTTGATAAAATCATCACTGCGGTTAGTAATCTGAAGAAGCAGTTTGATGTAAGGTCTGTACAATGGTCTTCGTACCAAGACATTGTCCAGCAAATTTTATCTTGGCTTGATGTTACGGAAAAGAAAATAGACTCAAGTGAATCTCAAAGCTGGAACTCCACACAAGAGATACGGTCCAAGCTGTTCAAATACAAAGCCTTGATGCAGGAAATCACTAGTCAAAAACGAATGATTGACTCCTTGAACGAAAAAACGGCACAAGTCTTAGACAATCAAGACGAAAATATTGCTGCAAAAGTACAATCGATCAATGAGCGTTACGAGCTGTTGAAAAAGTCCTCCTCTGATATTGTATCAAATTTGGAACAATCCCTATTATTACTTAACAAATTTAATGAACTTCTAAAAGCACACATCGATGAGCAAGAAGAACTGTTAAATGATCTGAAGCAGCTATCCGATATTTCTGGAAGCAAAAAATCTATTCAGGATAAATTACAGAAAGTTGACGATTTGCAGCACATTCTGCCTGAAAAAATAAATAGTCTGGGACATCTGAGTAAATTGATCACGGACAATAGTGACCTCATATCATATGGTGCGAAAATGCATATGGAGCAAGACTTGGTAAAGGTTCAACACGAATTCGAAAAGCTGAACAATTCGATCAATGATACAAAAATTGAACTGGAAAAACGTATCCAACTTTGGGATGCATATCAAACGGAATTGGATGACATTAATCGATTCCTGACAGGAATTGAGGATTCAATGCGAGGTTATGGCCTGAAAAATACTCTGATTGAAAAACAGGAACAGCATGACGCCTACCAAGCTTTGAATGGAAAGCTCAAGCACAAGCATTTGTCTTTAGATGCTCTGCTTGACAAATCATCCGAGCTTCTTCAAAGCAGTGGTGATGCCAAAATTTCATACAATATGCAGCAGATCAAGTCTCGGATGCAGTCTGTCGAAAATACCGTAAAAGAAATTTCGAAAAAATGTGAACAAGCATTCGAAGAACATAGAACATACAAAGCCAAATACGACGAATGTATTGCAGTATTGGATCAAATTAAAGACACGTTTGAAAACTCCAAAATCAATCAGCAGCAAGGGCTGGAGAATGTGATTCACACTATGAAGAAGTTATTAGCTGAGCAAAACTCTGTTAGCGTGCAGTGTAGCTCCGTGTCGGATATGGGAGAAAGGCTCTACACTTCTACAGCTATGAAAGGACAACAGGCGCTTCGAACTGAAATTCAAGAGCTATTATTACGCTTTGAACGGTTATTTGATGAGATCAGTTCTTTCTTGAAGTCGTGCGAAGCGAAATCTACGAAACTTTCCGGTTTCAACGAAAAGCTTGCTCAAATTCAACAATGGTTAAATGATATCGATAGAAGTCTATCTGGTGAAATGATTTTGAAACCAACACTTGATGAGAAGATTTCTCAGCATCAAGCCTATCATGACTTGATGAATGATATCAAAAATCATATGCCTGAACTGAATAACATACAGGATCTGGTTAACAACCTTAAAGACGAGGATACGAGTATAGACAATGTGTACAGCGAGTTGAACAAGACATATAATGAATACTCTGATAGATGTCAAAATTTTGTGACTGCTTACGAAAAAATCGTAAACAACCATCGTCAATACTGCAAGGCAGTATTGGAAACTTCCGATTTCATTGATGCAAATCATAATACCATAGAACTTTGGGGTGAGACTGATCTTGATCAAGTATCGTTACTCACGAATCTCGATCGACTGAATGAGTTGAAGAAATCTATCCTATCGGAAAACAATAGAATTGAGCAGATACGCACGCTCGGAGAAATGACAATCCCCGACACTAGTGATGACGGAAAGACAAATATCAGATCGCAAATTGATATTTCTCAACAGGATTGGGAGGGGCTTTTAGTAGCTGTTGATGGAGCGATTGAAAAAATCCAGTCCAAAGTATCGGAATGGCATGATTACGAAAAGATGCGTTCAGATTGTATGAATTGGATACGCAACGTCGATTCTAAGATACACTCAGTTGACTTGAAAGCTACACTCAATGAGAAGAAAGCTACATTAGACTATTTGAAAAGTTTACAAGGTGAGGTAAAGGCTAAGGAGTTAGAAATTGACAATTTTACCGAAAAAGCTCAACAACTTTATAGGGGTTATCTTAGCAGTAGAAATTCCCAAATATCCGAGTTGGCTATAAAGTATCAACAAACTGCAAATCGTGTCAAAGAACTGTCGACCAGATGGCAGCAATACGTTATCAACCATCAAGAGTTGGAAACCCAGATTTCCAATTGTAAGCAATGGTTGAATGGGGTAAGGGAGAAATTGAATTACTGTACTGATCAAAGCACTACGTCCGAAAAGGAACTACAAAGTAAACTGAAGATGATTCAGGAACTAATTGTTAACAAGGACGAAGGAAGCTCTAAGATTCAGCTTATAATGGATCTGGCACAGCAAGTTCTTGCCTGTACTATTTCCGCTGGTCATGAAACAATTAACCGATCCGTAGCGGCTCTGCAAGAAGATTGGTCTGTTTTGACACTGAAAATGATAGATGTGAAAACTAATTTGGATGAAGCTATCAACCAATGGTCAGGATTTTTAGATCAAGTCAATGACTTACGAAAGAATATTGAATGGATGGAAAATGAATTTAAAGGATATTCAGAATTTCAACCAACAATGGCAGAAAAACGTGCCCAACTGGACAAAATTAAGAATTGCGAAGAAAAAATTCGAATTGAACGCATTGAAATTGAACCATTGAAACAGAAGGCAGCGGAAATGTGTAGCTTGGGGCAACAGACTCAAGCTGCTTGTACGGCGCAGCAGATCTTAGGAAAGTTTGATTATATGGCGGACCAGATCAGCAAACTACTCACGGAAAGAGGAGACCAATATCGGGATCACCGGTTGTACAAAGAGGCATACGATGATTTGTTCAACTGGATAAGCAGAGCTCGGGAAAAGCTACCTTGCATGAAACAGCAATCGTTGAGCGACAAGCTATCCATAGACAACGCAATAGCTCCTTTGGATTCTCTCATGAACAAAAAGGCCCAAGGAGAACTGCTGGTGGAACATTTAGTCCACACCGGTGAAGTAGTTATGGCTTCCACGTCTGTTAAAGGTAAAGAACTGATCAAGAGTGACATCAATGGGTTGAAAAACAACTTTGAAAACCTATTCAAGGAAATTGCTGAGCAAAAACGTAATCTTGAAAAAACTATTGCGATGCTCCGCGAATACAAAGAAGAGTATGAACGTCTCTCGGAATGGCTTCAGCAAATAGATATTATTGTCAAAAATAACAAGCTAGCCATGTCCTCCAATCTGCAAGAAAAGGAGAAACAAGTTAAAGATATGCGAGAATTGATCGACAAATTAGGCAAAGGGCAAGCAGAAATGGATAAATTCAACGCATTTGCTGCACCACTCTTGCAATCACATTTGGATTCCTATATAGGAAACCAGTTGAGACATCTCAACTCTCGGTACCAGGTGCAAGTGAATATAGCGAAAGACGTCCAGAAAAAAGTTGAGTCAAACTTTGAACTTCATAGAGATTATAACGATTATCTACGCAAGGCAACCGCTTGGATTGACAATGCAAAGGAGATTGTTAGATATTCAACAGATAACGTAGAGCAAGTAAGTAAGGAAAATCTGGAAAAACGGCTGGAGAAAGTTGTCGAATTGATTCAACAGCGTGATCAGGGTCAAAATCTAGTCAACAACACAATCAACACTGGCGAGAAAGTGGTAAAAAGTACAAAATCTGATGGAAGAGAAATAATCAACAACGAGCTCAAAGAAATACAAAACAGCTGGGACCGTCTTGTGAAGAAAATGTCTACGGCTAAAGTTCACTTGGAAACCAGTTTACTTCAGTGGGCTGACTATAGTTCCAGTTACAATCATCTGACACAATGGATGCAGGATCGAGAATCAAAACTGCAGAGAGTTAGTGAGCAAAAGGTTGTAAGATTCAAGACTAGCGCACCTCCCAGTCTCAGCAGTGGTTTGAATGAGAGAAGAGCCAATTTACGCCAAGCCAATGACATCGTCCAAGACATAGTTTCGTTTGAACCGATGATTCAGTCGGTTGCCAACAAAGCGTCGGGTCTTCATCAAACATCTCCTGCCTCTGAAATTTCACACAAGTACGAAAATCTCAGCAAACAAGCCAAGGAAGTTTTTGCCAAACAAAAAGAAACGGTTGAACTTCATCAAGCCTTTATCGATTCGAGTAATGAGTTTGCTGCCTGGATTCGTAATGCCAAGGAAAATCTGAACAAGTGCACCGATTACAAAGGTGACAAGGATTCATTGGTTTCGAAAATGACGCAGTTGAAAATTCTTGAGAGTGACGCCCCCGTTGGACAGAAGAAGCTCGAGAAAGCTCTGGAGCAGGCGGAAATAGCATGTCGATTAGTCGATGCGGAAGAGTGTGAAGCTATAGAAAAGGAGGTTGCTATTCTTCAAGAGGAATTTGACAACTATTGCCTAGCATTGAAAAAAATAGGTTCAGCTCTGGAAAATGGTATTGTTCGATGGACAGAGTATGATGACCAGTATAATGTTGCTCAGAAATGGTTGGACAAAATTGAGCAGGACATTCAATCATATAACAAAATGCAAAACAGTCTTGAAGAGAAGAAATGTGTGCTGGAAGAATTTCAGGAAAAACTACAAACCTTATTCGATTGGCAACGTGAACTTGATACCTTGAACATGAAAGCTCAAGTTCTCCTAGACATTTGCGCTGACACCCGAGTCAGCAACGGAGTTACTCAGCTAACTACCAAATATAATGTTCTGCTCTCAATTGCCAAGGAAACAATGCGAAGACTGGAGCAACACTACCAAGAACATCAGCAACATAATACTCTCTTCGGAGAATGCCAGGATTGGCTGGATAGATTACGTGAAAGGTTGAATGAGTGTGATGCAATCCCACCAACTATAACCGAAACACAATCCAAACTAAACATCATAAAAGGAATTCGCCAAAGCCTCGAGCAAGGGCAGAATAAACTGCGCTATCTATTTGAGCTTAAGGAGAAGATCGTCCTTAGTACAGAAACAAATGGGGCATCGAAAATTGCCGAAGATACGGATAACATCAAAACAGACTATGAATCTCTGATGTCCGATATTAACGAAAATCGTCAAAAGTTATTGAACCATTTGGCACAACTCGAAGACATAGGAAAACTTTCCAAACTTCTCTCCGAATGGGTCGAAGAGGTTCAAGGTAAACTTGAAGACAGTTCGGTACTTACTGAGCTATCAGATAGGCGAGTTGCATTGGAAAAGTATCGCGCCATCCAACGTGAAACCGGAAACTATAACGAAATAGCAGAGAAAATCAAAGAAAAACTCAGTGGAAACAGTAACATCGGAAGTGATAAACACAACCAACTACTGAAAGATTATGAAGATTTAGTTTCGAGACTTACAATTGAAATTGAAAACTTGGAAAATCAAGTCAACAACTATGAGAAATTCAAACAGGCACTTCAAGAGTTATATGAGTGGATGAAAAATACTCGTTTGAGAACGGAAAAGCTCACTGACTATCATGGTGATAAGGAGCATATTGTGGAACAAATTAATAAAATAAAAGAAATACAGTTGTCATTCTCCGAGGGAAAAATTTTACTTGGAAATGCACAGGACCTTGGCAGTAAGCTGCTACAGATTGTAGGTCAAGAGGGTCAAGATTCTATTAAACAGGAACTTCTACAAGCCAAATCAGACTGGGAAGATATTGAGGCTTTGACCGAAACAGTCGATCAAGAGCTAACTGATGTACTTTCGTCTTGGGAAAGCTTCTTGGAAAAATCTGATGACATCAACTCATTCATCGTGGAGCACGAAAACAAAATATCTTCATTCAATGTAGAAAACAACGTTGAACAGGAAAATAATCTTAAACAACTGAAGGTAACTATCAACTGTCATTTTTCATTGAAACGGAAAGTAACTAACCTTCGCATGTATCCTTTTTTTTTCCTTTTTTCCACCATTTATGGTACATCGTGAATTGATCAAATCCATCTTATTTGTAAAACCGTATCCTGCTCATCATAATACTAGCAAATCTTCAATCTAATTGTGACCAAGAAAAATTCCATTGAGGAATTGAATGATATCTGCGAAGCGTTAATGGAAAAATGTGCATGCTCTATGGTTCGAGACCGCACCGTTGAACTTCAAAAAAATTATTCTACACTTCTAGTGAATTTGCAGGGTAAGTAGTTAATACCCAGTCATATTTTCTGTTCAATGTATGTAGACTTGTTTTACGATCAAACGACCTTAATTCGTGTTTTCATTTTCATAGGATTAATTTCGAAATTGGAGAAGAATGTTGTTAGCCATACGGAATTTATTTATTACAAAGATGAACTGCAAAAGTGGATTGATGAAGCAAAACGAGCAATCAATGATTCGCAATACACAACATCCGACGATTTAGCGAATACCAAGAAGAAAATTCACAGCATACAAGCTCTTTCCAACACCGTTCCTCAAGGACAGAAATTGTTTGAAATGTTACAAGACGCTTTCACAAAATCATCGTATCTGTATTCAGAGGATAAGCAAACCGATATGTTCCAAACAATATCCGAGCAACGTGATGACCTCGACGCTATCGTTATGAATATAAGTGCTACGTTAAACAATTTAAATACTAAATATAATCGCTTGGAAATGTACGAGGAAATGAAAAAGCGTATCGCAGATTGGTTAATTGCAACGGAAGGTACATTTGAATCACTACCCGAGACACACGGAGAAATGGGTGAACTTAAGATGCTTCTAGAGAGGGTTAAGCATATCCTCACAGAAGTAACATTCAAGCAATCTGACCTAGATAGCATCCAACAAGAAGCTTCCAACCTATTTGACTCAAGTAAATGTGCCACAGAAAACGATACAATTTTGAACATGCAAAAAAGAAACGGAAAGCTAAAGGAGAAATGTATGTATCTAATTCAAAATTTGGAAAAGGAGCTACAAGATCAAATGACATATTATCAAAATCTGCAAGAAATCGAAAAGTGGTTACTTCAAATTTCGTTCCAACTGATGGCACATAATTCCTTGTACATCCATAACCGTGAACAAACTTTGGAACAAATTGAACAGCACGAGAAGCTCCTGAATGAAATCCAGCGTTATCAAGTGAACATTGATGATTTTAATGCCAAAGCACAAAACCAGATAGAACGGTATGTGTTACATTCACCAGAAATTCGAAATAGAATAGAAAATCAGATGAAAAATATTCAGGAAAGCTACGATTCTTTACTAAATACCTCGGTACAAATTAAAAACCGTCTGCATGATTCATTGCACAAGTTCCAAGAGTACGAGGATACGCTTGATGACATCAAAAGAAATTTGGATGAGCTTGAACCTGAAGTGGAAGAAAAGAAGACGATCAAAGCCACAGATTATGGAGTTGTTAAAACGCAACTCGAATGCGCCCAAAACTATCACAACAAATTGCAAGTTGAAAAAAGCAGATTACTTCATGCTGTCCAGGCTTGTGAGGCAGCGACTGCAAGCATCAGCCGACCCAGTTCACCCATCGATAGCGCCCATCAAGTTATTCCTGAAAAGGAACTAATGGTGCGTGCCCGCCTGGAAGATCTCATTGATGAGGTAAGTCTTATTGTAAACCTTCACTCTATTTTTTCTTCTAAATTCCCACGTGAAAGAGAAGGCAGCTAATAATCTGGTTCTATTTCAACTAGGTTCAATCGTGGATAGCAGATCTGATATCAGCCGTCAATGATTGTGAACGACAGCATAAACAACGAGCTGAGTTGGAGCAATGGATTGAGAAACAAACAGCGATAATTAACGACTGGTCATCTAAACCCTCCAAGTTCCGATCGGAGGCAGCTGAGCAAGAGCTGAAGCAAATGAATGAACTATTGAGAAACATCATTATCAAGAAAGATGAAATTCCTGAAAAAGACGACGAATTCGTTGAAAAGCTGGATGAGCTTGCTATGCGTCTCAAACAAGTAATCGATAACAAATCTGGTAGTCAGTCAAGCATCGAAAGATACAAAAAATGCTACGAAGACACCCAGCATTGGTTGGATGCAATGATCAATCAAATCAATAATCTCGAAAAGGGAAGCGGTTTGAATTGCAAACAGAGACTTGAAAAAGTGGCAAACATTCAAAAAATACTCGAAACTGATTGTCACACATTGGATACTTATAAGAAACAAGCCATGCATGTTATTGACCTTGTCAGCAACTTGGATGCACAACAAGTGACTGAACAAATGAAATCAATCGATCGAAGATACAACGATATAAGCAAAAGATTGAGCAGAAAGTTTGAAATGATTGATTCCACAAATAAAATGTTCACAAAGATAGTTGGTGAAATTGACTCCGTGCGGCAATGGTTGAATGAAAAGAACGACTTTATGAAAGTACCATACACACTTGGATTCGACACAAAATCCGTTGAAGCTCAACAGCAGCTATTCAAAACATTGCTGAAGGAAACGGAGAGTAGACAGTCATATATGGATACTGTTGGAAAAAGGTTTTCTAATATTCAAATTGATTTGGAACCTGCTGAAAAACAGCAGTTGGAAACTGATATTAAAAAGCTTTCCAACGAACTAAATTCGCTTCATGATAACATACGTCGCGAAATCGAGAAAATTTCGGATGATATCCTTTGCCGCAGAAATATGCAAAATAACTTTGAAATGACTCGCACTTGGATTAAAACGAAGTTGAATGATATCAACAAAATGTCTGATCAACTTCCACTATTGGCATCGAACGTACTCTCTGAGATAAACCTATGCAAGCGACATGATCTTACGATTCGTGAGTTTGAAGAAAAAGCATTCAAGGATGTTATCAAGCAAGTAAATGAAATCATGAAAGACTGCAATGCAGAAGGACAAACGAAGTTGTCGAATGATGTGGAGAGCATCAAGAATAAATTGCGAGATTTGATTGAAACTTGCGCAAGAAAAATTGACTTCATGGAACGAGAACATCTCAAACGTGCTGAATATGAGCGTAGAAAGGAGAAATTTAATAGTTGGCTGACGGAAGCAGAACCCATTGCATCCCTGAATGTCAGAATATCTAGCCTGGACATTCTCAAAGATCAATTGAACAGAATGACCAAAACATACGAAGAATGCAAATCTATGAAGCTTTGTTTGAAAGAGCTCGATGAATACAAAAATGCCATCACCCCTACATTGAACGACGTTGACAAAAATAATATCAATCTTCAAATAAAAACAGCGCATGAGAAGTGGAACACTCTCCATAGCATATTGGCAAGCAAACTGGAAAAACTAAATGGCCATATTGATGAGTACGAACATGCGCTAGACAAAATAAAACAATGTGAAGAATTTTTGGTCAAAGTACAACATCAAATACGTGACATGAACAAACCAGTTACCAGTAAAATAGAATGCATACAAGATTTTCTAATGACCTATGAAACAATTCTGGGAGATTTGAAAGAGAGACGCCTTGACTTGAATACAATACTCCTGACTAATATACCTCAATTGCGAGAAAATACGTCTAAACTAGAGGAAATGATTATGACGATTGAAGAACAGCTCAGAAGACTAAAATCAATGCTAATCATGAGAGAACAATTCATTGGTGCAGTCAACGAAGTCGTCAAGGCAATAGCGAAGGTCAACACCGAGTTCAATGAAGTTGACAACTTTTCACCAGGAATTGATGAACGGTTGAAAAAATATGACAGCATATTACACCACATCGAAAGCTGCAATGTATTGCTAGTTTCTGCTTCAGATAAAGGTCGTTTGATAGCAAACGAAGGTACAGACCTCGACCGACATAACATAATGGATCAACTGCATTCTCTGCAAACTCAGATAGATTCCATCAAGCGGAACGTGATTATTGAACAAGATAAATACCAGAAGCAACGCATCTATCACAACACACTGTTTAAGGAATATTCATCATTGATAGATTGGTTCAGACAAAATAATGCCATTATTGAATCTCGTCCATTGTACAGTGAAAGCCTTAAGGATTCCGCCGAACTCATAGCCTCTCATGAGAAATTGAATATCCAGGCACGAGCAAAACTTAATCAGCTTGATGATCTGAAGAACAAAATAAAATCTGACCCCAGACTTCCGACGCATCTTCAAACGAAAATTGAAGAAGCTCAGCAATACCAAAACACTGTTCCAAAGGAACTGGACAGCCGTGAAGCATACCTCCAACAAAATCATAGCTACCGAAGTGCCTATCATGAAAGCCTTAAACGAATTGACAAGTGGCTTAATGTGACTGAAAAGCGGCTAGGAAAAACACCTATTTTCAAACTAGATATAAACGCGGTGAATGAAGATTTATTGGACCTGGAAAAGATTGTAGAAACGGAGGCCACCATAAGAAATTTGTTATTCCATGGAATTCAAGAACAAGCGGACTTATTCTGGAATACACTCACTGAAAATGACCAGGAAAAATGCTTATCACAGCTCCAATTGTATAAAACACGTTTCGCTGAAGTTTCGAACAATATTGCAATCCTTCAAAACGACGTACTGTTAAATAAGAACCTTCTCGAGCAACACATATCACAGCACGGTAAAGTGGTATCCTGTCTCCGCCAGAATAAACTTGATGACTCTCTGATGAATCTACCAACCCTTCCGGCACGTATAGATCACGTCAAAATGCTGCTGCAGTCGTTAAGAGTAAGTAGTTTTTTTTTCATATTTGTTCTTTACTAACAAAGTGATGATCTTCGAACTGCAGATTTAAAATGTGTCGCTAGTATCTTTAAAAATAATGTATTTCAGATTATCTCCTACTCGCGAAGTGACACGAAACACTACAGCGTCCTTACGCTTACTGCCCAAAGCGCACCCTAAATGCTTCAAAAAACTGTTTTTTTTTTTACATTATTGATGTGGCTCTCAGGCTGAAGAAGTTTTCCCAAATGTGAACGCATTTAGTTCAAAACTGACTATGCACAAACTATTTGAAGTTTGTATGAGAAATACTATGACTCAAATTTTGTGTTTGATTCGCTTTATGAATTCACCATATACAATTTTCATAATGTTCAGCTAAATTAAAAGAAAACTTTCTAAGCTACAATTTGGCTTAGGTTGACTTTTCGAATAAATGTAAAGAACATATATTGCTGACCAATGGAGTCGCTATTGTATTAAAACTTAGCTTAATCGAATACTCTTTTAACAGGGCCAGAATTCAAAATTAGCAAGAGTAAAAGATATTTGGGGTTTCTCTTTAATATGAACGGAGTCCTCCCTTAGTTCAGTCGGTAAAGACGCAGCTACAAAGCAATACCATGCTGGAGGTGGCTGGGTTCGATTCCCGGTCTGGTCTAGGAATTTTTCGAAAAGAAAAATTTCTCGACTCCCTGGGCATAGCGTATGATTGTACTTGCCACACAATCATACTAATGCAAAAATGGTACTTGGCATCGAAAGCTCTCAATTAATAACTGTGGAAGTGCATTTAGAAAACTGAGATGAGAGCAAGCAATAAGCTTATTGTGAAAGCAATAAGCTTGAAATACTAAAGAAGTAGATTTAATATGAACTTATGTTGGGTGGTCTTTAATATTTAGTTAAAAAATCTATTTTGTACATTCTTTAATCTACCGATGTTCAGAGAAGTTATTTTATTAATTCAAGCAACTGAGCTCAAAAACCTCAGTTCTAAATCTGATGTATCAATAGACATGGTTGATTTGACAGGTTCTAGCTAGAATGGTAAACAAATTTCTCGCATAACTTTTACCTGTAAAATTTAAAAAAAAAAGATGATTGGTTCCTATACAAATGAAACACAAGTTTCTGCATCACTCGAGAACAAATCAAGCAAATGGAACCAAATTTGACATGTGGAGGTTTTCGAAGGAAATAAAAGTTTCTAAGGTGACTTGAAACCCCTATTTTTCTGTAAAGGGGTCTCCCATACAAATGAAACACATATTTCTGCATAACGCAAAAACTAATCAAGCATATGAAAACAAGTTTGGTAGGTGAAGGTTTTTGAGAAGAGAAATATTTCTATGGTGGTTTGAGACCCCTCCGCCATCTGGAAGGGCAGACTCCCATACAAATGAAACACAATTTTTAGCACAACTCGAGAGCCAATGAAGCAAATGAAACCAAATTTGGTTTTTGGAGGCAAGAAATGTTTCTATGGCAGTTCAAGATCCCTCCCCTTTTTGAAGGGGGGGGGGGGGGGGGGCTCCCATGCAAATTAAACGCAAATTTCTGCATAACTCGAGAACTAATCAAGTAAACGAAACCACATTTGGTTTTTGGAGGCGGAATATCTATATATATAGAAATGAATTTCTGTCTGTCTGACCCTCAGAGACTTGGAAAGTTCTGAACCGACCAGCGTGAAAAATTGTATGCAGGGGTTTTTGAGGCTGGGGAAGGTTCTTATGATTGTTTGAGATCCCTTCTCTCTCAGGAAAGGGGGCTCTCATACAAATGAGATACAAATTTCTTCATAACTCGAGAACTAATCAAACAAATCGAATCAAATTTGGCATGTGGGGGGTTTTGAAGGCAAGAATGTTTCTATGGTGGTTCATGACCCCTCCCTTTTTTAAAAGGGGGGGGGCATACAAATGAAACACAAATTTCTGCATAACTTGAGAACTAATCAAGCAAATGGAACCAAATTTGGCATGTGGGGGTTTTTGAAGGCAGTGAATGTATGGTGGTTTGATAAACCACCCCCCTCTGGAAGGAAGGGCTTCCATACAAATGAAACACAAATTTCTACCAAACATGAGAATTATCCAGGTTACAGGTGCCAGTTATATTAAATTTTCTTTTGTTTTGTTGCAAGCGTAGCAGCGCTCGCACCGGGTTCAGCTAGTACAAAATAAAAAGTTGCTCAGAGGTTTCAACGACTGCTGATTTCATCGCGAGAAAAATATCCGTTGTTCCATCGCTTTCTTCTCTTCCAGTTGATGCTTAAACACTAAACGTAGAAGTTGGGGAAGAAATACGCATCGACAAACAATGGGTACAAATCCATGATCGTTTCTTCCGAGTGTTTTTTTTGGGTTATTAGTATAAGTCGAGCTTTCGGATTTGGCATGGACTACCGATCAGTTCAGTTCACTTCCTCCCCCAAGCCACCACGTGATCT
Source organism: Aedes koreicus (assembly GCA_024533555.2). Taxonomy (NCBI): domain Eukaryota; kingdom Metazoa; phylum Arthropoda; class Insecta; order Diptera; family Culicidae; genus Aedes; species Aedes koreicus. The sequence continues at coordinate 207,262 of JAHHFK020005027.1, read as the reverse complement.
ACCGACATTTTCCAGCGTATGAATCTGTCAAGAGTCGGTTGTTGTTTCCCGAATCAGTTCCACAAGTGATCGATACTCTACATATTAATTAATGCTTTGCTAGAAAAGGTGCGCAGTATTCCAGCACCGGAATCGAAAAAGCACCCGAAACGGAGACCCTCATTAACTTCGGTACATCAGTACGCAGCCAATAATTCCGCTTAGAAGCCGCGGGACAACAAGATCATCTTTTCAATACCAATATAACGGTGCCCGTAGTGTAGCGGTAAGCGTGGTTGTATCTCATCCCAATCGGTCTGGTATCAATTCGGCGGCGTTGAGATTTTCTGAAACGAGAAATCTAATTGCGAATTCGTTTTTGATTCAGTTCCACTCTGTATCGGGTATCAAGATTGAGTGGGCTTGTTGTGTGTATGGTTTTATTTATAACTCGTATCGGATTGGGGTTTGCACTGACAATAAGTTCGGGTATCGTAAATTGGAACTAGTTCCAATCTAGGTTCAAACACGAATTCGATTTAAGTAGTAATGGTCGTTTCTCTGGTGTGACGAAACAGCTTCAGGCTAAAAGTCAAGTAACTTCGTACAACACAATGTTGCTGATGGAGCTGGTGAAGAAATTACCTGCTCACACCATTATGCAGTGGGCAGATTGCAGCCACAGTCGATTGCCAACCAAAAACGTTCTGGGACTTCATGCTGCGAGTTGTCACAGCGGTCACCAGAATAGCAATGTATATCGATTCCCTCCACACCCGGCAACCGCGACAACCAGCAGATGGTAAAGCAGAGGAGAGCCGTTAACACCCGTACCAGTGAAGTAGAATCAGTTCGTGAGTGGGTGCCAAAGAATCGAGTGGGTGGCGAATCACTGCGTAGCAGATTGTACCGAGTTCAAAGCAATGACGGTGAAGAACCGGTGAATGTTTGCACAAAAAATGGACTTTACAAGAATTACGTCAACGCTCACGGGAGGCGGAGTTGCAAATTGTAAAACAGTGCGTATTGCAAGGGTATCGACACCATCCGGTACTACATTCTAATCAAACAAGTACCGGCAGGCGGTTACCCAAAAACTGTCGACAATGCAAAATCACACGCATCTCGAATGTAAACCAGCTCTTCTGTGCCGTATTATACCCATCTTCATGTTTGGGCCACAAGGTACCATTAAAACCTTCAGCTTCCTGGATGATCCCCCCCAACAACACAAAAACGAAAAGAAAAAAAAAAAAAAACAAAAAAAAAAAATCAAAAAAAAAAAAAAAAAAAAAAAAAAAAAAAAAAAAAAAAAAAAAAAAAAAACACACACAAAAAAAACCCCCCCACAAGAAAATCACCACAACCAAAACAATTTCAAATACAAAAAAAACCCCCACCCCAACCAAATTCCCCCACGGTTCCCCAAAAAAAGCACCCCCCAAGCAAGTCCCCCCCCAAAAAAAGTTAACCGTAAGGGAAAGGTTTCAGTTCCGCTCCCCGCAGTGGGATGTTTGGCAAAAGTGTCTATGTTTGCTTCGAAATACTGCCAAAACAAAGCCCTACGCTCAATTTCAAACTACTTCTATTCAATTTCATAACCTGCCGAGCTCTATCGGACCTATCGACACTTTCTCTTCACATCTATGGTTCTAGCAGAAACTGCTGTTCACTACTGGGATCCCATGATGTTGAGAAGATATTTCCAATTTCAAAACATTATAATTTAAATTTCGCGCACTGTACGCAATAAAAACATAATTAATTAGTAATGTATTTTTTTTTTTTTTTTTTTGTTAAAAAAAAAAAAAAAAAAAAAAAAAAAAAAAAAAATTAAAAAAAAAAAAAAAAAAAAAAAAAAAAAAAAAAAAGAAAAAAAAAAAAAAAAAAATTTTTTTTTTTTTTTTTTTTTTTTTATAAAAAAAAAATAGTTTAAAAAAAAAAAAATTTTTTTAAAAATTTTTTTTTTTTCTCTTTTTTTTTTTCCCCCCCCCCTTTAAGGGTTTTTTTTTTTTTACACCCCACCACCCCCCTTATTTTTATTTATCTATTTTTTTTTTTTTTTTTTTTTTTTTTTTTTCTTTTTTTTTTTTTTTTTTATTAAAAAAAAAAAAATTTTTTTCAATGAAAAAAAAAAAAAAAAATTTTTTTTTTTTTTTTAAAATTTTTTCTTAAAAAAACACGATTACTTGCGTATTATTAAAACGATTGTAATTGAAAAACTTGGTTAACTTCAAATATTGCTCATTTTATTATTTATATTATTACTAGCTGAACCCGGTGCATGCGCTGCTACGTTTGCAACTAAATAAAGGAAAATTTAATATAACTGGCACGTTTATGGTTTTTTTTTCGAAATGAGTTTTTTTTTCGTGAATAAGCAGGGGTTCAAACTTCTATCAAAACATGCTTCTTACCCGAGAAATACACGTTTTGTGTTTAAGTAACCTGGATATTTCTCATGTTTGGTAGAAATTTGTGTTTCATTTGTATGGGAGCCCTCCCTTCCAGAGAAGGGTGGTTTATCAAACCACCATACAATCATTGCCTTCAAAACCCCCCACATTCCAAATTTGGCTCCATTTCCTTGATTAGTTCTCGAACCATCACACTGGGCTCTTCGATTCTAATAAAAATTTGAGTTTTATTTGTTTGAACCCTCCCCCCTTCCCCTTTCAGAAAGGAGAGGTGTCTTGAACCACCATAGAAACATTCTTGCCTTCAAAACCTCCACATGCCAAATTTCATTCGATTTGCTTGATTTGTTCTCGAGTTATGAAAAAAATTATGTCTGAGAGCCTCCCTGAGAGAGTAAGGGTATCAAATATTCATAAAAACCTTTCCCAGCCCCAAAAACCCCTTAATATAAATTTTCACGTTGATCGGTTCAGAACTTTCCGAGTCTATAAGGGTCTGACAAACAGACAGACAGGCAGAAATTCATTTTTATGCATATAAAAATCTAGCCTCTAAATCCCCAAATGCTAAAAGTGGTTTCATTTACTTGATTAGTTCTCGAGTTATGCAGAAATTTGCTTTTTATTTGTATGGGAAACAAAATGGAGAGGGGTATTGAACTGCCATAGAAACATTTCTTGCCTCCAAAAACCTCAACATGCCAAATTTGGTTTCATTTGCTTCATTGCCTCTCGAGTTATGCTAAAAATTATGTTTCATTTTTATGGGAGTCTCTCCTTCCAGAAGGCGGAGGGGTCTCTAACCACCTTAGAAAAAAATATTTCCTTCAAAAACCCTCACATGGCAAATTTGGTTCCATTTGCTTGATTTGTTCTCGAGTTATGCAGAAATTCGTGTTTCATTTGTATATGAATTTCAGTGAGCGGAGGAGTCTCAAACCACAAAGGAAACATTGCTTGCCTTTGAAAACCTCCACATGCCAGGTTTCATCAACTTGATAAGTTCTCGAGTTATTCAGAAATTTGTGTTTCATTTGTATATGAGCCCTCCTTCCAGAGAAGGAAGGGGCTCGAGTTAACTTAGAAACATTTCTTGCCTTCAAAAACCTCCACCTGCCAAATGTGGTTCCATTTACTTGATTAGTTCTCGAGTTATGTAGAAATTTGTGTTGCATTTGTATGGAAACCCCCTCCAGCCCCCTTCCAGATGGCGGAGGGGTCTCAAACTTCCAAAGAAACATTTCTCTCCTCCAAAAACCTCCACATGCCAAATTTGGTTCCATATGCTTGATCAATTCTCGAGTTATGCACAAATTTGTCTTTCATTAGTATGAGAGCCCCCCTTTTACAGAGGGCGGAGTGGTCTTGAGTTACCTTAGAAACATTTCTTGCCTTCAAAAACCTCTACCTGCCAAATTTGGTTCCATTTACTTGATTAGTTCTAGAGTTATGCAGAAACTTGTGTTTCATTTGTATGGGAGCACCGCCCCTCCCACCCCTACCAGAGAGAGAGGAGGGGTCTGGAACTACTGTAGAAACATTTATTGCCTTTAAAATCCTCTTAAGCCAAATTTGGTTCCATTTGCTTTATTACATCTAGAGTTATGAAGAAATTTCAGTTTTATTTGTATGACAGCACCCCTTCTAGGAGAGGGGAGGGGTTTCAAATCACAATAGAAACATTTTTCGCCACCAGAAAACCCCTCATGCCAAATTTGGTTCCATTTGCTTGATTAGTTCTTGAGATATGCAGAAACTTCTGTTTCATTTGTATGACAGCACCCCTTCTAGGAGAGGGGAGGGGTCTCAAACTACCATAGAAACATTTCTTGCCTCCAAAGACTTCCGCATGCTAAATTTGGGTTCCTTTGCTTGATCAGTTCTCGAGTTATGCAGAAATTTGTGCTTCATTTGTATGGGAGCCCCCCTTTCCAGAGAAGGGAGGGGTCTCAAACCATCTAAAAGAACCTTTCCCGGCCCCAAAAACTTCTCTATACAAAATTTTACGCCGATTCGCTCAGTAGTCTCCGAGCCTATTAGGTTCAGACAGACAGACAGACAGACAGACAGACAGACAGACAGACAGACAGACAGACAGACAGACATACAGACAGACAGACAGACAGACAGAAATCCATTTTTTTATATATAGATTTAATTATTATTAATATTATTTATATTTATATTTTATCATTTATATTACATTGATCACTTTTTTAATAAAATAAAAAAAATAAAACCTGAAACACTTTTTCAAACTATCAGTACTAAGTGCGAGCAAATTCCGGTAAATTTGACTAAAGTAAGCTTATCTTTTGACAGTTAGGCCTAAAGTGAAAAAGTATATCAGTTTTTTATTTTTAAATTAAAAAGAACCAGTGAAGTGTTAATTTAAGTTTTCCTAGTTTTCAAATTCCATGTTTTGTTTTATGAGTGGTTCCTTGTTTTGATCGACACCTTTTTTATTGATTTAAAAACATGTTGTATATTATTACGCTAAGATTGCTCAAATCAGTGTTATAACAGGACCTTTATTGATTATTCAGCCATGATTTGTGAATTTTGTAAGTGACTTTTAGAAACTCGTTGTATTTTTGGTAAATTTCAATAAGGCCTGTACTCGAAAAAAATGCACCAGACAAAAGTGTTCGCCAAAAATTGATTTTAAGTCGGATTTTCTTGAAACTTTCAGGGAATTAATTTATACACATGGATTATGTTTCGGCATAATTACTTTATTCAATTTCCTTGCCATCGCTGAAAGCCCGCACCTTTCCCTTAAGACCGCTAATTACATTTTGTGCAATGGTGGAGCCGACCTTTTTGGTCACTTTCATCCATTCTTTCTTCAACTCCAGCTCGTTCTTAAACACCTTAGACGATTTTCGAACTTTGGCCTTCATTATGGCCCAAAATCTTTCCACTGGACGAATCTCTGGTGAATTTGGGGGGTTGGCGGTTTTTAGTACAAAAACAACGTTATTGTCTCTGTACCAATCCAACGTCGATCGCGCGTAATGGCATGATGCCAGGTCCGGCCAAAATAATGTCTCGCACTTCGTGGGACCACAGGAAGGGCAACAGACGCTTCTGGAGGCACTCAGTGCGGTAAATTTCGCTGTTGATGGTACCCGTTGTGATGTACGGTTTACTCAGTTTGCCGCATTGGCATATGGCCTGCCAGAGCAAATATTTTTTGGCGAATTTGTCCATTTTCTTCTTCCTTATGTCTTCCGGAACATCAAACCGTGATTTGGCAACGTAGAACTCCAGCCCCGGTATCTGTTTTGCTTCTGCCTTGATGTAGGTTTCGTCATCCATAACCACACACATTGGTTTCGTTAACCACTCTCGATACAGCTTCCTTGCGCGGGATTTGGCCGCCGTGTTTTGTTAATCACGCCGGTTCGGTGCCTTGCGGACCTTGAATACACGAAACCCAGCTCATTTCACGGTTTGCTAAACGAACCAGGCGGAACACCTGGGTTCGGATTACACTTGAAACACCTTCCGGGCCTTCACAGGGTCAGCTGTCATCGATTTTCTTCCACTTTCAGCCCACCGCTTGGTCGTCTGGGACTCCTTAAACGATTTTACCACCCGAGACACAGTTGTATGGATGATTCCCAGTTGTCTTTCGATCCATCTCATGGTCGCAGTCAGATTTTCCATGACGGCGCGCAAAATTCTCCGGCGATTTTCTTCTTGTTTCGATGACATCTCAATAACCACTGAACCGATGAAATTTTGCACATGTAAAAAATTCACTCCAAACTAGTTATACCCAGATTTTCATCAACGCATGGACAAAAAAGTTACACATGGATAAAAATGGTGCATTTTTTTCAGTACAGGTCTTACCAAAAAAAAACAATCATACTAATGCAAAAAATGGTACTGGTATAAGAAGCTCTCTGTGGAAGTACATTTAGAACACTAATTAGAAAACAAGCAATACACTGATCGTTAAACCAACAGGCTTGAAATATTAAGAAGGAAGAATGTATCCTTCGTTTGCATTGCCTACATTGTCTTAAACTTGTTATTCATGAATTTTTCGTGGAGCTGAAATTAACGTTTTTAGTAAAAATCGTACGGGTGATTCCCTGACCTACACTCGAGACTATTTTCCAAATTAGATTTTCTGCTGTCAACCTTTCAAATCCTTCTACTACGTCAGCTACTTAAACCTACTTCTACTTAAACCTTCTACTACGTCAGCTCTACAAACATATCGATTGACTTTGAATTTAAGTTTATAAAGCGGCGGAAAATAGACGAAAGGCTATGTTTTGTGTCCTTTGAAGCGTAAACTTATCAGAGATACATAAGATAAATACGGGGAGTAGGCTGTACTTTTTCCTTTAATTTCCACTAGAATCCTTTGACAGATAGGACTATTTCGACTGCGACTTACAGACTTCTACAGTGTCGAGCACTTATATTTTCATACATCAATATGCATAAACATTACAACATAAATCATACATAAATTACTCTTATGTATCCATCAAACACTTCAAGTTTGGGCCATTTATATTTAAAATTTGTATTATCTTCAAATTGACATAACTAGGAGCGTATGGTACTGGCCACGCATTCCTCCCCTGTAGATTCAGAAAATGCGTTGTGGTTCAAATGTTTTCATTTGAATCCAACTCATTTTATAAAATCATCTTTGTGGTTAATGCAACGCAGTAGACCTGGCCGCTTTGACGCTTGTATCATGTCTTTGATATACTGCAAGCATAAATATTGACAAAAAAAAATTGCACGTCATCTAACCCAATTATTTACAGGATCCTTTCTTGTACTGGCTGCGTTTGTATTAGATTAGATTAGATTAGAGCCGAAAACTTATCCGACCATTGACTTCGGTTTCATCATGCAGCAAATCACTAAGTCTGACTCTCGACGTAGTCGAATGCACACGTCGCGGCACACACGTAACTTATCTGGAAAGCTACCAAAAATATGTATATTATGTACTTAGACCGTGCAAAAGTTTGCGAAAACAATATTATTATTGGTAGTTTCTGATAATGCTAGCAACTACTAGCATTATTTAAAACTCATCGGAGGCACCGGAGTGTTCGCTTATCTTGGAAACATATAAGGAATTTATATTGTGAAAAAAAACCTTCTGATATTTTGTTGACAACTTAAACAGTGTATACGCAAATTCAGGTACCTTATCATGGTTTTTTCAACTGTTAGATCATTGAATATAAAAAATATCGTGTCAGAAAAAAATACCATTAAGAGCGTTTCAAAAACCGAGTGTCTTAATTCATAACCTACTAAATTTACATGATTTTTCTATGTGTGGGGCTTTAAAGTATACACTTAGAAAACATCAAATAAATTTAAATTTGCTTGTATGCACATAAAAGGAGCGAGCCAATAGACGTTAATTTATGTCTGTTATTCCAATTTCATAACAATTAAAACTCAGTTTGATATAAACATGCAACTCTAGGATTGAAGAGCAATTTCTGCTAGAATCAAAGATGTGAAGAGAAAGTATTGATAGGTCCGTAAAAGCACGGCAAGTTTTGAAATTGAATAGAAGTAGTTGAAAATGTTTGAAAGGCGGCATCCAATAGAGCATACAATCTCACACAACAATACCGGTAAAAATTAGAAGTTGTGTCTCTCAAAATTTCTAATTGGAAGTTGATTTCTGTCATATGTAGCCTTAAGGGGCTATTCATAAACCACGTAGACTTTTCTGTGGGGAGGGGGGTTTTGACCAAAGTCTACGCTCCATATAAAAATTCAAAAAATTGTATAGAGAAAAGTCTACGAGGGGAGGGGGGGGGGGGGGGGGGGGGGTATGAGATTTTCAAAAATGAGTCTATGTGGTTTATGAACAGTCCAGGGAGTGGAAACAGAAATTTCACATCGCTAGAACTGCTCTGTGGCATTGGCGGTATATGAGCACGATCAAGCGCGCACTCTTTTGGCTGCCAAGGGGGTCCCCACTGGGGTAGTTAGGCAAGAGATTGTGTGCTCGATCGAATGCCGCCTTTCAAACATGCCTTTCATTCCTCCCCTCTTCCTTTTCCGATTTCCCCCCCTGTGCTTGATAAAAAATTTCTATTTCAAACATTATGATTGATTCTCTCAGAATAATTTTCAAACCTGAAGCATTACATTACATCTCGTTATCATATTCAAAGCACCTTTCCCCAACAGCAATTGTAGTGTGTTGAATTTTAAATAAAGTATTTGACTCTTCAATTAATTGAAACGTGCGTATACACAATTGGATGCATAATGCTTACTTAAGAGAAAACTTCTTGAAGAAGGAGGGAACTACTAAAACTTATAGCTCTTTTTAATAAAGAAACCAGCCAACCAACTACTAAAACTTATTATGCAACCAAATGGAAAAAAATGTTTGCTAAAAAGTATTGGTATATTTCTAAAACCGAATATCACCTTTAATATTTAGTCTACAGCACATGTAAAAGTGATGTTGTAAAACATTCTTCGGTTACATTTATTATACGGAGAAAAAACAGTCCCGTTTGAAACGAAGAACTTGTTCGTTGACATTCAAGCTAAAAAACTAGTTGTTTTAAAATTCCCTTTCTTTGTTTTAAACCAACGATTTTGTTTAAAAACAAACAGGCAGGTTGGTTGTTCCTACCTAAAGATATTATCACATTACAACAAAACACTTTTAAACCTATAGTTATTCTAAACTAATATTTTTGTTGTTTCCACCTTGAAAGGGGTGTTTTATTACCAAAACACAAGTTGCGTTGACTCAAGGAAACAAATTGAAATTTTAGATTGATTCAACCAAAGCGGCGGTTAAATCAATCTAATATTTTGTTTGGAGAAAAAATAACCAAAATTTTAGTTTTCAGAAATTTGAAAAACCTCGGAGTAAAGCGGGATTTTGTGTACCGAACCATCCGAAGCTACCGTGACACCTGCTAGTTGAATGACCGGAAGAGATCCGGTCGCACTCGTACGGTGCGGACTGCACGAGTTGTTAAAGTGGTCAGGGAACGGATTAGACGAAAATCACAGCGCTCTGTACGTAAAATGGCCGCAGATCTGAATGTTTCGAGATCGTCAATGCACAATATACTGCAAAATGACCTCGGATTCCAAGCTTTCAAGAAACGTAAGGTTCACGGAGTTTCGGAACCTTCCAAGCAGAAACGACTCGAAAGAGCAAGTCTGCTTTTGTCGCGGCACGGTGGGGAAGAATTTATCTTTTCCGACGAAAAGTTATTCGTCTTGCAACAATCCCACAATGTCCAGAACGACAGATTGTGGGCTCTCTCTTCGAGAACTGTTCCAGAGAGTGATAGGAATATTCCACGGTTCCAAAGTGCTGCGTCAGTGATGGTTTGGGGAGGAATTTGCAAGCGAGGCAAATTACCACTGGTTTTCATCGAAAAAGGCGTTAAAGTGAATGCCGTATATTATAAAACGGAAGTTTTGGAGAAAGTTGTCAAGCCATATGTACAAGAGGTGTTTGGAGATGATCACTATGTGTTTCAGCAGGACGGAGCGCCATCGCATACTGCAAATCTCGTTCAGGGCTGGTGCCGAGAAAATTTGACCGCCTTTTTGGACAAGAATGAATGGTTCACCGGATCTGAATCTCTTGGATTATTTCGTATGGTCATACATGCTGTCGAAGGTAAATGACCACAGGGCGTCTAATATGAACCAATTCAAACCCGTAATCAAACGAATTTGGGACGAAATGCCGATGGAAGTCGTGCGTGCCGCCTGTGACGGTTTCAAAAAACGTCTGGAGCTGGCCAAGAAGGTTGAAGGCGGTGTTATTTCAAAACATATGCTGTAGTTGATCAGTAGTATATTGCAATATAATGGGTAAAGTTATCAATAAAATCGATTTGAAAAAGATAGAGTTTTATTTTGTATGAGAATATATTGTGTACACGGTGTATAATGGTAAATTCAAACGGATGTGCAGGTGCAGGCTTTTAGCATAATCAATAAACAATTTAGTAGAATTTCTGCTAGCACCCATCATCAGATGGCGAGCAACCTTCGCTAAAATGGGGCTTATAATATTTTTGAAAATATGTTGGATTTTTAGAATTCAATTATATTCAATATTTCGAAACGAATAAATGAGTAAGAATAGTGAAACTTTAACCAGGTTTTTTTTTTGAAAATTTTTGTGTTTGTACTCGCCGCAAATTTTTATCCCGAAAAGCGGGTTTTATAAAGAATTTGACGATTTTCTATCTTTGCTCATAACTTCTTCTTTTTCTTCTTCTTCTTCAAGCTTCAAGTTTCAAGCTTATTGCTTTCGCAATTAGCTTATTGCTTGCTCTCAACTTAGTGTTCTAAATGCACTCCCACAGTTATTAATTATGAGCTTTCGATGCCAGGTACCATTTTTGTATTAGTATGATTGTGTGGCAAGAGCAATCATACGCTGTGCCCAGGGAGTCGATAAATTTTCCTTAACGAAAAATTCCTAGACCAGACCGGGAATCGAACCCAGCCACCTCCAGCATGGTGTTGCTTTGTAGGCGCGCCTTTACCGACTGGGCGAAGGAAGGACCCATTGCTGTGGTCTTTGCTCATATAAGAAACTCAAATTTACTACCACGTGTAGGGCATCTTTTGGTAGACCGAATCAAAAAAGATGAAAAAGTAATGGTCAATCAAGTTGAACAAACTTTGACCAACTCAGTCTGCATTGTGCTCTCATGCCGTGCGGTTCTATTCTCTATTTGCTGAAGGAATGCTATTGCTACCTTACGCAACAAAAAATTTTAAACGGGACTTTTTAGTGCTAAATACTACCTACAATTTTTAGATTTCCTCTTATTCCTTTTCGATCCTTGTTAGGCCTTTCGGGTAACCCGGTTTGGATATCGCATTCTTATAGTTATCTGCTTGGACGTCGATTTTGAGTAATTTCTTCTATGGCAAATAAACGTAAACGCAAAGGGCAATCTATTGATTCACCTTCATCTATTGAGAATAAAATTAATGTGAGTAATCAATTTGATATGCTCACAGATGATGAGACCGATCCATCATCTAACCAAAATTTGAATAAACTTTCTCGATTTAGAAAGGACAAACTTCCCCCTATTGTGGTGACAATTTCGGATTTTCATGCTTTTCGCAAGGAAATCATAACATTTGTTGAAGGTGTGAAATATTCCCTTTAAATTTCCAGACGAGGTGAAACCTTGGACGGATTCAAACGTCTTTCTGAGTATTTTACTCTGAAGAACCACCATTTTTTCACGTATCACACCAAAGCTGAACGCCTGTTTAAGGTTGTCTAGAATGGTCTGCCCAGTGGTGAATGCCTGGAAGAGTCAAAGGGGAGGGGGGGGGCGACCCCGGCGTAGAGGTTAGCACCCATACCTCTCACGCCAAAGTCATGAGTTCGAATCTCACCCCCGGACAAGTTACGAAAATACCCAAAAGGTATTTCGATAATCAAGGAATTAAAAAAAAAAAGGTCAAAAGCGAATTGACAAAATTACTTGAAACTAGCCCAGTCCAAGTAATTAAAATGAAAATGAAATCACGTCCTGGCGATTCTCGCAAAGTGATTTCAAACGATTTTTATCTAGTTAACTTCAAGTCGAGTGAACTTAATAACCTTAAGGCTTTAGAAAAAGCAAGCCTTTTGCTCCATATCCGAGTAAAGTGGGAACATTTCAAAAAGACTGGAGGAAATTTCCAAAGCCTCACCCAATGCCGTAAGTGACAAATACTATTTCGATACCTGCAGGCACCAACAGGGTTCAATCTGCAAACTCTACATTGTTACCTAACCGTGTTGTTAACAATGTTCAACATGTAAATGGACCTACCTATGCTACCGTTGCTGCGGGTAGGAACCAAAACCAAAATTCCCACGGGAATTCTGATGAATTTGATTTAGGTAGCATTTCCGCTCCTAAATTTGAATTTTTACAGCAATCGTTAATCGATATGATAACCGATATGCCAAAAACAAATTTCATGTTTGATGCTACCCAAACTGGTACTAAATTTTCCAATAATATTGTCATGACATTGAAATTCAGTAATGGATTTTAAGTCATTAAATATTTTGAATTGGAATGCTCGATCCACCAGAGATAACGAGGATGAGCTTTTTATTTTTTAAAGAGTTCATAACGTGCATATTGCTGTTATAACTGAGACTTATCTCAAACCTGCCCATAAGGTCAAAAGAGATCCAAATTGTTTTGTCAACCACCACGATCGCATTAATGGAGTTGGTGGTGGCGTTGCCATCATTGTCCATGGGCGTATCAAACATCACATTCTTTCTTAATTTGAAACCAAATTTTTGAAACTTTGGGGGTTTCAGTTGAAACAAAATTTGGCGAGGGAGCGACCCCGGCGTAGTGATTTTGTTTTTATATCTTTATTAGGGTGACTTTTATCCTCCTGGGCTAGTTCGTCACCTCGGCGTAGTGGTTAACATCCATTCCTCTCACGCCAAAGTCACGAGTTTGAATCTCACGGAAAAAGCTCAAAAACTTGTTAAGCAGTTTGAGAGCTCCCATAATTTCAGTTTGCGTCTTACTAGTTCTATTCAGGATCTGGTTTCCAGAGAGTATCTGAATATTTTCTCTCAAGAAAATATTTTTGATGATTCTTGAGGAACTGATTTGGATGAAGTAAAATTGAAGTAAAATCTATAACTAAAACATTTCAAAATATAAAAGCACCAGGTGATGATGGAATTTTCTATATTCTCATAAAAAAAACTCCTTGAGAGTACCTTGTCTTTCTTGGTAAAACTATTTAACAGATGTTTTCATCTGGCATACTTTCCAGATAAATAGAAAAAAGCAAAAGTCGTATCTATTTTAAAGCCAGACAAAAATCCGGCTGAAGCTTCTAGCTACCGACCAATCAGTTTGCTTTCTTCAATTAGTAAGCTTTTTGAAAAAATAATTTTGCATAGAACGATGCTTCACATCAATACAAAGTCAATTTTTGCTGATGAACACTTTGGATTTCGCATTGAAGCAACTGAAAAAGTTCAATTTTTTTCTTTATATCATGAAATTATTTCAAAACTACTTAACTGAAAGAAATTTGCAAGTAAATTATCAGAATTCCAAATCTGATCAATTGCCTGTTAGAGCTGGTGTTCCTCAAGGTAGCATTCTTGGGCCAATACTTTATAACATTTTCACTTCAGATCTCCCTGATTTACCTCAGGGCTGTCAAAAATCTTGCTTTGCTGATGACACAGGCATTTCCACTAAAGGAAAAAGTCTTCGTGTTATATTCAGGAGGCTACAAAAAAGCTTGGATAGTTTTACAGATTATTTTCAAAAATGGAAGATTTCTCTTAATGCTTCCCAAACTCCAATACAAGCCTAGAGCTGCTTTTTTGAAACCAAGTAATAGTCAAATGGCCACTATGAACGGAATCCCAATTTCTTGGTCAAATCAAGTAAAATATATTGGACTGATACTTGATCAAAAATTAACTTTTAAAGATCACATTGAGGGTATTCAAGTCAAATGTAATAAATATATGAAATGTTTATATCCTCTTACAAACAGAAAATCCAAACTTTGTTTGAAGAACAAACTTCTAATATTCAAACAAATTTTTAGACCTGCCATGCTTTGGGTTTTTTAAAAGAAGATTCTTTTAGCTCAGAACCAATAAAATATATTAAATGTTGAAATCCTCCAAATACGTATATTGTTCTCTGTAAATTCAGCACCGCTCATAATCCTCAATAACTCATTGACTCTTTGTGAAATCTTTGTGAAAAATTATCGTAAATTAATTTCCTTTTGAATATATTAAGTCTAATTTAGTGCATTAGGCAATCGATTTTATAAGAATCAAAGGTGGGACAGCCCGATCAGTATGGGTTTGACACATTTATCGATAGCACATTTCAGATGGTACATTTCAAAATAAGGCGTATGATGAAATCTTTGTGCTCAATGATTCCTACAATGTACGTTATTATAAATGTATGTCGTGAGACCGCTAGTAACAACGAGATATACTAAATAATTGTATGCCCTATTGATTTAGTATGCATTACTGTAACCAGAACTCCCATGCCATAGATATTAGAGTTTTAACATCGCACTCGTAGGCAAATAAATCACATTTTGAAACTTAGCTTGTGATTTAAGTTTAACGGTAACGAGTCAAACTCATACTAAAAGGGTCGTCCCTTGGCTTGTAATGTGCAATTCGAATAGTTTAAAAATAAATAAATTCATCCCGAATGACATCATTTTATTTTATAACAACTTCCTTTTGTAAGCATTAATTCGTGCATTTTCAGGATTTATCCAGAAACTTTCTATATGCTCAAATTAGAATCCGACGCCATGGTATACAATATTTTAAGATTATCCGTTGTAAAATCAATAATTCAATGATCATAAGAATTAGGAATTAGGATCAAATTGGTAGCTTATATTTTGGAAACACCTGAAAAAATATATTTTGAAGTTTAAATTTACCTTCAAGCGGCAACATTTTTTTTTTAATTTGAGAATCATCATATTTGTAAACTATTAAAGCGCATTTATTTTAATCGAGGTAGAAAATAATCTATCATCATGCATCTTAACGCGTTGGATAATTCTCAAATTAATAATACATTTTCAAAGGAAACGAAAAATTCAATCACAGATGAAAATAAAATCTTGAGATCTATCACAGAAGAAAAGCAATCTCTAAAATTGCATTTGCAATAATAAATGAAAAAAAAGTGCTTTTAAATTGCAATATTTATGGAGTATTAAAGTTCCTTGTTTGCAACAAAGCCATGATGTCACATAAATTCCGAATGATTAATTGTGAGGTATTTTATTGTAATGTTTTTAAAACAAAGATCATATGTTTCTAATTGTCATCACCTTCTTGCGCTTTTCTGGTTGCAGCAATGTATAATATAACGAAGCGGATGTTCAAATATTCATATGCCATGTGTTACAATGGTATGATTGTTGCTTCTTTGAAACAAACTGTGTTACTTGGAAAGACGTTGCGAAAGTTGTTTCTAAGGCCATACGGAATCCTAAGGCCAAGCACTTTTAATAAAAATCGGCACTTAAAGTACTTATGCATAATTGGATGCACTTCTGCATGATGGAAAACAGTCCATTATGATGCAAAGTTACAGACTAACAATTGATGGTGCGAGCTACGCCAACGATCATCTCGGTGTTTTGACTATGAATCGAAGCGCTTGAGCACTTGACTATGGATCGGAAGGTTGGAAGCGGAACAAGCCGGAAATTATGCTCCCGCCAAATGGACCAGAAGGTGGTTGCCATTATCAAGAACAATCCCAACCTTTCTGGGCAAAATATGGCTCTCACAGTTGGAAAATCAAAATCCTATGTGCAAATAGTAAACCAGAGGCATGGAATCAAAGCGTACAAAATGAAAAAGGTGCCTAATCGTGATGACTAGAAAAATTTCACTGTGAAAAATCGTGATAAGGAGCTTTACACCAAACTTTTTTTAAAACAATTCTTGAAACATAATGGACGACACACCATATCTTTTCGAAAACTTTCAACAACTCTGGATCTGGTTTTTTCTACCGTAATGCATAGAAACGCCATTGCCGAGTATTTTCAAACAAAGAAGGTGTCTAAATTCCTCAAGAAGTACTTGGTTTGGCAGGCCATATCTACTTGTGGTCGAAAATTAAAAGTTTCGTCTCTATCGGCACTATCACAAGGATGTGTACGAGAAAGAATATCTAGAAAAGCGGTTGCTACCATTTATAAGAAGCCACGAATTCTCAGCTCTGTTTGGCCTCTTGTCACTATGCAAAATCCGTCCTGGAATAGTATAAGGGACAAGAGGTCAAATACGTGCCAAAAATAGCCAATCCGCCTATCTGTCCAGAATTTCGCTCAATAGAAAAATACTGGGCTCTGGTTAAGCGGAAAATCTTTGAAACTAAGAAAAAAGCAAATGGGATCGACGATTTCAAAAGAAGATGGAAAAACACCACCGCTAGCGTAACTGAGGATACTGCACGGAATCTGATGACGAACCACAGAAAGTTCTATAATTTTCACAGAAAGAAGGATTAACATCTCAATCGACTATTTTTACTGTATATATATCTCTCTAATAATTTAAAATAACAATCGGTTTTGTTGAAATGTGTCTAGATTTCTATTGCTGCATTATCTTAGTGTTTGAAACGTGGACAGGCTTTATATGGATTTGAAAAATTAGAAATATTTGTGCGCACTTCCGGTTAGCATTCTTATACACTTTGATTGTTGTTTGTTGTATTCTCCCTTTGCGAGGAGTAACGATCTATGACGAAATTTATCAGAAGCAGATAATTTACCATCAACATGAGAGGCTCTAGGAGTGGACTATCCATACTTTCTCTTCATTTCTCTTAGTTCTAGCAATAAATTACTGTCCACTATAGAGCCTCTCATGTTGATGGAAAATTATCTGCTTCTGATAAATTTCGTCATAGATCGTTACTCGTCATTCTTATACAGTTGCATTTAAATTTTAAGTCTACACCAGAGGATCATATCCAAGTTGTGGTCTAGGCCGTTGAAATGGACATCTTCGTTTGTCGAAAATTTCGTGCTCTAAATTTTGTAATCACATGACATATTCAATGCTATGCCAAATGATCATTTGTTTTAACTTATAAGACTCTTATAAAGAGATAATATTTATAATAAGATGATATTATAAGAAATATCTTTATAAGATGTGTACAAATTGATGATGAAGTTAAAAATGGGCATGAGAAGGAAATCAGTAAATACAAAGGAGAAAAATATTATGCAAGATGCAAAAGCTTTCCGATTATTCATACATCAGATAACGTTAAACCAAAGTCAGGAAACCACGTGATGAACTGAAAGTCACGTCGATATATTCTATACATGCAACCGGTATCCATGTCCAAACGATCTACCGTATCTTAAAGAAGTGAAGAGATGAAGAAGAAGCGAAAATACACGGAAGATCTGAGGTTCACTGGCAAATATTTCCTAAAAATAACACATTCGTTCATTTGACTCCTAGAGGATAACACGAACTGAATTTTCTGTGCGCTTCCGCTCGCGTTTGCAAGCATATTATACGATTATTATCATTATTATTTTTGCGATAACCTATATTATTACTTTCAGGCGAACCAACACGAACTGGATGCTCTCAATGATATATCTAGTCAAATTATCGAAAAAAATCATCAGTTTGAGAGTGATAAAATAAATAAGGAAAGTATCGAGCTTAACGCCAGTTGGACTAGCGAGACGAGTCTTTTGAAAAATCTACACGAAAATTTAATTCAACTGCGTGAGCAGTGGATTCAATTGGAAGACATTCTCCAAGAGCTAGAAACAAAGTCGTATAATTTGCTAGAGAAGGACAAGAATCTGGATTTAACCGTGCGATCCAAAGAGAATCTCTTGTCTAAGAATCTATTAGTCCAGGTATGTACGGATTGGTTCAAGTCAGCACCTCATGCTCAGCTCAAGCGATTCAATAAAATGCAAATAAAAATAAAGGTTGACGGCATTGTTGAAACTGGACACTGACATCATCATACGTCGATGACCGTATAGGTCATCTCGACCATAACGTGGCCGTTAAATTGTTTTCTTATGCAAATCTGCCAACGATGATGTCACTGTCCAAACACATGCATCTGTACAAGACGCCTGAACAACTATGATGTCAGTTAACGATACCGTGCTGCATAAATATCCGGACAGTCCGTAAATCTGGACATTTCAGTTGTAGTTAATTAGTAAGTCATTTCTCAAACCATTAAAACATGTGGAACGGTTGTTAACGGTGAAATTAGCTTATGTTCAAATTTGCGTGGTGATAACTACATGGTAGACTATTATAATCAACTGCGAAACGTGTCCGGATATTGATACAGCACGGTATCCGCTGAACTTCCGAGTTAAAATCTTGCTTTAAATCCGAGCAACGTTCAGCAGAAAAAAATGACCAAAACAAGAAAACACGTCGCCACTACAATGAAAAACAAACAAAATTGAACGGGAAGCAGAGAGCGTATAAATATGTATGACTTCATTCTGAGAAGATCTCAATCTGCTTGCTTTGAATTTCGCGTGTTGCTCATGAAACTATTTCTGGTCTGCCAAAACATCTGAAATGTGTGAATGTGACTCTTCTTTTCAGAATTTGTTAGACGACAAATCCGTCCTTGGTCAGTTGAATGGAAAAGCTAATTCATTGGCTAAAACTTTGATCGATGCTCTGCGAGAGCAGCAACTGTCTCCGCACACATTGGAGGAAAAGTTAAACCATTTGAATCAAATCGACTCTAGGTGAGTATTTCGTCTGTTTGAATTCGCTAAAATGCAACCGGCAAAAGAACGTGATTAGCATTGGCCGCGTGAGTTCATTCGCTCATTATTCACCATCTCAGCTATACTCCTCTCTCTCGGTTTACGTTAATTCATTCGTATTGGTCGATGCTGCTGAGAAATTCAATGCTCAGCTTTAGTCACCGTCTAGACATACAGTATTACAGTGCAAAGATAGAGGATTCTTCACTGAAGAAAAGTTCGGCGTAAAATATTATCGCTTTATAAACCCTACTTACGGTTCCGGATCAACCACGAGTCTAATTTGTGCATTTATAGCATTCACGGTTTATGACCAATAAACATTGACTGAGCCGAGGTTGGGGTGTCGCCGCATTGAAAACATCTGACGTCATCGGTTAAATTTAAAATTTCACTGGCCGTGAAATATTGCTCATCTCTCGTCGTCATTCACACTCTACAGTGGGTTATTAGGGCGCATTCGTTCGATAATTCAAGATAGTCGTATTATCGAAGTGCTATTTTTATTTCTTCCGTTTCTTTTTGTAGGTTGGCTGAAAATTTGAATATCAAGCAACGACAAATAAGACAGAAAATAGAAGACTTGCAGCATTTCTCAGAGCAGATTTCAACCCTTACAGAATCTGCCCAATCGTTGTTGGTGAATCTTAAGGAAATAAATCCATTTGATGAGCGATTATTCCAAACAGAAAAGAAGCTTCTCTCGTGCAAGTCAAAGTTAAACGAGTACTCAGATCAAGCAATTCAAATTTCTCAGCACATAGACGACAAGTATCTAGCTACTCAGGAGTTCATTCCTGTTGATTTGGAGGAGCAAAGAAAAACATTGCAAGCATTACTGGCTAACATTTCAGATATTATGGAGGAATATGACTGCAAATACCGAAGAGCCAAGGAAGTCCGAACAGACTACTTTGTAGTGTATGATAAAATCAAAACCTGGATAGAAAATGCAGAACTGACTATGAGTAATCATAACATCGATCCCAGTGAATTGAAGACAAAACTAGTCCAACTAATACACGATTGTAAGGATGTACGGCTAGCCTACGAGCAACTGGTGTACAATGGTAGTGAAATAATCAAAAACTGTTCGGACAGCAAAGATCAGAGAGCAATGCAAGCTGATGTGGATCAAATATCCTTCGAATTGACAAAAACTATTCAGCTTGTTGAGGAAAAGAACCAGACAGTAGATCAAATTCTCGGAAATTGGGCCAATTTTATGAGAGTTTATCAACTGGTTGTCGACTGGTCAATCAAACTACGCTCACTTTTGGATCGAAAACTTCAACTCAATTCACTCCAAGAAGCCCAACTAGCCCGCCAAGATTACGCTGTAAGTTGGGTTAAAGCTGTCGGGATAACATTTATTAACTTTTTTTTTCCCTTAAAGAACGCAGTATCTAGTCTGACTGATGTATCGCAAAACTTAAGCGAAATGAATCACGAATTCGATAAAATAAACGAAGTATGTTCTACTGGATATTTGAAGAATAAACTACACGAAGCCGAAACACTCAAAATCGACATCGAAACCGTCCTATTCGAAAGGGTAAAGAAAAGGTCACATTCGGCATTTGGCAGCTTCGATAATCTCTTATTTTTGGTTTTACAGAATTTGTTCCTACATGAAACAACAGAAGAGTGGCAGCAGTTTGAGCACAAAATAAAGAGTGTGAGAGAATGGATACAGGGCAGCTACCACACACTAAACTCTCCAGAACTGAAAAACAAACCATTACGTGATCAACTGAGAATTCTTGACCAACTGCTTGCTGATATTTCGGCACAGAAAATCAAAGTCAACATGTCACTTGAGAAATTACAGGTATTTGGCGATAGCCGTTCTGCTTGTTCAAGAAGGTATTCATCCTCTTTTAAATCAACAGGTCCATTTCCATTCGGAAGTCGTATACTCCGATAACCCTAACATAGTGCATAGTGGGCGTACTGTTATCGAAGATCTCGACAAGCTTAACAGAGATGTGTTCCAAACCACGCAAAACTTGGACCAAGCGTTAGTACAAATCGACGAGTGTCAAAGTGAAATGCAAGCGATACGGCAACGTATTGTGCAAGAAGAGCAGCAGCTTCGGAATATTTTATCACCACTACATCAGTCTTGCGATAGTGATAAGAATGAACAGGTAAGTGACTTTGTGCATCATTTCTTTTCAATATGACGCAATCTAGCACACTTCAATTTTGTTACATATTTTCGAGAACCAGTACAAATCTGTTTCCAAACACTTTAATGAGCCAGAAATGGAATTCAAACCATTTTTACTCTTTCTCAATTACCGCGACACACTCGATATTTTGCAACTTGCTGGCTCATTGTTAGTTTCCTTTTATTTTGTTTTTGAAAATTTAAGTTTACGTAATCTATCGTTGGATGACAGTTTGATTTTTGAAATTTACCGTCTTATTTCATTGGGGTAACCTTCAACACCATGAAATGGAATAAATGTTTTAACATCACAGTTCTACCTTTGCTATGGAGCCATTTGATATAAAATATAAAAGCATTTTTGTCACTACATTCCATTCTAATCATATATTTATAAATATATTCAAAGCATTCATCTTAAAGAGTACAATAATTTGCATTTGTAGTAAAACAACCAAATAAGCTGTTTTTATTTGTTTGGAATACGGATCGTCATACCTATTCGTTCATTTTGCACGGTTAGCACGCATCTCAATGTCATGGAGTATTTTTCATCACATTTCATTTTCCTCGGATCAGGTTGAGAGTTATATGTGTCTGGAATATAATTTTGTCTTTTTTTTTATTTCTATACATTCTGCCCCTTTATCCTACTAATTGTCTATCCAAATCTAACATCTCATCAACGCAACATTCACTGCAAACATGGCCTGCCTTTCACTATAAACCACTCTGCATTTCTCTTGCTTGTCGGCTTCTACGAATAATGCATATAACATTGACTGTCTGCATCACAAATTGACATCGGTACGTGGGACTCAACTATTCAGGAATGCCGTGAACGTATTCGAGCTTTGCAATCACATCTCAATCAGATAAATACCAAAATCAAACTGCTGCTACAACGGGGCGAGCCTCAGGAATGATAGTTATCAAAAAAATATCCAATAATTAAATTTATCGATATCGTGATTTTCAAAAACAACTTTTCAAATATGTGTTTTGCCAGAATACTTGTAATATTTTATTAGATTATTCAAAATATAGATTTTTTTTCCTCAAAATAATACCACTAGGTGCTTCATTCATCCACAAATCTATCCATAAAATTTCGATCAATAAAATTGCAAATTCCACCATCAGGAACTTCCGATAACCTGGACGCATGGTATTGATGAAACTGCTCAACAAGATGGGATCTATGACCCAATGGTGCATCCAAATTTAACACTCCAGACAGAGTTCGGAGTTTCACGCCAATTATTACTGTCGACACAGGCAATTCCAACTGAAAACAACAGTGTGAATGTACCTTCCTACGAGTCTTCAACTATGAGGCCAAATGTAATATCTGTTTGGAACAATTCAGAACGTACGTACGCTGAAGTAGTAGCAGGTCTACAGAGACAACGGCGTGCTGAAATGGAACGAAATGCTATTGCGAACCGTTTTCATACAAATCTTCCTGTCGGGCAAACAACTGACGCGCCATTCTCCGATAGAACTGAAGCTTCAATCAAACATGAGCCCATGGAAATACCTAACGAGCCGGACATACCGAGTGTACCACGTGAACCAATGCGAGACAAGAAGGACAAATCCTCTATGAACATAAAAAAAAAATCTAAACAGAAACCACCAACTGCCCATCCATCATTTAGCAGAAAGAGTAACAACATTGAGAAATCTGAAAATTTAATCTTGACTGAAAAAATGAATACGGATAGACCTAAGAATCACAACATTGCTGAGACGCCCAAAACGGTTGTGGAAACTAGAAACAATACAACCGAACAAAAAACGGACATGGGTCCCAATATATGGAAGGAGTCTGCTGGCAAAACGTACGCAGAGGTGCTTAAGGACATAGCCTCCGGAAAACAGAGTGCATCCTACATGTTGACACAGTTTGACTCTTCGAAAGACGTTCGACAAACAGCAACTCCCGAAATAGCACCAACTAGCTTAAACATTGCAATCGCCGCGCGTGACGAACAATCCGATAAGACAGATAAAGTGCTATCGACTTCACAACGAAAGCGAAAGCCTAAGGATTATTTCAAACCTCCACATTCTTTGGCTGGTCGAAAGAAAGCTAACAAATTTCAATCAACTCTGGATCATGTTCATGATGACACTGTTTGCAGCGAAACAACAACAAGCGTAAATGAATCATTAGATTCACCTTTGACAGATGACATTAAAACCTCCAAGCTAGCTGAAAATGAAAACCAAACGTTCAAATCTGGCATAGAGTTAACCGAAAAGCGTACGAGTAGTGTAGACGAATGTTCTGAAACAGTAGACAATACTAACTTTAAAATACTTAGCCATGATGTTCTACCATCCGGCACGACTGAATCAAGTGACGTAACTGCTCGGAAAAAGATAAAGAAGAGAAAAATAAAGAAGATCAATGCAGCCGAGCAAAGTGATGATAGCCTTATTGATCCTACTGCGAGTGATCTTCAAAATGTTCAAGCTTCATTTGAAGTGGATTCAGTTGTTTTGAAAGCTGAATCAGAATTAGTACAGCTTGAGTCAGTGACTTCTCCTATTGACAGAGAAACAAAAGCGGATGAAAAGGCAGTCGATGATTTTTCAGTCCCTGCCTGTGTTGAAATAATTTCCAGCACCGAACCGGCCCGTCCAAAGAAAACCGAACAGAAACGAAAAACGATGAAGGTTGAGAAAATCAGGAAATCAAACTCTTCCAAGGTATCCGCTTTGTTGCAATTACAAAGTGTCGAGTTTGAACAAGAACTGATTGAAAATGGGGGAAACGAGCCTCCAATTTCACAACCCATTGATGATCACTCAATTGTTACAGAAACTTCTACAACAGAAAATATAGTCGATGGATTCAAGAGTAGTCTTGTTTTCGAAGAGTATGACTTTTTGAAAACGGCAAATAGTGCATCGAGTGCAACTGATTTTGGAAACGAAACAACATCTCCAGAAAAAGAGTTACAGAGCGACATGGATACTGCAAATTCAGAAAAAGTTCATCAAAAGTCTGAGATTATTGGAGCAATAACATCATCACAACTAGGATTCATTAATAATACGCAGAAAACTACAGCTGCATCGGCCGTTAATGAAGACGAGCAACACGATAAATCAAAGATCGGATTCTCATGCGTAAATTGGCGTGATAAACGTCAAAAAATTTCGATGATTACACATGAAGAGTACCATTTGCAACCAATCTCCTATATGAAGTTTGAATTACCAATTATTACGGCTGAAAGAATTATTAAAAATGACATTGGTAGTCAACTTCATGATCAATTAAATGTTGAAAACATTTTCCAAGAAGCACCAGAAATGGAGATCGAAGAAGCTGATAACTTAGAGCTTCTACACAAAGATGAAGAACATATTGCCACAGAGGTATCCGTACTTGATTCCGCTACCGATACAGCCGTTAAAGCTAAATCAAACGCTGTACTTGTTAAACAATCATCAACTTCAGAACCTAAAAATGAACTGGAAACGTCTTTTAATAATGAAGTTGAATGTGAAACATCAACTCATTTTTCAACAATTACCTCCAATGTTATCTATAAAACAACTGCTATCATATATGAATCTTCTTCTGAACAGCAAGTCATTGATGAACATTACACACAACCAATGGTATTTGAACAACGATTGAATGAGTTGGAAAAACTGAAAACAGATTTCACCCTGCATGAAAATTCCACTCAGCGAACGGAAGTTGTATTCCAAACATCTAATGAAACAGTAGACAGCGGCTCTTCAATTATGATGGAAACTGTTGAAGATGAAGAAGAGAAGATTCTGATGACGATGAGAGAAAAGTCTTTGAAAAAAACATTGGAAACTGAAGTTTCATCAATCACAGAAGGTGAACTAAGAATTCCTGCAGTAGAAACAACTACAGAACAGACAAACATAGACAGACTCAGTCCTCCATCTGAAACTGTGTCCACACTGCATGACCACCTTTCTGAAGTAAGAAATTTAGTAGACAATGCTCTTCCTGAAAAGGGCGGATCACATTGATGTTGAGTCAGCTTCACACGATCCACTAATTCCAAAAGATATTGTTGAAGAAATGTCTAGCAAAGAAGAAACTGACATAAAACAATCCGCAGTAGAAGAAGAGAAAATTCTAATTCAAATGAGAGAAGAATCGTTGAAAATGGAAAAATCAATGGAAATCCTTGAAAAAATACAGCATATTGATGACAGTTTTGAATCGTTGAGGGACATGAAAAACATTACATCTACATCAGAGGATGCCATGGAAAGCAAAGATGAAAAAATCGATGATAACTACGATGAAGTATCATCAATCGGACAATCTGTAATCATGGAAGAAACCATCCCGATTCAAATTGCATCAGAAGATGAAATTCTCATGAAATTCAGGGAAGAGAGGGTCAACCAGGATGACTCTATCATTAATTTGCAAGAGACAGATAAATCAGACGTTGTACTTGAAGCTCACACTGTCAAAAGCGATGATGAAAACAATGTTGAAGAAGTTAAAATTACAGGCATTAAAATGGAGACAAGTATTGATGACGTTACACCTGTCATGAAGGAAGATTTAAAGGCTAGTGATACTCTGGGTAATGTTGAAAAGGAATTAGAAACTGTGCCAACAACGCTGGATACCCACGACAGCGAGCAATTATCAAGAGATCAACTTACAATCCATGAGGAAATTATTTCGGTTCCATCGCTAACACATGTTGAGGAAAATCGCAGTCAGATGAGAGAAGAGTCATTTAAACCAGAACGATCAGTGGATAGTGTGGTTGATGCCAAGTTATTTGAAAACACAGACGATTATGCCAAACTTATTGAAAACAAAGAACAAGAACAAGAAAATCAACTAAATATCACGTTGGAAAAAAATACAATATTGAGCACAATATTGGAAAAACACGTTGAACAAGCAAGCATGACTATAGTTTCAACATCAGAAACAGTATCTATCACACTGGATCAAAGTTTGGAGGTACAGGATGATTTAGGCAATGTTGGAAAGGATAATGCCGGTTCACATGATGGATTGAATTTGAAAGATGATGTAGAAGTTACGCAAACTGTGATCAGTGAAGAGCAATTGCTTAATCAAATAAGAGAAGAGTCGTTCAAAACAGATGAATCTACAGATATCCAAAGAGATGTTGAAATGATGGAAACCGTGACAGATACAGTCGGATTTGTTGACAACTTTGTCAACGTGGACGAAGCGATAATAAGGTCTGAAAACACAGTGGTTAGTAAGCAGGATCAGTCTTCAACTGTAAGTGATGTGTTGGAAAATTTGGAAATGGAAATGAGTGCCATTCCGAAAAAAGAAGATGACACAGAAGTAGTTTCACGATATGCGTTGGTTGCGAGAGAGGGTATTGAAGAATGTTTAAGTGATCAAACGATAATTGGTAAGGAAAATATGTTAGTTCAATCTGGATCTGATGATGAGAACATTCTTAGTCAGATGATAGAAGAGTCAGGCAAAGAAGAAATGTGTTCAGGTACTGATGATGACATTGCAAAATTGGAAAAAGCGAAAGTGTCAGTTGATGATTATCAGATTATAGCGGATAACGAGGCATTAGAAGAAAGTGTTGGGCAATTAAGCATGGTTGAAGCCATTACTAAGACAGGCCTTAGTTTGAATACAAGTGATATGTCGAGTTATATTGAAAAAGAATCAGATGCTAAAGAAAAGGAGGATAACATCGGACGTCTGCATGAGCCACAAGATGAATCGATACCAGAAGAATGTTTTAAAATACCTTCAGGTGATCAATCTGTAACCATTGAGAAGCATATTTTAACTCAATCCATACCGGACGAGGAGGCAATTTTAGTTCAGCTGAGGCAAGAAGCATTTGAACAAGAGACGTTCTCGGATAATCAGGAGAAAACTGTTATGTTGGATGAAGAGATCATTCTAGTCAAAATGAGAGAAGAGTCATTTATCCAGGATCAACCTGCAAATAAGGCGGAAGAAACTGACGTGGTCACAAACGTTGCTGATTCATTCGAAATTTCTGAAAACAATGAAGATAAACAGAATCTTACAGAAAACAGTGAAATAGAACAAAACATTGACGAATTTGTAACTACACAATCTGCTGAAATGGTTGAAAACAAATCATATGATGTTCATACATTGGAAATTGGGTCACAAGAAATACTGGCAAATGATCAACCTCTTGTCATCGAAGAACAAGATTTAATCCAAACCTTACCAGATGAAGAGCACATTTTAGTTCAATTGAGAGAAGAGTCAACCAAAGAGGAAAAGCCTTCTGGTATTGAGGAAGCCACTGAAATATTGGAAAAAGTAACAGAGTCAGCTAACAAACCAGAAACAAGTGAAGATTTTGATAAACAAGATGGCCACAAAAACACCGAAACCTTATCAATTGGCCAGACTGTATTTGTTGAGGAACCTATTGTAATTCCATCTACACAAGACAAAAAGGACATACTTATTCCAACCACGGATGATTCGAAAGCACACACAAAGCCTTCAGATATTCACGCGGACATAGACAAATTGGAAGCAGATTCCATTGAGGAGAATGATAACAACATCACAGGCATTGAAATGACAAGCACTACTTTAAAGGAATGCATTGCGCAGGCTAATATAGACGAAATTATTCCTAAGACAGAAACTGCAGCTGTTACAAATTCCGATAACGTTTTAGACTCAATTATGCAACCAAATGAAGAAAACAAATCAACACCAGAACTTGAGGAAAATATGAAACAGGAAGCAATTACAGAAGAAGAAAATATTCTGATTCAAATGAGGGAGCAATCTTTCGAGGAGGAACCTACACATAATCTGCTCGAAACTGGAAAACTGACTAATGTCTCAGATTCAGTCGAATTTGTTGAAAAGATAGATCAGAAGACTACAGACGACCAACAAACCTATACAAAAAATTCAATCACAACCACTACAACAGAGGAAGGCTTTGAGCATGTTATCATTACTAGGACAGAAATAATAACGGAATCAAAAATGGTTGAAAAGAAATCAGACGTTGTACCAAACGAGAAAGATGACATCAGAGATGAGCCAATCGGTCATACGTTAACCATAGAGAAGCCATCTGCACCTGAGGAAGTGAATATTTTGGTTAATTTGAGAGAACAGTCATTCAAACAGGAATTATCTATAGATAGTGAGGATGACAGTGAAATATTGGATGATGCTCAACGTAAATCTTCGAGCAAAAAATTATCTGATGATGAAGCAAAACAACGTTACTTAGCCAAAAAAGCCCAAAGAAAAGATAAGCAATTATTGAAAGAATGTCGTGATACTAAACCAGGCCCAAGCGAATCAGAAATTTCGCCAGAAGAAGTTAAAGAAAATTTGGATATTGTAAAACCAATCAGTTCAATTGACGTATGGAAATCTGGGCCATTATATTCCGAAGTAGTAGCAGGAAACTTAGGTCAAAATCGGGGAACTCGTGATGAGGTAAATCTTTCAAGTAATCAGGTTGACGTAGAATTGTTGGAAAACACGGCAGATCAACTTGAATTTGTCGATACAACTGAAAATAGAGAGACTCTTACGGACAACGTGACTTCATTTAAAGAAATCACAATAGTAACCACTATATTAGAACAACGTATTGGACAACCTGAGGTTATTTCCACACAATCAGCACAATTTTCGGATGAAAGTGATGATTTGGCTTCTACGGGAAAGAAAGTAGAGATAACACCAACATTTAAGGAAAATATCACAGAAACCGATCCACAGGATAAAACAATCCCGGATGAAGGTGATTTCGAAACATTGCCAAGCGATTCAACAAATGAAGAAGTTGAAGAAGGATTCGTTCTCATTCAGATGCGAGAAGAGCCACACAAACAGGATTCACAAGATGGATTCAGTCCAGAAAATGAACCTGTGAATTATGAGGAAAATATTTTAAATCAAACTAAACCAGATGAGGAAAGATACTTGATTCAGATGAGCAAAGATTCATTCAATCAAGAAACTCCTTCAGACATAGTTGAACTCGTTGATGAAAAAGTAAAGGAAAAGAGTGTCGCTGACAAGATATTTTCAGAACATGAAATAGAGGCTAAGTTGGAGAATTACGATCAATCACCAAAACTGAAAGAAGACGATGCATTAGTTGATGTTGACATGGAGCCAGATAGTGAACCAAAAATCAAGGAGACTATTACGCTTATTTCTGAGGAAGATGTCGAAGCATTGAATGAGGCCATCATTTTAACAAAAGCAGTTGTACAAGAAGAAAACATACTGATTCAAATGCAAGAAGAAACATTGAAACAGGAGGAAGCTTCTGATATGCAGGATAGTTTGAGAGATTCAGCCAAGCTTGATGATGGAATGGAACAAGGTGAAAGTTTAGATGCAACTGATTTGATGGACAATGTTACAGCGAATGAAAATTCTGAACCAAAAGAGAAGGGTACCATAGAATCGTTGCTAAACAATAAACCTGTGTTTGCTGAGGAAAATTTGTTGGTTCAATCAGTATCGGATGAAGAGGACATGTTGATTCGTATGAGAGATAGCTCATTCATGGAAGAGAAGTCTTTGAATAAACTGACAACTATGGAAACATTAGAAATCAGTGTCCAAACGATTGAACCTATAAACATTGACGCGCCTTCAACTACAGAAAACAAAATAGTTCAATCTGTACCAGAAGAAGTGGAAATGTTAATACAGAAGAAAGATGAGTTATTCAAGCTGGAAAATGTGGAAACATTGGAACAGGATCATAGTGAACCTTCAATCCAGTCTTCAACAGTAGAAGACAAAATAACAATTCAGATGAGGGATGAGTCCTTTAAGCAGGAAGCAGTTGATAGCATTATAATTCAATCAGCACCAGACGAAGATGAAATTATTATTCAAACAAGGGACGACTCATTCAAGCAGGAAGATGCGGATACATTGGAAGAAGAACAGATTCCACCATCGGACACATACGATACTTCAACTCATGATGTAAAGGATATCATGGATAAGATCGAAGAACAGTATGTTTCTCAAGAAGATTTGATTCCAACTGCTGAGGAGAATTTTATAGTTCAATCTGTACCAGAAGAAGAGGAAATGTTAATTCAGAAGAAGGATGAGTCTTTCAAGCAGGAAGATGCTGGAACGTTGGAACAGGAACATATTGAACCTTCAGTCCGGTCTCCAACAGTAGAAGAGGAAATCTTAATTCAGATGAGAGATGAGTCATTCGAGCAAGATGTTGAGGAGAACACTTTAGCTCAATCTGTACCCAATGAAGAGGAAATCCTAATTCAAATGAGGGACGAGTCATTCAAACAGGAAGATACGGATACATTGGAAGTAGAACAGGCTCCACCATCGGACACATGCGATACTTCAACTCATGATGTTAAAGATATCAAGGATAAGGTCGAAGAACAGTTTGTTTCTCAAGAAGGTTTGATTTCAACTGCTGAGGAGAACATTATAGTTCAATCTGTACCTGATAAAGAGGAAATGTCAATTCAGAAGAAGGATGAGTCATTCAAGCAGGAAAATACTGAAACGTTGGATCAGAAACATATTGAACCTTCAGTCCAATCTCCAACAGTAGAAGAGGAAATCTTAATTCAGATGAAGGATGAGTCATTCGAGCAAGATGTTGAGGAGAACACTTTAGCTCAATCTGTACCCAATGAAGAGGAAATCCTTATTCAAATGAGGAACGAGTCATTCAAACTGGAAGATACGGATACATTGGAAGTAGAACAGGCTCCACCATCGGACACATGCGATACTTCAACTCATGATGTTAAAGATATCAAGGATAAGGTCGAAGAACAGTTTGTTTCTCAAGAAGGTTTGATTTCAACTGCTGAGGAGAACATTATAGTTCAATCTGTACCTGATAAAGAGGAAATGTCAATTCAGAAGAAGGATGAGCCATTCAAGCAGGAAAATACTGAAATATTGGAACAGGAACATATTGAACCTTCAGTCCAATCTCCAACAGTAGAAAAGGAAATCTTAATTCAGATGAAGGATGAGTCATTCGAGCAAGATGTTGAGGAGAACACTTTAGCTCAATCTGTACCCAATGAAGAGGAAATCCTTATTCAAATGAGGAACGAGTCATTCAAACTGGAAGATACGGATACATTGGAAGTAGAACAGGCTCCACCATCGGACACATGCGATACTTCAACTCATGATGTTAAAGATATCAAGGATAAGGTCGAAGAACAGTTTGTTTCTCAAGAAGGTTTGATTTCAACTGCTGAGGAGAACATTATAGTTCAATCTGTACCTGATAAAGAGGAAATGTTAATTCAGAAGAAGGATGAGTCATTCAAGCAGGAAAATACTGAAACGTTGGAACAGGAACATATTGAACCTTCAGTCCAATCTCCAACAGTAGAAAAGGAAATCTTAATTCAGATGAAGGATGAGTCATTCGAGCAAGATGTTGAGGAGAACACTTTAGCTCAATCTGTACCCAATGAAGAGGAAATCCTTATTCAAATGAGGGACGAGTCATTCAAACAGGAAGATACGGATACATTGGAAGTAGAACAGGCTCCACCATCGGACACATGCGATACTTCAACTCATGATGTTAAAGATATCAAGGATAAGGTCGAAGAACAGTTTGTTTCTCAAGAAGGTTTGATTTCAACTGCTGAGGAGAACATTATAGTTCAATCTGTACCTGATAAAGAGGAAATGTTAATTCAGAAGAAGGATGAGTCATTCAAGCAGGAAAATACTGAAACGTTGGAACAGGAACATATGGAACCTTCAGTCCAATCTCCAACAGTAGAAAAGGAAATCTTAATTCAGATGAAGGATGAGTCATTCGAGCAAGATGTTGAGGAGAACACTTTAGCTCAATCTGTACCCAATGAAGAGGAAATCCTTATTCAAATGAGGAACGAGTCATTCAAACTGGAAGATACGGATACATTGGAAGTAGAACAGGCTCCACCATCGGACACATGCGATACTTCAACTCATGATGTTAAGGATATCAAGGATAAACTGGCAACTATGGAAACATTAGAAATCAGTGTCCAAACAATTGAACCTATAAACATTGACGCGCCTTCAGCTATAGAAAACAAACTGCTGAGCACTTTGACTGAGGAGTATATCGATGAAAAGTCAACAACAATAAAACTAGATCAAAAGATTCTGAAAGATCACAAGAAAGAAGAACTCACTCCAGAAGAAAATTATATCGAAGTTTCTTTTACTGACAGCAGTTACAAGCATGAGAAACAATTACTTCATGAGTACTGGAAATACCACGACGCTGAAATGTTGGATAACATGTATAAAACATCCATTGAAGCCAACAAAGACTCGATTATGACACAAACGAAAGATGTTCCTGAAGAAAATGCCGTAAAATCATCGGAAACCCCAGCAACAGAGGAAAAGACTCATCTAACCGATAGCGAAGATGCTTCATTGAGACAACTAAACGATCTCTTAGTTTCTGGAGACGTTGAACAGACTTTAGGCCATTGTAAAGAAAGATAAGATCGTCGATGAACTTGTTCATAAGCCGGATCGCACCGACAGCTATAGACATGAAACAAAAACGATTTATGATTACTGGAAATATCGTGACGTTGAAAACCTATATTACCAATATTCACTCCAGCCGGAAACTCTAACCAACATCAGGGACGAGGCCAGTTCAATATCTTTTGACCAATTTGCAAATAATATGTCACAACTTGAAAAACCCGAGTTGGAAATAATTACTATTACTGACACAAAATTGACTGGAATTGACTTTGACGTGAACATTGCTGACAAGCATGAATCTGAAAAAATCCCCCAAATTAACCAAATGGACCATGTACATCCTGCAAGTACAACTGCATTATCATCTGCAACACAAAGTGAATACAAGGATCGTGTGAATAGTTACAAATATGATAACCAGTACCCACATGATTATTGGAAATACCATGATGCTGAAATGCTGCATAACAAACATAAAACACTAATACATGTTAAAACCTCTGACCAATCGCACCTCGAATCAATTATATTGGCCGATTTGAATCAAACTAACGATGACCGTCAATCGACTATTGAAGAGACTGAGTATCAAAGATTCGATAGCAATTTCACAAATATCAAAACATTGGAAGAAATTACTACTCCAATTCCAACCACTGGTGATGCTGCTGATAACCTGGTCGTAAATGAAGGCGTCCAAACAACGAAAATCAATCAGCCTGACGAAGAAAATTCACACTCTGCTACTGATAACTTTAAAACTTCAGTCACTGATCATATGGATAGATATAAATACGAAAAACAATGTGTCTACGATTACTCCAAATATCACGATGCTGAGCTGTTATTTAACTCCTTCAAAACATTGGCAGATGTTAAAAGCACTCATCACCTGTTTGAAGAATCAAAATCTATGTCCAGTAGCTTGGACAATGATAACGTACAACAACCGTTAGAAGAAATCGTGGAAAACGTGACAAAGTCTGATCCTTGCCCATCAGCAGAACCAGAAACTAAAGTGACAATGCCTTTACAAATTATTGTTGACAACACTTTCCATTACTATCCTGAACTGATAGAAGCTGAGAAAAAATATCATGAATTGAAGAGTAAACAAGATGTTGATGATTCTATACAAACGAGTTCTGTGCATGTGTCCAACATGGACGAAGACAATCTCATTGAGGCCGATGACAACGTAGCATTATCAAGCAGTCAACCTGCCTTGAATCAATCTGTAGCCGACGAAGAGAATATCTTGATTGAGTTGAGGGATGAATCATTTAAGCTGGAAGATACGGAAACATTGGAAGCAGGGCAGATTCCACGATCGGATGCATGCGACACTTCGAGTCTTGATGCTATGAACTTCAATGTTAAGATCGAAGAACAGTATGTTTCCCATGAAACGTTGGTTTCAACAGCTGAGGCGGACAGTATAGTTCAATCTTTGCCAGAGGAAGAGGATATCTTAGTTCAGATGAGGGATAACTTATTCAAGCAGGAAGATATGGGAGCTTTAGAGAAAGGAATTATTGAATCTAAAACAGAAGATAAGAAAATCACAACTCAGATGAAAGACGAGTCATTCAAGCAAGAAGATAGGGAAACACTGGAACAGGAACATATTGAACCTTCAGTCCAATATTCAACAGTAGAAGAGGAAATCTTAATTCAGATGAGAGATGAGTCCTTCAAGCAGGAAGCTGAGGAGAATGCTATTGTTCAATCTGTATCAGATGAAGAGAAAATCTTAAGTCAAATGAAGGACGAGTCGTTCAAGCAGGAAAATCCTATTATATTGGAAGAAGAACAAATTCCACCATTAGACACATACGATACAAGTCATGATGTTAAAAATATCAAGGATAAGATCGAAGAACAGTTTGCTTCTCAAGAAGGTTTGATTCCAACTGCTGAGGAGAACATTACATATCAGCTTGTACCAGAAGAAGAGGAAATGTTAATTCAGAAGAAGGATGAGTCATTCAAGCAGGAAGATACGGAAACATTGGAACAGAAATATGTTGAACCTTCAGTCCAATCTCCAACAGTAGAAGAGGAAATCTTAATTCAGATGAGGGATGAGTCATTCAAGCAAGATGTTGAGGAGAACACTATAGCTCAATCTGTACCCAATGAAGAGGAAATCCTAATTCAAATGAGGGACAAGTCATTCAAACAGGAAGAGACGGATACATTGGAAGTAGAACAGGCTCCACCATCGGACACATGTCAAATGAAGGACGAGTCGTTCAATCAGGAAAATCCTGATATATTGGAAGAAGAACAGATTCCACCATCGGACACATACGATACAAGTCATGATGTTAAAAATATCAAGGATAAGATCGAAGAACAGTATGTTTCTCAAGAAGGTTTGATTCCAACTGCTGAGGAAAACATTACATATCAGCTTGTACCAGAAGAAGAGGAAATGTTAATTCAGAAGAAGGGTGAGTCATTCAAGCAGGAAGATACGGAAACATTGGAACAGGAACATATTGAACCTTCAGTCCAATCTCCAACAGTAGAAGAGGAGATCTTAATTCAGATGAGGGATGAGTCATTCAAGCAAGATGTTGAGGAGAACACTATAGTTCAATCTGTACCCAATGAAGAGGAAATCCTAGTTCAAATGAGGGACGAGTCATTCAAACAGGAAGATACGGATACATTGGAAGTAGAACTGGCTCCACCATCGGACACATGCGATACTTCAAGTCGTGATGTTAAGGATATCAAGGATAAGATTCAAGAACAGCATGTTTCTCAAGAAGGTTTGATTTCAACTGCTGAGGAGAACATTATAGTTCAATCTGTACCAGAAGAAAAGGAAATGTTAATTCAGAAGAAGGATGAGTCATTCAAGCAGGAAAATGTGGATACATTGGAAGAAGAACAGATTCCACCATCGGACACATACGAAACATCAACTCATGCTGCTAAAGATATCAAGGATAAGATCGAAGAACAGTATGTTTCTCAAGAAGATTTGATTCCAACTGCTGAGGAGAACATTATAGTTCAATCTATACCCGATGAAGAGGAAATGTTAATTCAGAAGAAGGATGAGTCATTCAAGCAGGAAGATACGGAAACATTGGAACAGGAACATATTGAACCTTCAGTCCAATCTCCAACAGTAGAAGAGGAGATCTTAATTCAGATGAGGGATGAGTCATTCAAGCAAGATGTTGAGGAGAACACTATAGTTCAATCTGTACCCAATGAAGAGGAAATCCTAGTTCAAATGAGGGACGAGTCATTCAAACAGGAAGATACGGATACATTGGAAGTAGAACTGGCTCCACCATCGGACACATGCGATACTTCAAGTCGTGATGTTAAGGATATCAAGGATAAGATTCAAGAACAGCATGTTTCTCAAGAAGGTTTGATTTCAACTGCTGAGGAGAACATTATAGTTCAATCTGTACCAGAAGAAAAGGAAATGTTAATTCAGAAGAAGGATGAGTCATTCAAGCAGGAAAATGTGGATACATTGGAAGAAGAACAGATTCCACCATCGGACACATACGAAACATCAACTCATGCTGCTAAAGATATCAAGGATAAGATCGAAGAACAGTATGTTTCTCAAGAAGATTTGATTCCAACTGCTGAGGAGAACATTATAGTTCAATCTATACCCGATGAAGAGGAAATGTTAATTCAGAAGAAGGATGAGTCATTCAAGCAGGAAGATACGGAAACATTGGAACAGGAATACGTTGAACCTTCAGTTCAATCTCCAACAGTAGAAGAGGAAATCTTAATTCAGATGAGGGATGAGTCATTCGAGCAAGATGTTGAGGAGAACACTATTGCTCAATCGGTACCCAATGAAGAGGAAATCCTTATTCAAATGAGGGACAAGTCATTCAAACAGGAAGATACGGATACATTGGAAGTAGAACTGGCTCCACCATCGGACACATACGATACTTTAACTCATGATGCTAAAGATATCAAGGATAAGATCGAAGAACAGTATGATTCTCATGAAGGTTTGATTCCAACTGCTGAGGAGAACATTATAGTTCAATCTATACCAGAAGAAGAGAAAATGTTAATTCAGAAGAAGGATGAGTCATTCAAGCTGGAAAATGTGGAAACATTGGAACAGGATCATAGTGAACCTTCAGTCCAGTCTTCAACAGTAAAAGAGAAAATAACAATTCAGATGAGGGATGAATCCTTTAAACAGGAAGCAGAGGATAGCATTATAATTCAATCGGTACCAGACGAAGATGAAATTATTATTCAAACAAGGGACGAGTCATTCAAGCAGGAAGATGCGGATACATTGGAAGAAGAACAGATTCCACCATCGGGCACATACGATACTTCAACTCATGATGTTAAAGATATCATGGATAAGATCGAAGAACAGTTTGTTTCTCAAGAAGGTTTGATTCCAACTGCTGAGGAGAACATTATAGTTCAATCGGTACCAGATGAAGAGGAAATCTTAATTCAACTGAGGGACGAGTCATTTAAGCAAGTAGATACGGATACATTGGAAGTAGAACAGATTCCTCCATCGGACATATACAATACTTCATGTCATGATGTTAAAGATACCAAGAATAAGATCGAAGATCAGTATGTTTCTCAAGAAACGTTGATTCCATTAGCAGAGAAGAACATTATTATTCAATCTGTACCAGAAGAAAAGAAAATCCTCATTCATATGGAAGAGGAATCATTCAGGCAGAAAGATGCGGAAACATTGGAACATGACAAAATTGAACGTTCAGTTCAATCTACAACAGAAGAAGAGGAAATCTTAATTAAAATGAGAGATGAGTCATTCAAACAGGATCATTCAAACATCCAAGAAGATACTGAAGAAAAGGAAAATATTTCAGATACAGTTGAGCTTGTAAATAACACAGGAAATATTCAGATTGTCGCAGACACTGAAATACTCAGCGAGAAAGAAGAAACATGCCTGCTTGAAGACCCAACCTTGAATGTGAAATATACTGAAATGTTACTCAAAGATGTAGAATCAATCGAAGTCGGACAAAGCAAGGGAGTTGAAGTTATTCTCACAGTAAATGAGGCGCCATTAATAGAACCCATTGTATCAGCAAACAACGACGTAGTCATTCCGATGGCTTCGAAAATATTACCTATTGTCAAACCAGAGCCGTGTAAGGAATCAGAAGCTGTTCCAATTTCGGATGATGGCATCGAAGAATTGCCTAGTAAGCAGCCCATTACTATCGAAGAACATATTAGCATCCAGACGTCACCAGATGAAGAAACACTTTTAACTCAAATGACAGAAGAAATGAGAGAAGAGTCATCGAGACTGGAAACTACTTTTACTGATACCGTACCAGAAAAATGTATTGTACAAGCAAATATGGATGAAGTTATTCCCAAAACAGAAACAGAAGTTGTTACTATTTCAACAATATGTTCGGATGGTAGTGATACGAGTCCCGTTAAACCTGATGCTGAACTAAAAGGAAATAATGTCATCATAGAAGATCATAGTTCGGAAGAATTTATTCCTAAAGATAAAACTGAAATACTTTCCGTTGATGAACATCCATCCACTGAAAAACATATCGCAATTCAATCCATACCTGATGAAGAGAACGTCTTAGTTATGATGAGAGAAGAATCAATCAAACAGGAAAGTTCTTCAAACAATCAGGATGAAACCGATCTAATGATGGAACAGAATACTCTCATTCGAATGAGAGAAGAATCATTCAAACAGGATGAAGCAGCACTTAATATGGACGACGCTGAAATGTTGAGTGATAATAAAGTCATCGATACTGAACAGAATCAAATAATAAGCCCTGTGTCAGACGAACGTATCGCACAAGCGGACATGGACGAAGTAATTCCCAAGACAAAAATTGAAGCAGGTGATACGCTGGGTAACGTTGAACAGAAGACAGATGCTGTTCCTAAAATGAATGATGGCAACACGGATGAGCGTGGTCTACAAGAGCAATCAATCCCGAAGGACATCATCATTCCAACCATTACAGAACACATTTCAGTTCAATCCACACCAGATGAGGAAAACATTTTACTTCAACTGAGAGAAGAGTCATTCGAACGACATAAGGAACCTTCAAATTATGAAGATGAGACTGGTATATCAGTGGAAGAGGCGACTCTCATTCAAATGAGAGAAGAGTCTTTCAAACAGGATGAATCTACTAGTGATCTTAAGGATATTGGATACTCATCAAACGTTGAAGATTCAATTGATGTTGCCAAAACAGACGAACTAAATCTTGCAAACAATGAGATGTTATTCACTGAAACAAAAATAATAATCCCTGTAGTTGAGGAAAGAATTGGACAAACAAACATCATAAACGGAAAGAAATCAGATATTGTCCCTTCAATGGAGATCGAAAGAGAGCATAGTCCCAAAGAAGCATTGCAGAGTGATCAACCTGTGAACATTGAAGAACAAATTGTAATCCATACTGCACCAGATGAACAGTGGAGTAGAACGTCATTTGAACAGTTAATATCTAAAAAGAATGTAGATGATACTAATATATCAGAGGAGGAGAATTATCTAATTCAAATGAGAGAAGATTCATCTAAACAAAATGTACCTACAATAAATCCAGAAAGCATTGTCCTGCTCTCAAATGATGCAGATTCAATCGAAGTAGTTGAAAGCAAGGGAGGCGAACTGAATTCGGATGATAGCGCAACATCTTCAACCAACCAAAACATTATAAGCGTTCGATTACAGGAATCCATTGTTCAAACAAACACCGGTACTGTCGATCTTGTGACAGATACATCTGCAGCCCAATCTGAACCAGATGAAACGGACACTGTAGTTCAGGTGAAAGAAGACTCTCTTGAACAGGAAATATCAGCAAATGATCAGGAAGAAGCACAACGAAAACCTCCAACAAGTGAAACTCTTTCTAATGATGAAGCCAAGCAACGATACTTAGCTAAAAAGGCTCTAAGAAAACAAAAGCAACTGTCCAAAGAAAGTGTTGATACGAACTCTGATACTAGTGAACCAATGGACACACCACAAGTTATTTCAAATGTTGTTTCGGAAAGTAGCCTAAATGATGTATGGAAGTCAGGACCTTTATATTCCGAAGTAGTAGCTGGAAATTTAGCTCCAAAGAGTGTTAGTGAAGAGAATAGTCTACCAACTGAAGAAAATGAATTCTCTTCAATGAAAATTAATATTCCCGAAAACACGAGAAACAGTATTTCAGTACCATTGAGTGAAGATGAGCAATTAATCGAAAGCATTCAAAGCATAGAATCAAATCAGATTTTAAATGATGTTAAAAAACTGATTAATAATCTACAAATTGAAAATACTGAAACAAAACCAGAAGTAATAGTGTCAAGTGAAGATTCATCTCAAGGGGAGGCCATGACAGGTTCTATTCCAGAAACACAAAAACGTAATGAGCAGTCCACATATACGACCCAAAGATCGCTACAGATATCAAGTGATGAATGTGTTACAAGTAATTTCAATATTGAAACATTCTCGAATGAAAACTACACGGTTGTAACCGAGATAATATACACATCGTCGGTAGTCAATGTGCCAATGTCTGAATTAAGCACAGAAATAACAACAACCGCAATTGAGAAACAAACTGATAATACAGAAGAGTTAGAAACATTGATCGACGACTCTACGCAAGCACCTCAATCTGCTTCCAAAGATGCCGAACTGTCCGATAGTTTGTTGAATCCGGATGATTTGTTGAACAATCAGCAATCATGTCAAAGTCCAGAAGATTCGTCCAATCTAAAAGAGGATAAACCCGTTTCTGATGCTGAACAGCTCCAACAGCAAGGAAAGCCTGTCTGCAAAGATAATCCAATGCATGAAGATTCAGAAGAAGATGCAGAAGAAATATATCTTAAGTCATATTCAGGTGTTCAACACCATGAAACCGCAGAAGATAACTGTCCTTCGCCCGCATATAGTAAAACTAACCTACAACAACCCCCAGTGTCAGTAGACAGCGCAAGCACAATTCCGCAGGCAACTAACGAAATACTAATTAATGTGCCCCAACACCTTCACGAGACCTTCATAAGCTCCGATCCTTCAATTTCTCCCACACTTCCGATCAACCAAAATACGCTAGGTTCAACGTGCAACGTAAATCTAAGTAGTTCTAAAGAAAATGTGGATGATTGCACAAACAGTAAACAGGTGACGTTAGATTTGATGTTTCTTAACTCATTCAATGTTATCATCTAACCATATAACTAATCATATTCAAGCATGATAAATTTCAGACAAGGAAAATTTACCTAAATGTCTGAAGTTAATCAATTGCAACATAACAATGCATGGTAGATTTTATTTGTAATTAATCTGTCCAAACATTCATTTGTCTACTCATTATTAACACAAAACAAAAACAAATCGAAATACAACATACACGGGAACTAATCTTCTGGTTTTAACCAACCCGTGACGTAAACATCGATGCACTTCAAACAAAAAAATATGAATTATAAAAAGGGTTTCACTTCAGACGAACGTTGTTCATTGGATTGATGCCACTGACAGAAGTTTTTATTTTATGGGTGGCCATAGTTCTCTTTTTTTAAACTAAAATCTGGAAATGTAAATATATATTCAGATAGTGAACTATAGTATTCCTAAATCATTATTTACGAAATTAGACAGCAGGGTTTGGATTCGATGTCATTCCTTCTTCAATGGAAATTATTAATTTGTCTTTTTTGTCATACAAAATATGAGCAATTTTTTACGCATTTGCGAATATATAAAACGTTTATAAATGTTGGCGAGTTTTGGTACGAAGCTTCAATTTGTACATTCTAATCATATGTAGAAAACATAGATTAGGTGATGTCATCTACAACATTGCCAGGCTGCCGTTTGTTGAGGTGGATGCCTAAGCCTAGCTTTGTCCAGTCAAGTCTACACGTACACAGCCAGAAATAATCCTGGAAAATTTCAATCTCCTTCAAAGTGATTTCCATAAAAGCAATGTGGACGTCACTCGTCAGTTGCCACTTGTATTTTTTGCTGAATATTATGAATACGAAACAAACACAAATACGGCCTACTGTGCACCTTAACGCAGGTGGACACACCATCGATGCTGAACAGCTTTTCGTTGGAGAACACACAGGAAAAAATCTTTTAGTAAAAACTACCATTATACCCGACTATGCCTATCTTCAAAACTACCATGAAATTCAGCCAAATTTACCACGCTTATGGTAAAGCTTTCAACATTTGTGGTATATTTGACAGACCTGATATTGATATCAACCGCACCATGGTTGATCTAATCGCAGGCATGGTAAAATCAAACGGATTTATAGTCAGGTGAAAATTGTTGGTGTTTGCGCTTAATTTAACCCTCGAAATGGTAGTTTCTACTGCGGTTTTTTTTGTGTGTGCAGGATTATGGTTTTTGCCTTCTTCAACAAAGAAAGCAATCTCTTCGAAAGAGTCACTTGTAGTTGCTTTCCTCGCTCCGTAATGCCAACGTGCAAATCTTTGGCAAGTTTCTTGATGGAACGTGCCGAGTTGCGAGCAATCTTTGCACGGACCGATTTGATCACGTTTGGCGTACGTGCAAAACCGTGGAGCTTCACATCCCGGCTTCCGCTGCTAACGACTATCCTGTAGAGACTTTTCGATAAAATAAAATATTGCCAAATAACATCCTACCTCTTGGGCAATCTCTTTAGACGTCTTCTGGTCGAGTAGCAAACTCGTGATCACTTCTTTGGCGTACATTTTCACAAATTTGCAATAAAAAAAAATTCCGTTGTAATGGTGCAGCACTTGAAAGTAAACAAACACAAACACACTGTCAACAGAGATTAGTCATAAGCTGCAAAAATTAACCCATGGCATTTTTTCCTGCCGCAAACCTAGGTAAAGTGTTATTTTTCAATTGATGGACAATTGAACTTGCCACTAAAATTCTTCAATTCGAAAACTCTCAATTGATAACTGCGGGAGCCTATAAAAAAGTGGCCTAAAGAAGTGGCCTAAAGAATAACCTTCGAGAATTTTTAGAATTCAAATCATCAGTCTGAAAACACCTTAAGATCTCTAACCTGCACAGAGAGGAATTTGATAGTCAATTTTACCATTATTGGGGGTTAGGATGACTATTGCAGTATAGTGATTTTGAACCGACTATGATCATGGTCAAAACTACCATTAAAAATAGTTGATGCAACATTTTCCATAATGTCGGAATAGTCCTTGTTACCATGATCATAGTCAAAAATGCCATGAACGTGGTAAATTCGACCATATTCGTGGTTATTGAAACCATTATATGCGATAGTCATCCTGACCATGATTTAATTGTCGGTACAACGATGAAATTTTTCTCAGAGTGTAATGGCTGGCCCAGAATTGATACGTTCCGGATGCGTTTGCGTGAATTTGACGGTTTTCCCATAGATTTTCTGTCAAATTTACGTCAACGGAACGTGTGGGTGACCCTTAAGAATACGTAAACTAGCGTAAGATCAATGCCAAAACAGGAACAAGGCCATGATGACCATTCGGCAAATGGCAAATACCGACTGGCTCTTTACTTTTTGACAAAATAAAAGGTCATTTTTCCATCATCTTTACACCAATTTACACTTCAAAAGAAAAGTCTAAATTATGAAAGATACATTTTTCTTATAAGTAACGTGATATGAACACATAATGTGTAATTCCAATTTGGCGTTCCTGGAGGAAAAGGCATTCTATGTTGAAGTCAAATAGGTCTGTTCCAAATGCCGCCAAAGTCAGCAAAAAAATCAGAGGGGAAAAAATTAAGTGCCAATGACCTTATTATATCTTCTAACAGAGACAAATGAAATTTTTTTAATATTTGCATTGTGATGTAACTAATAAATAAAATTTATATTAAACACACCTTCAAATAACCCATTGTTCAATGTAATTGAATATTTGACACTTTTAACACTCATACTTTAATACCAATTTACTTTTGTATCACTTTTTGAAGCTCAACGACTTCATCACATTAAAAAAAATCATGATTCATACAAATTGGTACACTATTATAAGTTTTATAGTTTATCAAACTTTCATGAGTCAGAAAATAGAGACTCATAATGTATAATTGTGATGTTTGTATGAACACGTCAAAAGTGTTAAATATTCTCATTTTTGCGTTCTCGGCCTAATTGATCCAAATTTATTAGCGATGTTTTGTCATGCATGTATTGTTGAAATCATACACTTAGTAGCAACTTTATGCATTGATTTTTTTTTATTTTCCAACATCAATTGAATCAAACAGACACTCACAGAAAGTGTGGAAAATATTTTGGAATCGCTGCTCGGTGAGGAACTGAGGATGAACAATCTCCCGTATGACAATATAAACGATTTGATCAAAGGACTACAGGTTGGTTTTTAAATTAGACTATGAAGAATCGGGAAATATATGGACTGTTTTTCTTTTAGGTACTTATCGAGAAGTTGGCTGATTACAAACAACAAAACTATGCTATATCAATGAGTCTCCCTCCGAATGCTGACGAAAAGGTGAGAGAATCTATTCGCAATATTGATGATCGAATTGATTTTCTGCGACAGCGAGCACATAATGGATTAGAAAAGATACAGGTAACCGTTGACAATAATTGTTGTCTAATTTTATCACTATAAATAATTAAACTCAATGTTAATACTTTCAGCAATCACTCAAATTGAGAGAACAACGAAAATCAGAAATTCGTGCCTACTTTAACTTGTTAGAAGACATTGACCGCTGGGTGTCTACGGCATCGATTCAACTTGCAGACATTGACGAAAGTGCGTCGAAGGACAACCTCGATGAGGTTCTACTACAAAATCAGAAGTTATTGGCTGAACTGCGCGAAAAGGAGCATCAATCCAAGACCATTTACGATTCAACTGAGAATTATCTTATGTACGCAGATATCAGTGATAAATCTA
This sequence comes from Aedes koreicus, assembly GCA_024533555.2. NCBI lineage: Eukaryota > Metazoa > Arthropoda > Insecta > Diptera > Culicidae > Aedes > Aedes koreicus. The sequence goes on along the minus strand of JAHHFK020005027.1, from coordinate 162,824 downwards.
ATACCCTGAGAGAACAGCTCACCATACTCATTCGAACCATTCGTGAGAGAGCTTTAATTCTTGAAGATAACATACAACGCATCAAACAACTCACAGAACCTGAAGCGTTGATCAAGGTTGATAGTGAAATGCAAACTAGTCCACTGGTTTCTATGGATCCTGTTGAAAGTGTTACTATGCAACTGCAAGAAGCTTCGTCACAAACTCTAGTCGAAAGATCAACAGATAACCTGATCATAATCCAGTCAATATCAGAAGGCCACGAAACCGTTCATATATCAAATGTTCGTAATGCTCCTACTTTTATTCCCGAGGAAGATGATATAATAGTGGAAGCTAAATATACGCAACCAAAAACGGGTGAATCTAACAAGTCATCGGAACTACTATTAAGGAATATACCTACTACTACATTCGAAACAACTTTCGTTGAACCAGACGACAGTTCGATGGAAATTGTTGTTGGTAAAGATGGCTCGAAAAAAATCACTCTCAAAAAAGTAGTTCAGCCTGTCCAATCCATCGAGCCTTCCGATTTGACTGAAGCATCGATTACTGCAACACTTGCGCCAGATGTACAAGCCCAAATTTTGCCAGATACTGAAACAAAAGATAACTCAACCCTCGTAGACAAGACAATCGAATCTCAAAAGGTAGTTGAAAGTATTTTGGATGAAATCGAAAATGGACTAGTAAGTGCTATGGATCAACAGGATGTAGAACCTCTGGAAATACAGACTCAAGATACTCAGGTATTAGAATCGGTTGCACAAAATGTAGATTTGAATGCTTCTGAAATTGATTCACCAACTAGTACTATTCAAAGCACGCTGCTTATCAATGCGTCTAAAACTATTACTATAGATCCTCACTGTTCCTCTACAGCAGCATTAACCGATGATACTGTAATAGGGATAACAGATGTGTGGCCACCATTAGAAGTTGAGGAATACAAATTTGAAGTATCTCCCCCCAGAGCCGATCCGCTACCATCTCTTGTAGAAACTCTTCCTCAAGCAAAACCTGAAAACCCAGAAGATGTATGGCCGACAAATATGACTACTGGAGCGGATTATGCCATGAAACCAACACTTGAAGATGTTTATTCAGACGAATATGATTTATCTGAAAAAGAACAAAAAATTACAGCTGTCAAACAGGATGATTCTACACATATTACACACACTGACATTCCAATGACTGCAGCTATGTTGCCTATTGAAACCAATGTGGATTCGGGCAAACAAGACGAGCCGATTTCTGTTAAGACTAGCGATTCCATAATGCCTTCAGACATTCCTACTGAAGTAGCCCAATTGTCAGAAGCAACTACACATATTACCCACATCGATATCCCTATAACTGCAGCTATGTTGCCTATGGATACCAATGTGGATTCGAGCAACAAAGACGAAATAATTCCTGTCAATACTAGCGATACCATAATGCCTTCAGACGATCCTACTGAAATTGCCGAATTGTCAGAAGCAACACCTACACATATTACCCATACCGATATTCCTATTACTGCAGCTATGTTGCCTATTGAAACCAATGTGGATTCGAGCAAAAAAGACGAGATGATTCCTGTTAAGACTAGCGATACCATAATGCCTTCAGAGGATCCTACTGAAATTGCCAAATTGCCAGCACCACCTCCTCCAGAACTTCCAGAACGTGATAATGATCAACCCCAGATAGATCGGACTGCTGAAAAACAAGAAATCGTCCCAGATAGCGCAGCAGAAGTCTGCAAACAAGAAACCGAACCTGAGTCTTTGTCGATCAGGCCCGCCGATGCATCCACTGAGAAGAAACTTGAGGTACAAATCTTGTCTACAAAAGAAGACCAAGGAGCCGTGAAACTAAGCATGAATATCGACCCGGCTGATGCTACCAAAAACATTAAAGTAAGTTTTGTTGAGCTTGAATCCACACCAAAAGAAGAAGCTCAACCGATTGAACTAGACGTCTCTACAGTATCTGAAGCACTTTTCCCAGCCGAAAAGGTTCCGGGTTTAAGTGATGTAGATTTTGATAAAGGATACGAAGCCGATAAAACAACCATTGAAGGAGAGTCCGAAAACGATGATATTTCCAAAAAGAAGAAGCGAAAGAAGAAGAAGCAAAAACAACAGGATTCAGATCAACGGGTTGCAACGACAACCGAAGTAATTGCTGTTGAAGAAGTCCATATGGATATTCCAATATTAGAAACATGTGAAAACATAACAGAAGATCAGGAGGTTGAAAGCAATCCAATACACGTGATTGAAGAAGGTGTATTAAGCCCAGACGAGCAATTTACATCAATACAACAGCAGATTATCGTTCCAACTGAAGTTCTGGAAGTTGTATATGTGGAAGATGCTCATCAACAAACAACGCCTGTTCCCAAAGACTTCCTCGAAGATGAAGCTGATCAAGAAATAGCACGGATCACTTCAGAGAATTTGATGGTCCCTCTAGATTTTGAACAAAAATCGATGCAAACATCTCCTGAACTGGAGATCGTTAAAACCTCTCAGCAAACTTCACCCATAATTGCTCAGTCTGTAGATTACGAGATCAAAGAAGTTCAGACTACAGTCGACGTCATAGAAATGGAAACACAAACGATGGATACCATGCACAAACAGCAGGATGAAAAGGATATTCAAACAGATTCGTATGAAACACCAGCAACGGAAGAATGGCAGCCAAAGGTGGATGTCTACGATTCAGCCAATCAAACACCAGTTGTAGCCACAGCTGAGTCAGAGGTGCAAACAGTAGATGATGTAAAGCAGTTAGTTGAACCAATAGTTGTCAAAATAATTGACAAGGCAATGATAGAGGGCATTGATTTGAAACTAGTACAAGAACAAACTCAAACAAGTCCAGTTCAGTTTGCTCAGTCAAATATAGCTGTCTCAATCAACTCACCCGATACTAACAGCGAAGCTGTTCAAACCCTAACAACCGATGTAACAGATGCACAAACTGCAACCGCAGGAATTATTGAAGACAGAGGATCATCCCCGGTTGTTCAATATGCTCCAGTAGAAGCCGAAACACAAACTAGTCCTATTCACGTATCTACTGTAACTCATGAACATCCCGTCACACAAGAACCTCAGCCAATACTGGTTCAAAAATCAGCCCCTGAAGTTCACAGCGTTAATACACAAACAAGTCAAATTGAGACAACAGAGGTGCAAGCTCAAACAACTGCCACGGTGGATGACGTGGAAACAGTACCAGAAGCTACGCAAACCATTGCTTTCGAACAATCACCCGTACCAGAAAAACGTGATAAGAAGAAGAAGTCAAAGAAAGAAAAGAAAACCAAGTCTATCCCCATTGAATTGGAAGTACAAACAGAACTGCATATTCCAGATAGAAGTGGAACGATGGAACCCATAAAAATAACAAAGACGGTTATGGAAGAAAGTAGCATTGATGCAAATCATTCCCTTAATGTTCAAATTCAACTAGAACTGGAGCATCCCCAACAAATGACAAAATTCAGTGCCATAAAAACGGAAATTCCTGTTGATAAATTGTGGACCATCGGCTTGACCGATTACTTCTCAATAATCAGATCACACAAAAGCTTTGCTGAGAATAAGGTCGTACCGTGGAATGAGATGTCAGTTATGCTTCCGAAAATATACGAAACAACAACAACCAGTGATTCCACCCAAAGTCCAGGATTTTCCTATAAATCGTCAATCACCGACGATTATCTAGTTGACCTTGAAAGCTCGTTTTCTCTATTGGAAGAAAACAGCCACAATCCAGACTTGCAACAGCAAACTCTTTTCGATGTGCTCGAAACAACAAGCAAACAAATGGAAGACATTGCTATAGGATTAAACAACCTTCCACAGCTTAACGAATCAGATCGTGTTGATTTTTGCAATGCATATAAAATAAAGCTTCAATACATGTCGGACAAAATTCCATACTTTGTCAATCACGTAAAAGAGAATAATATTACTCCAAAGCAAGATATTATTGCATGCTTGGAACAAACAAGAAACTGCATCTCGGATTTGGAGAAATGTATCGTATCAAAAGAAGAAGAGAAACGCATCAATGATAACATGAGGCACCAATTTTCAGGAAAGCTTTTACAAATCAATAATCAACTACAAGAAATTGACGAAAAACTCAATTCCATTATCCCCGATCATTCGCTCTCGGTTCACGACAAACTGGCTGGTCTAGATAATGTTGAAGATCGTATTGTAGAATGCCTAAGAAATGTATCATTGGTAACCGAACAAGCTAGCGGTCTCAGAGATTTGGAATTGGAAGACGATTTGCTAAGAGCTGATCAAAATGCGCGAAAAATTCATCAGGCTGTAATCGTAGAACGAAACAAACTGCATCAGCTTAATGGTTTAGCTGAAGAGTACGAACAAACACTTTTGGAGTTCGAAGACATCGCATCTGCTGCTGCAGATTTCATAGATAATGGAATTTCAACCAACAGCTTGCAAGACCTCCAAGAAGAAATGCAACGATATCGTAAATTCTTCGTCAACCTCAGCCATTGCAAGATGATTCTCGAATCACTGGAGTCCAACTTGGACCCAATCACTCGCATGAAGCATGCTAAACTACATTCAGCATTGTACAACAAAACAAGCATAATTTTGGAGCGAGCAGTAGACAGAGCCGCCAGATTGGCGCAAGCAGCATCCAAATGGACAGTTCTTGAGAAAGACATGCGTGATGAAGCTCAATGGCTGCAAGTTGCCCAACAACGTATCCCGGACCTGCAAAATGTATCATCCGAAGATTTTGAACAATATATCAAATTATATGAATCGTTGAATCAAGACATTCTCTGCCATCACACGAAAATGATGCAACACAACGAAATTGCTAAGAAAATGCAGGAGCTCATATCAGCGCCAGTATTGGAAAAAGATAGCAGTGAAGCTCTAACGGTGGTTATGCAATTAAGAGAAGAGGTATCTCTTTATCTCAACAAACTGCGAAGATTCAAGAATCACTGGAACAGATATAATATCTGTGCTGATAAGCTGCATGATTGGATTTGTGATGCCCATAAAAATTTGAGTTCAATCACCATTCCGGAAAATCTTGCTGAAACTCCAATTGAAGATATGCGCAAATTTTGGGAAGTCAAAGCTCAATATGAAGTAATGAACAATAAAGTATACGGAAATGCTTGTGATTCACTAGATCATGCCTTGGCCACCATAAACATATCTGATGAAGAACTGCATCGCCAACTTCATGGACAAATATTGGAAAATTGGCTTGCTGTCTCTACAAAGATATCCAACATTCAGCAGCAGGTGTACGAGTCTATGAAAACTAACTCAACGTCACCTAATGATAAAATAGCGTTCATTGAGCAAGAACTACATGATATCAACGCTACTTTCAACAGCATAAAGGGAGTCCTTAAATCACCGGAAGATCTATATTTCTATTTGGAGAAAATGCAAATGTTGCAGACACGTATTCATCTTATTGATAACGAGCTTGGTCAAATTGCGCTGGCCTCAGAATTTGACGTGGAAAAAATAACTGAAATGTTCGAAATCTCTAGAAACCTGGCACATCAAATCGACGAGGAACACGAAGCAGCCGAAACTTTCTATAAACGCCTGGAAAACATAGAGAATGGCATCAAGGAGCAAGAAAAACGTTTCATGGATATAACCAGGACATTAGATGAATGTGCTACAAAAATCAATGGCAGAAGACCGGATGTTGGAAAAGCACTAGAAGATTGTAAACAATGCCAATCTGATCTGAGTGACTCTTGGAATGAGATGATGAAATTAAGACAAATGCTTCATACTTTGCCGATGAATTTGAAAGTTACTGTGTCTCCGCAGCAAACAGAGAGAGATCTGTCCATACTGCAAAATATTCATAGTGACCTAGAGAAGAAATGCGAGTGTAATATGACGCTGTTGAGGAATCGTCTGTCCCTGTGGAATAAATTCCAGTGCCAGATGGAAATTATACAGAATCATATCCAAGAAACCGAATTCATGATGGAGTTGTTGCAACTGCAAGAAACTGCTGACTATCACCGCTTGTTGAAAGCTACTGAACGACTCGATGTAAGTTTCTTAGGGTTTGTGTTTTGCTACCAGGATAATAATATATACGTCCTGGTTGTTAAGAAATAGGATGATTTTCAGTTCACTTACTAATTAAACAATTTTCTCTCTGCAGGCCCTACTTATTGAGATTGAGAACAGAAAACATACAATTGATAACCTACAAGAGATTGCACAGCCATTGATTGAAACATCGGAAGCTAGCGTTTCGTTGGAAATCGAGGAAACAGTTCAGAAAATCTCTGTGGTTTGGCAGAGCACCCGAGAAAGCTTACAAGACCTATGCCATCGATATGAAAAGGCAGTTAAGCTGTGGGAACTATACAATAGGATGAGTGAGAGTGTAAGGGATTGCGTTTCCAATGAATTTTCCGATTTCAACGCGCTTAAAAATGTTGACAATTTGCAACAACTGACGAGCTATCAAGATATGGTAGCCGGGAAAAAGAATGACTTGGATAAGCTGAAACAATTCATCGAGGACATTAATGGACAAGTCGGTTTCAACGTAGGTAACACTATGCTGTCCGAGATTGAGGAGTTTGCGAAAAAGTTGGAAGATATTGAAGAAGGCATTGTATCGCAATTGAATGAAGCAACCATACGTGAATCGGAGAAAGCACTGAACCAAACAACGTATAAAACTTCGAATCAAATAGTCGAACAGGTTCAACAGGTAAGAAACTACTTGACGATAAGAAATGTTTTTATTTCCTATTCTTTTTCTATACGTATTGAAGAATGAGCAGATCGTGATTAGGGCCAATTATTTCACTCTAGGCTGATGTAGTTTTTTTTTTTGTGAATTCACGTTTTCACGTTGTGAACGTCACACTGATATGTAGACTTCACCGAGAGCTCCTTTGGGATATAAGTACACGAATCAAGAAGACTTGGGCTGCTTCTGCAAGTTAAAGAAATGTATGGAGATTAGACCAAATAAGTCAACGCAGCAAAGTTCGAAGTTTCAATTTAAACGTAATATCTATGCTGTTATACGCCAGTGGCGTGTAGCAGCGGAGAACCAATACATAACTCACAGCTGTTGGTCTTCTTCAACCGATGCCTGCGGAATATAATTCGTATAAGTGGTTTCACAACTGTATCTTGAATCTGAGCTCCATAGCCAATGTCAACAGACATTCGAGAAGGAAAGTGATGGTGGGTGGGTCCTGTGTGTGTGTGTGTGTGTGTGTGTGTGTGTGTGTGTGTGTGTGTGTGTGTGTGTGTGTGTGTGTGTGTGTGTGTGTGTGTGTGTGTGTGTGTGTGTGTGTGTGTGTGTGTGTGTGGTCCAATCTAACACCCATCGGCCGGCAATGGTATTATGGAAGAAATCAGTTTACAACAATCATTCAAGTGACCATTGGAAGCAGCTTTAATCCGGGAGCTAGAAAGTGATAGCTCTACTGCAGATCCAGCAACCCATTTCAGAATGTCTGGAGAGTCACGCCCATTCCGAGGTTACTTTCACATACAATAAGCCCCGCATGTAAACATTTCCGGTATCATTTGGATAAGGGTACTGCAACACACTTCCAGATTTGGAAATTTAAGATTTCCAAACCAGGCACGTATTTAGTATTTTTTGAAAATGAGATTTTTGTTATATAGTTAGATACATCTTACCCATGTTCGCCTCCTCAATCACACTATCTTGTTCATTCGTAAAAATAAAAATTGTCGACGTTGATTCGTGATTAATTTCATGCACTCGCGATTAAATATGCGCAAAAATTAACGTTGCTAAACCGCCCGCTAGATATGCAACCTGCATAACAAAACTCTGTACACCCCGTGGTGAATGCACCTAAAATTATGTGCAAGCTTTTCACCCGCCCATGCGCGTTGTTTTCGTTTGCTGCTTCTGACCAGCAAATGGCCGTTCTCTACATTGCTCTAGTCTTCTTTTTTTTCACTCCACACTCTGCCAATAATGCAAATCCCCGTTATGTGGCGACTTTATATCGAGCTTCAAAACTGCTAATAATCATCGATTCAGTCGCGACAAAGCGCAAAAACCCTCTAAACTAATAAATTATGCCCGAGTGTCACAATATTACCACTAATAACCAAAACTAAGCTGATGTAACTCTTCTTCCGGGTGCGGGGGCGAAGCACAAAAACAAACAAAAACGGGGAAATATTAGCGACACTTACACATTTCGAAAGGGAATCGATTGTATTCACTACGGCTTACACAATTTTCGCGGAGATTTTATGAGTTCACTGTTAGTTCTAGTTAAATTACGAATTATTGTTTGATTTTTTTCGCGAAAACGACGCAGCAAAAAACAAAACACGTCAGTTTCGTAGCACGGCTTGCTGCGATCCTCCTGATGGTGGGTGGGTCCTATGAAGGAGCGAAAATTATAACTGCAAGCAAGTGCTGGATTGAAACCCAGTAGGACATCGTCCCAGAGCCAGGGTTTGTTGCGTCGGAGCCTCAACAATGAAATAAAGGAAGTCGATAGGAATCTGATCTGGGCGCCCTATGCAATCCCTAGCACCAAAGCGGTCTCAAAAATGAAAACGGACCGTGAACTAGTTCACGATTTCATGATTTTTAACAAAAAACGTGAACTAGTTCCCGATTACGTGATTCAGTTCACAGTGTTTTTTTTCTTGTTCTCGAATTCATGACTGCCGTTCACGGATCCGGGCACGGATTTTTGTCCCCCCGGTGGAAGTGACGGATGCGTGAACTCGAGTGGGTAAGAAAGCAAAGGCGACAATCTATGTAAAGCCAGTACACCCTGACCAAAAACTTTACCACTGCGAAGGAAACTTGGGACGTGCTGAGAATGTATCGATTACATCGCAGCTTTCGTTGCTGACTTGGCTATGTAAAACGAAGCTCGGTTAGTCAGGAAACGAAGCACCCCCTTGACATGGATTCCTTGTTCGAGAGATTGGAAGGTCCAGGCCTAAAATTGGAAGAGTAGCTTAAGATTTCCATTCGGCACGGAGCATGTCGGAATCATTGCATTTCTCGGTATCGGCCGTAAAAGACGGGCACAAGAAGAAGAGGTGTGCAACAAATCTCGAGTACTTTTTTAAAAGGACGTAAGTCACAAAATGTAAACAAACGCGTTGTTCATGGCATGTTGTAAAAAAATCATGTACATATATGTGCCCTTGTTTGATGAAGTTTCTGATGGATTATTCTTGGAAGATTTAACTAACTTTTTTCAAAACGGTGTAAAATCACTTTTGCACTCTTTGGGAATAATGGTAGATACGTCGCTTGTGTTGAAAAGTAACTGCGAAACATTATTATATCATTTGGATGCCGTTTAACGACTCGTTAGTAAAAGTCTTTATACCACAAGGTTAAAAATTTAGATTTTTTTCAGTAAAAATGGATTTTTTTAGAAAAAAAAAAATTTTTACAACGTTTTGCTGTAGAAAAAAATAATACGTCATTTTAAAAAGTTCGACGTATTTGCGTGAAATATGACAACTTGATGTAACATTTTGACGTAACAACATTGTCATTCGCTGAATGGCGTATCATTTTAACGCAAGTAACATGCCATCTATCATACTGACTTATCAAAATGACGTATTATCTTTTTCGATTGCAGACCGTTGTAAGAAACAGTTTTCTAAGTGAAGCTTGAATTTTCACTTCTAGTGTAGTTCTTAAGCACAGTGATGCAATATTTTTTACCAATGTTAATGTCCATTTAGTGGAATTTAATTGGGATAAACATGTCCGGTTTTCAAATAGGAATTAAAATAAACTCAAAAAAGTTCAATGCTGATATCTCATCTTCGTCCAAATGTTACTTACGTCTATTTGAAAAAGTACTCGAGAAATAATCAAGTAGAAGACAAATTGCAGACCTTTCGCAGACTGTGAGACTGGTGAAGCGTAGCCATGGACTGAAAAGAATGGAGACACTTCATGTATGCAGCCGAGGTTACCTGGCCTTGGTCTGATTGGTTGGTAGAAACCCTTCCAAACAAGGACATTACCATGGAGTTAATCAAGGAAGTGTAATACGTGCCGGATCGAAAAAGTGGTGGAGAATTAACAATCGATTTCTCGGTGAAGAGTGACAATATGGATAGTATCGTTGGAGATTCTGAGTTTGAAAGGTCGATGATACGGTGTATTAGAAGACGAGTGTGAGGAAATGGTAGAAGTGTTCCGAGAGCCGCATGTCGAACCAAATTGGCGAAGCAAAAAGGTTCACTGTGGAGTAATCAAGGACACTTGCCAACCTTGTACGGATATTTTGTAGAGGGAGTACCTCAAGGCTCTGCATTCGAACACGAGTTTGAGCCGAGAAATTTCGACGATGCAATCGGTGGTCCGAACACGGCTGAATGGATTCGTGCTATGAATGAGGACTAAAAGATGCCGAAGAAAACATGGTCACTTGTACTGTATCCATCTGGAAGACGGGTTATTTGCTCAAAATGGGTGAACCAATACATAACTGACTCGTCTAGATTGCGTCTGGTGCGATTGAAGGTGCGGGTAGCTGCGTAGGGATATTCGCAACGCCCGGGAATCGATTTTGATTCCCCCAGGCGCAGTGAAGTCTTCTTTCAGAAATGTTTCCACGGTGGCAGGATAGTTATCAGAATCTGTAGGCAAGGAATATTGAGGTTAAAATTTTTGGACTTACGGAGGTGCAGTGGCCTCTTGGATACAAAGTTTCTGGGCAAGAAGATAAGGTTTACCTATTTCATCGTAGTCTGTATGAGTTGGAACAGTCGGCAAACATTTGGCACTCTATAGTGAAGAAGATCTTGTTGAAAGTGAGATTCCCGCAGTCCGAAGCTGACGTCTGACTATACATAAAGCAACTGCAAACCAGTAAGTGGATCTACATACCCATATACGTAGACGATATGATCGTGATGTGCAAGGAAGATCGACATCTAGATTGGAGCAATAGATACATAAAGCCCGATTCAATGTAAATTTGGACGCAATCAATTGATCATAACTCAAGAATTAAACAACAAAATTTATCAAAACGTCAAACAGGGTATTTATTCAGCTTTCAAACTATATATAACACGTTATTACAATTCACCGTTTCGAACGAACTGTCGCACTTTACTTGTGATCGATGCCATTATGATCTGCACAGTCGCTGGTGACACTGTACCGGCGAACTTATTCCACTTTAAACGCATTTGTTGTGCATTTGTCACTTCTTTACCGCATCCTCGAAGTTTTCGCTTGATAATTGCCCAATATTTTTCGATCGGTCTAACCTCAGGGCGATTCGGAGGATTAATCTCTTTGGCGACAAAATTAACATTGTTTGCAGCATACCATTCTAGTACCTCCTTAGAGTAGTGGCAGCTGGCTAGATCCGGCCAAAACATAGCGTTGGTCTTGTGTTGCCGAATGAAGGGTAAAATCCGCTTTTTCAGACACTATTTAATGTAAAACTTCGACGTCATTGTGTGAGATGTGATGAAAACCTTGGTTTTAAGGCCACAACTGCAGATTCCTTGCCAAATCATTAGTTTTCGAGCAAACTTATCAACAAAAACAAATTTAAAACCTGAAAGAGACATCCCCACGACCAGTTACCAGGTAAAATTTTCGTCCGGGGATTTGTTTATAATCCATTTTGACATATGTTTCATCATCCATTAAAATACAGCCATCAAATTTCGTCAAAACTCGTTCGTAAAGTAATCGTGCTCGCTTTTTGGCCACTAAATTTTGTTTCAGAGAGCGATTCGGGTGTTTAAACTTTTGGGAAGTCCCCTCAGAACTTTGGCAAGTTTCCTCATAAACTTCAGAGCAGCCACTCTTGATATTTTTTTTTTTTAAAATGCGCACCTAAACTACAAAAAAGTTCCTTCCAAACTTTCTGAGAGACTTTCCCTTGAACTCATCTGGTAAGTTTTTGTTCCTGAACTTAGGGGGAAGTGTCTTTCTAAACATCTGAGAAGTCTCATCCTGAGCTACGATGAAAACTTCTCCCACACATCAGAAAAGTTTTCTCCAGACCTTCTAGGAAAATTCTAGGAACTTTTAAGAAGTCCTTTTCTGAACTTCAGGGAAGTTCTGTCTTGGTAAGTTGGGGCCTGAATTTCTGAGAGATTCTTGCTTGAACGACTTGGAACTACCATCTGTACTTCTGGAAGTTACTTCCTAGTTTTCGGAGAAGTTTCTTCCAGAACATCTGGGAACTTCTGGAAGATTCCTACTAAATTTTTGGGAAGTTTCTTCCGGAACTTCTGGAAAGTCCTCCCCTGAACGTCAGAGAAATTCTTTACTGAACTTCTAGGAAGTATCATCTTAAACTTTGGGGAGGTTTGTTCCTGATTTTTTGAAAAATTCCTTCTTGAACTTATAGATGGTACCTCCTTCTGGTAAGTTTCTTCCTGAACTACAGGTAAGTTTTTCCTGAACTTCTGGGAAGTCCCATCTTGAACTTTGGGGAAGTTTTTCAGGGCCTCTAGAGAATTTCCTCTTTCTTACTGAACTTCTGAGAAGCCTTCTCGTAAAATTCGGGAAAGCTCTCTCCTGAACTTCTGGGAAGTATTTTCTTGAACTTCGGATGTTTGTTTCAGAATTTCTGAGACATTCCTGCTTGAACTACTAAAATGTGCCCCATATACTTCCGAGAAGTTTCTTTCTGATTCCGGAGAAGTTTTTTTTCGAGGAAGTCTCTACCTGTAACTCTAGGAAGTCTCCACCTGAACTTCTGGAAAGTGCTCCCTAAATTTCTGGAATGTTTTTATGCAGTTTTTTCGTAAGCATATAGGAATGCCCCGCCTGAACTTCGGAGAAGTTTTTTCCAAATATTTTCGGGATGTTTGGGTCTCCATAAAATTTTGGGATATTTTTTCCTGAACTTCTTAAAGTTCCTTTTTTGACTTCGGAAAGTTTCATTTAAGAACTGACCATTCAAATGGTTTGTTAGTAAGAAAATATATATTTTTATGGCTCAAAAAGTACCAGTGCGTCGACTCCAAACTCGGTCCCAAGCTAAATGAATAAGCTATTCAATACACAACTCCCATAACTGGGTCCTCCCTTAGCTCTGTCGGTAAAGACGCAGCTATAAATCGACAACATGCTGGAAGTGGCTAGGATTCGATTCCCGGTCTGGGCTAGGAATTTTTCGTTAAGGAAAATGTGATTTCCATCCACCTAGAACCACACAAATATTTAGTGAACATAAAAAAATCACGAAATGGTTATCAATTATTTCGAAAACAAATAATTCACTTCATTATCATAATATTTCTATTCTTTTCTATTTTCCAGGGCATTCAAAATCAACTTCCAGATTCTGAGCTTGGTGATCAAATTGTTAACCTTCAGAAGTATTTAATAAGTCTTAGCGCTACAGAATCTCGCTTGAAGAAAATTGCACTTGATAAGGCAAACTCTGGTTCCATCTCTGATACCAAAATGGATTTCAAAAATTTGCATTCTTTGTCATATTCCTTACTGCAAGATACGTTCCAACAACACCAAGATGTCCTTCAACGAATAGTACTACAAAGTGACGATGCCATTTTACTACAGTATTGGGAAAATTACCTACAACAAGTTGAGCTATTCTTAGCCCAAGAGGTGCCCTGTGAAGAAGCAAAGCTGCTGCAATGCCGAGATCAACATACGCTTGTGCGGTATCTGGTTCGACAGTGGAAAATCACAATTATGAAAAAGTCACAAATTGAAACAACTTTAGAAAAAACCTTCAACGTTCTAAATCGGCAACACAAAAACTGCATTGAGAAAATCGATGATAGAATTTTTGAAATTGATGAAAAACTGCAACATTGGCAGAAATACAATTCATCGAAAAAATCATTGAAAGAATCGATCATGACCATTGAGGCTGAAAAACACACTCTTCAATTAGTCTACATTAATCTAAATGAACTATCAAAATTGATCTCCAAAGTAGACAGATTGCAGGCACGATTCCCTGAACTTGAAACGGATCTCTACAATATGAATCAAGAGATGACGCTACTTATATCGTACCCTGTAGACGATCATACAAGTATAGCTATAAAGAATGATCACGGTAGAATAACGCAGCAAATCTCGAAACTGCAAGACAACGTTGCTACATGGAGAAAATTCCTAACCGGTGTCCTGGACTTGTATAACAACTTTGACTCTCAATGCAATCAAATTCAAATTAACCTAAACGAGTTGGGACAATGCTTGGATAGCTTCAACTGTGACAATCCAGAAACATCTCAACATCATTTAAATATGCTGAAGAACGAGCAGCTACGATTGGAATGCATCAAGGATGAGCTGCTTAAAATAAATGTTGCTAAAGAAGAACTGCAATATTGTATCAGCACGTTCGACGCGAAACTCAACAACAAACGTGTGAACACTCTTTGGCAGCTTTTCGAGAAACTTGAGCATACAATATCAGTTCTTATCAAACAAATGCAAGATAGAATACAAAACCGAAAACTATTCCAAAACCAATACAATTTGTTGATGGAATGGATCGTTGAGTTTGAAAAACGAATAAACGATTCTAACAAATATGAAATGTGCGAAGAGGACACAACATTCATCAAGTCTGTGGAGGATATGCTTTTGCAAGAAATAAATTGCAAAGAATCAGAAATAGCTTGGTTTAACGTGATCGGAAATGATTTGGCCGGAAATCTACCTGCTGGCGAAGAACGTTTTGAAGTGATATCCAAGTTGAAGCACTTGAATGAAACTTGGGCGAAACTTTTGTGTCAATGCCAAAACCGCACTCAGAAAATATCGGAAGTTAACGCGACAACTATATCGTTGCAGCAACGGATAAATGACGCAAAAGCCTGGATGACAAAAATTGAGTGTAAACTGAAGCAACCTTTCATTTTTGAAAACGTTGAAAAGAACTGTTTAGATAGGCTTTTGGATGATTATGAAAAATTACAGCGTTCGATTGAAGGAAACAGTGGAAACATAGCAGAGATTCTCAATCTGTGTGAAATGCTGTTCACCGACGTTGAGTCGTGGAATGTACATATTGACCGTAAGCTTATCAACCATGAAGTTAAGCATTTAGAAATAAGATGGAAGAATATTTGCGTGAATACTAGCAGAAGAAAGCAGGATATGTTGTCAATCTGGAGCATGCTGGTGGAGATACAACAAATAGTAGAATCACATCACGATTGGCTCCATCAGACCAACAAATACTTGGAGGACTTTGATGGAAAAATAGACGTGATTGATGATGTATCCCTGGATAATACATTGCAAGAACTTACGACTAAACACACGGATATAATTGCACAAGAACCGATTCAACACATCCTCAAAAGGTTGTATATTTCAATTAATAAACATGATCGTATTGAGCGCGCAAACATGAACAATATCACAGTGACAGCAAAGCAAATGTTAATAATTTGGGAAAGACTCATATGGAGGTTCAATGTTATCAGATCCCGGACCGAAGAACTGAGAAATATCTACCTGACTTTCACTAGTGAATATGAAAATATCATTGTAGCCTTAACGCAAATTGATGTTCAAGTCACCAAAATCAAACACCTACAAGAGACAACAACTGAGGAGACGCCGGAAACCAAATTGAAACACCTACGAGAATTACACAACGAGCTACGATTTGTGATCAATCTTTTTGACACGCAAGATGAAGTGGGTAGTTCACTGGTCCGATCATTACCCGGTCACAGTGCTATGTCACTGAAAGTACAACAGCAGATTTTAGAATATCATCAACTTGCCAACAGCATAAAGGATTCGCTGGATGCTTTGGTTAATCAAACGAATGAAAAATCGGGAATGCATAAAGCTCAGCAATATTTCAAAACCGACTCAGGAAAGGATGAGCGAGATTTCGCTGTACAAGTTGACACGTTGCCTGCTTTATCCATTACCGCTAAAGACGCGTACCAGTACCAACTGAAAACAGCTCTTTTGGAAACAAAATCCAACCTAGATGTACTAAATACCTCGATTGCTGAAATAAATGCTAGCAATTTCATGAAATCCACACAAACCGTATCAAGGGCATCGTCAGCCTGTGAGTCGTCCATCGAATTGATCAAACATCTGAACTTAATTTTAATGTCGGAATGCCACTGTGATGATGAAGAAGCAATGAGTAATTTAGTGAAAGACGAATGTGATAAATATACTTTATATCAATCGGAATGGCACACTAAACAGCAAAAATTGGAAGAATTGAGGTGAGATTTCATGAATTCCCCTACTTTGTACAATATGAGTGTCTAACTACTACCTATAATCTTCTCAGCGAACATTTTTCTTCTGCTTATTAACTGTCATCATGCTTACGCTAATTCTCTTTCATTCGCTTTCCATCTTTTCTTGATCAGGTCGTTTCCTATATCTTATAACTTCATATGTATGCAGTAAGTGTTTCACCTTTTGCTTTTAAAATTTTCCAACAGTAAATGTGGGCGGAAATTTTAATTTCGATCAACGTAATTTTCAGTGGACGAATCTGCTTGATCGAAATTTATAATTGAACGCCTTGGTTTCGGTTTCCACATGTCAGCTAATTTGTTTCACTAATATTGCAGCAACGAAGATTACTTAACCTGCCCTCTATGCACAAATCGAAACTGGCAACAAATTGATAACGACCTTTGGCGGCTTGAACAGTGGTTATCTATGGCTGAAACAACGCAAAAGTCACAACATGCACAGCCACCAAACGATATTGATACTCTGGAAGATTCCATTCAAGATCACCGCGAGTTTTTGCTCGATTTGGATAGTCACAAAAGCATAATAAAGTCGTTGAACATAGTTGGAGAGCACCTTGCCACCCACACATTGGACACTGAAAAGGCCGTCAAATTAAGAGAACGCCTGCAAAGCAATAACCAACGATGGGATAAGGTGTGCAATCAAGCATCACATTGGCAAGCCCTGCTCCATAGGTCTTTAATGGAAAACAAAGAATTTCACCGAACAGTCACTGAGCTATGCATATGGTTAGAGCAAACGGAAAACAAGATCAAAAACTCAGAGCCGATCGACTTGACTACCGATAAGAAAATTATTGAAAGAAAATACAAGATTTTCAAGGAACTCAGGAATGATTTGGTACGATGCGAACCACGTGTAGTGAGTTTGCAGGAAACAACATCACAGTTGACGAAATATTTAGATGAAAATAAATCAGAGAAGTTTGATGAAATGTATGCGAAGTAAGATTTCGAAATTGAGTAAACATTCGTATAAGTACTATAGAACGATTCATTCCCATTTTTAGGCTAACGGATCTGAGGCTGAGATTCCACTCAATACGAAGGTTGGTAGAGATGTACACGATCAAAATTGCAGCAGCTATAGGTATCGACCGACCACTCGACACGAATGCTTCGTCAGCATCAGAAAAGGTATGTTATTGTCTCCGTGTTACAATTCTTATATTTATTCAGCACCTTTTTGTGTGATTTTGCATTTGACCATTTGAAGCAACGTAATCAAATTTCGAAAAAACTCAAAACCTCCGAGCTCATGCGTGAGTTTATGCGCGCAGGAGTTTAACCGCGTCGAATTCAATCAATGGGGTAAAAGCAACCGATTAATTTTCAGTTTAAAAAAAAATCATTGCTTAGTCTTTGGACATGGTTCATTGTCATTATAGTTGTTTTCACAGTAGAAGTAGAGAATTAACATGATTGAATAAGCAGTTTGAGTTGTTGGTTGTTACGAGTTTTCGGATGTGTTCTTGATAATGTGAATTTGAGTGCGTGAATAAAGGTTGAGTCGATAATTATTGCGACACTTTAGATTATTTGATAAATCGGCTGTCGAAATGAAACGATATCACAGTAGTTCAATATATGTATTGTATAATATGTATCTTACATACGTCGATTAAATTTTAGGATGAGTTTGAGTAAAATGCTTGACATTTGCAATTAACGACCTGAACAGTCGTTTCCGGCAGGGTTTTCTCTATTTTTTTTTCTTACTTCCTCGTCATTTCCTTTTCGTACTTCACCTCTTTTTTGGTATTCCGAAATTCGCGCGTTTTCATGGCCCAATAGGTTTCGGTCGGACGGAGTTCAGGGGAGTTTGGTCATATCTTTCGGATCAAAATCCACAGAATTAGCCGTAATCACTATTTTGCGGTTTTGCAGTAGTGGCATGAAGCCAAAACGGGCCAAACTAACGGTACTTGAGCTTTTTGTCTCAAAAACGACAAAATACGTTTTTGGAGGCACTAAGTTTTATAAATCTCACCGATTATAATGCCGTTGGTGATTTTCGACACCCTATTCCGTTTTAAGCAAACTTGTCCTTACCCGTGAAATATGCCGGGAACTGCTTAAAATCCGTTTTGATTGTACGTTTTAAATCCGGATTGTTTCTTGGCCCTCTGGACAAAACTTTGCAAAACGGCCTGCGCAAAAATTGTTCGGATTCCACATGAAATGAACAATCAGCGCTCTTTTGGTTTTTTTTGCGCGTTGTCCCCAGTTTTCGTCCAGCTCTTGGCTTGTGGTCAACTGTCATTGCCGTTTCTGGTTCCTCTGGAGGACCCTTGAGACGGTCGAATAATGTATGTTCATCAGTGCTTTCAAGGCGCGATGCGACAACCAAGCATTTTGCATGTGGGTGATCAAAATTCCTTCCTGGTTTGCTGATTTTCTTCCATCTCGACCGGAATCTCCCTGTCAACTGCACAACTGAGCGGATGTAAACAGTACACTCTAAAGAGAAATTGGACAACAAATGATTAGTTTCGGTCAAATATAAAAGATGCAGGCAAACTTGAAATCGCAATAATTATCGACCCTTCATCGAAAGACCCTGTCTTTCAAATCATTTTTTTTTCTTTATGTGCTGGATGATGGCTCCTTATTTCTTGGTCAAATCGCTAGTAGAGACTGATTTGTTCTCCTGAATATAATCAACGATTTTTTGGCCCAATTCGGGATTGGCTGGTACCGGGTACTCGCCCAGTTCTCGGCAAATCCTGCAGGGTGTACTTCTCACCATACTTTTCAATCACTCCTTTTACACTTGCTTGAGACTTCGACCTTTTTGGCAATTTACATTCTTATCAGTGCAACAGGTGTGCAGAATTTTCTTTCTTAGTTCAATACGCAATATTTGGCAAAAAACTGTGATAATGAAAAGTAACCAACCAAAATAGGCTTTTTGACATGTGAACAAAACGTTATACGATAGTGTGCAATAGTTTAAGCTCAATTTCGTATCAAATCTTTATAACATCTTTTCGATACACTCCTTAGCTTCTAAGTGGTATCCAGAGAACTGTAGGGATGTTGAGGAAAATTGTTGACAATATCTTAAATATCCAACATTATTGAAATGAACCAAACCATTTCAAATATCAGAAATGTTGAGTAAACTTTCTGGATGCCAAAAAGCTTTAACGATAAGGTTTGAAAGAAAATCGCTGATTATAAAAAATTAAACCTTATGGCGTAGTCGGTAAATGCAATGGATTTCTAATTCAGAGTTCAAGGATTTTATTCCCGGTCGCCGGATACAGTCGGGTGGAAAATTCGTTCAACAGTCCTGAAGCATGAGCGTAACGATCTTAAAACTAACTCTCTTAAAGTTGGAAAAGAAATTTCAGCTGGCTTAGGAATTCAGGATGTTAAACGTCAACTCAAAAATATGTGACACAATTTAATCCTTATTGTAATTATCTACTCAGGAATACCAGGGGATGCTTAGTCAGGAAGAAGATATATATTTTTTTGGCTCACGAAGTACCAGCGTGTTGGTCTAACCCCTCAAATATTCTGTCAAAATAACATAGTGAATCAAAACAACAACCAAGATTCTAGTACCCAAAATGTAGGAATGTATTTCAAGTTGCCATGTGCAAGGTGTACTTGGGATCAATGGGGTTCTCAGTGAACCAATTTTTAATCACTAGCTTCATTATGATTGTTGGAAAAACTCATCTCCAAGTAAAATAAACTTGCAGACGAATGCATACTTTGGAAAACAAGAAGGGGAAAGTAGGTAAAACAGGACACAGCAGGTAAAAAACTAATCGTAATCAATAAATTAAATATGGTTGGGAACATGGACATATGGGACATCTTTTATTGCAGTGAGGCAATACTTTTGAGACTCACTGTTGATATCAAACACGCTACTGTCAAATTAATAAAAAAACATATCTTCGGGGGTACGCTAGTAGAAGTAATTTTATCCTTCGTATGAAGCTTAAGGGATTCAGGTGCTTCCCGAAGATATTATTAGCCACCTCTTCAACGATCAACATGTCATTTTCTAACGAATTGCCATCAGCCATACTGCCGTTGGTCACCCCGAGGGTCACCAAGAGAAAATGTCAAACAGAGAAAGCAGCTGACATAACATCAGATCAGTATGTTGCTACCTTGATAAAAGGCAAATGCAACATCATATCCATTAAAAAAGAACGCAGTAGCTATATGCGAAGACACCCAAGCAAAAGAGTCTGATGGTCTTTTTTGTAAGAAATGCGATTGTTACACACTTAGAAATTATGAATTTTACACGAAACGTAATTCATGTTTGTAAAAATTCGGGGAACGTAAAGAAAGATTTCGTATAAAATGATGTCTCCTGAAACTGACACATACGCAATTCGACGAAAGATGTGTTTGATTGAATTTATTTTCTCATCTCTTTCAACTCATTCTTACGTGCTAAAGGACGCTTGCATGTGTCGGTCTCAGGGGACAGAAATTTACATGACATTTTGGTAGTGTGTAATTTTCGAATTTAGGTGTACACACTTAGAAATTATAAATTTTACACGAGATGTAATTCATGATCGTAAAAAGTCGGGGGACGTAAAGAAAGATTTCGTGTACAATTATGTCTCCTGAAACTGACACATACACAAGTTGACAAAAGATGTGTTTGATTGAATTTATTTTCTCATCTCTTTCAACTCATTCTTACGTGTTAAAGGACGCTTGCATGTGTCGGTCTCAGGGGACAGAAATTTACATGACATTTTGGTAGTGTGTAGGCTACTACCACTATTTGCTATAACTGTTCTTATAGTGACACTTGATGATACTCATTTTGCTCCTAAGCATTGGATGATTTAACTCTTGATTAAATATTATTTGTTCTAAAATTAATTGAATTTTTCGTTCATTTTTTTTTTGTCATAAAAAGAGTAATCAACATATCAGAGTGGGGGCGACCCCGGCGTAGTGGTTAACATCCATACCTCTCACGCCAAAGTCACGAGTTCGAATCTCACCTCCGAACAAGTTACGAAAATACCCAAAAAAGGAAATTTGAGTAACTACGACGGGAGATGAATCAGCCCAAGGCTGAAAATCTCGATAATCAAGACAAAAAAAAACATATCAGATTGTATTCAGCATCAATTAAGTATTGGGGAACACTCTCATACTGCTGGAAATAAAATAACTTTATCATATGCAAATTATTTCTTTAAGTGTCTATCTTACCCATATCAGGTGTCCGTCTTTCCTGATCATGTGAAGAACTGCGATATTTAGACATATTTTGAATGGCTTAAAACGCAACAAATTTAAAAAATTAACCAGTTATGTCACTATAATGATAAATTATAACTTTCAATCTCGATTGGTTTGAAATTTACTATCAGCACAGTAATATTTGGGAACATATCGTAGTTTTTGCTTAAGGTGCCCGTCTTTACTCACTTCCCCTATATTTCACAAACTTATAGACTAAAAACTCTGAGACATAAGAAAATGTTATTGTTTGGGTAATTGCCACAAATTCAGTAAATTCCATGCTATGTTTCTTCCTTGTACACGTAACTGCTGTTATTTAAACTAGTAGTAATAAGCACCTTATTTTTAGTTATGGTTTTAAAATATATTTTTCTTCTTTTCTTTTTTTATGTAGAATCGAGAGGGTAGCGGATCGTTATCACACGTAGCAACACATGAAGCAAAGTAATTATCTAGATAATAATTTTTAGCTAAGCACGAATTGGAACTGAGTTCTTCACAAACCTGATTGATATTCAGCTGATGTGACAAGTAAAATCTAATTAATTCCTGAATTTCATTTACAGTACTCAAGGCGAGGACGAAGAAGACCATATAAATACGACAGTATTGACCAGAAGTTACCGATTTTTGGGCCGGGTGGTACGAGCGTCCCTTCCTATTCAGGCAATGCTGCTGCTTCTACTAGGTGTTGTTACTCTCATGCCCCATGGTGAAGATTACTCATGCTCATTGACAAACAACTTTGCTAGAAGCCTTGAACCAATGCTTCGCTATCCTAATGGACCACCACCAATCTGAGCCGATGCAGATCAATGAGTACAACAAACTCATAGCTACATATGTGCAATAACTATAGCTTCAGTACATAGTGAAGTTTGTAACTATCAAAACTCGTCACTCTTCTAGTATTATTATTGTTAATAACAATGTAAAATAGTATCTAAGCCCAGTTGCCTTCAGTTGTTACATTTTTATAACATACACAACATCTTACACTAAGGCTCATACAAGCAAATTTTACGTAAACAGCTTATAAAATATATGTGAGAAATACAAATTTTCACTCAGAAAAATAAACTCAGATGCTTCTTATCTTTTGCCGATTTTTCAATCCAATCATCAAGCTCCCGGTTCAATTCGGAACTTAATTCGCTTTTCCAGCTGTCCACCTGTCCTCTTCGTATGAATCTCTCATCTGGTTGTTTATCTCTCCAATTTGCATCAGTTTCGTCTTCATAATTACACGATACATTGTTCTTCATAGCACCGAACGACAAGTGTTGACACAGTTCCTCCAATTGTGTGTTGCTATAAAAGTATCCAAAAAATGAACAAACTTTTTCCACTACCTTTCTAAGATCAGACTTCATATCTTCATATCTTAAATGCAAAATATTGTCGCAATCTTTCAGTGAGTGGTAGCCGATCACGTGGCTATGAATTGGCGAATAAAATTGTAAATCCTTCATAAATGATCTGACAAACTGCTCCTTCGTTCCTCGGTAGAAGTAGTTTTTAGAGTGATGATAATACGAAACAGCTACAGATTTCACATTTCGATGAACGTAAACTGTTTTCGGACGAATGTCCCAATATTGCTTCGGTAACATGGATACGGGTAGATGTGTTTTGATGAATCTCGGACTTGTTTTGCATGCCACGTTCTGAAAAGAACTTTTTCCGTCGGGTAAATCGTGTATCAAGCTGATGCTGGAAAATTAAATCGTATTCTTTCATCAATGTTCTAACCATCTAAAGAATAACAATACTCTAAAAATGGGAATCGCTTCCTCAGGTGTTCTGTTTTGGCAACATCATAGTTAAGATCGTTGCATATTAGCCACACCATTTCTTGGCACCACGTTGTTCCACTTTTTGGATAAGACGCCACCCAAACGTCATCATGTTTGACTTCAAAGTTGGTGAGTTCGCTTTCATAGTTTTTAAATCTGTTGAGTTCAATTGTTGGTTAAATTAGTGATCTTTTTTTTATCGATTATCGACTAACCTTTGGGTGAAACAATATGCTGGTGGTTTCCAATCTTCGATCGGCACGTTTTCCAATGAGTTTTTCCTCACGAGTATATAGTCGAGCTCTTCATTTTGTATGTGATTTTCTAAATAATCTGGATCGTGTATTTCGATGTACTCGTATGACATGATTTCAACCTTTCTCGATGCAAGCTACGAACAAACTGATTGTGATATGATAAAGATGCAAACAAAAGCTCTGCAAGTATGAACTGGAACTGTCGACATAATTTATTTGTAATCTCTCGACAAATTCTCTGCTTGTATTTGACTGCGGCACTATATTGGGTTCTGTTTATTTGTGTCTACGTGTACTGACGGTTCCATATGAATGTCATTCTGATTAGAAGAAATATTACAAACTGGAAAAGAACATGTTCAAAAACAATGTTTAGTCACAAATTTCATGGAACTGACCTGGATGAGAACCTGCATTGAACACAATATTGCAATCAGTTGGAATATAGTAGTAGTGCGCCAGATTAACGGTTGCAAACATCCATTTTCATTGACGACGTTTTCTCTGTGATCCGATAGTTCCAGTAAACCTGCGTTAGTAAAAATCTCCGGCATAACTATGTCACATAGCAATGATTGCGCACAGCAGCTGGATGGCACCAGGGTTCTATTTGTCCGTTTCAAACTGTAGAGGATATTTATGAGATTTTACATCTTAATACTTCATCAGTTACGCACATTGAAGAATAATGTTCCTGGACGGAGTTTCTCCAAACAATGTTCACCCAATCTTTGTATCCAGTCACACCGCAGCAAGAATGGGAATGTTGAATTTTATTCCATACTACGTTCCAATGCATGTCCCAATTGTATCGTCCGATACCACTCAAAAGCGAGTTAGCAGTACAGTCTTCAATATCCGAAGCTAACCGTAAGCTAAATATAGCTTTCACCACATGAATGAGGCATGTTTCCAAAGCAAAATACAGCCAACATTTAAACAAGAATGCTAAATATGGCTCGTAAGGAAGCCTAACAGCTTTGTGAATTAAATACATCCCGAAAAGATGAACAACCACATTGTGCAGCCCGAATAGCTGAAACAAATAAATAATAATATTGATTTCGTTGACCTCAATGACATCATCAACGATTCGTAAATTAGCTCTGATGGATTCTTCCAACATGACCATTGAGAATTCGACCGAGATCTGGATGATATGGAACGAAACACTGCACAGAATAACAAACGTGATTCGATCCATCACGAACGGACAACGTACACAAAGTGTCACAAAATATAATGCGAAACATAGCAACCTAGACACCCTGGCAACGCGTTTCAATGGGTTACTGTTATTTTTGCAATCAATTCACTTCATATAATCGTACCAAGTGTACAAACTGATCGATTCAACGATGGCGAGTAATCCAGGGCGAGATCCGGTACCGGATAATATCAGCGAATTGTCCAGTTTTTCGGATTCTAGTGACGAAGGTAAGTATGTCGTATTTGTGTCAAATCCATCGTATTTTACTGTCTCGATTTAAAAAAAAAAAACAGGCAAAAAGATAGTGGAGGAAGTTGAAGTAGCTGAAGAAGAAGCAGACAAACCGGCTTATAGTGATGAAGATCTTGACACGCTCTTAGGATTCTTCCGAAATATGATTTATCTTTTTGACTACGACGAAAACGATTTCAATGATGAAGTGGCGGAAGTGATTAAGCTATGGCTAACCGATGTTAATAACCCTTTGCTGTTCATTTTCTACGACGGAGACTTGCTCAATGCCTCGCTTACCTTTCCAACGTGTCCTTTCAATGACATCATGTACTTTATGCGGGAGCCCGATCAGCTTTTCAATGTAATCGAACGTTTCCACGATGATTTGATGTTCGGAACATTACACAACGATATTGAAGGATCATTATTGGTACTACTAGAACAGGTGTATGGACCGCTTATTTTATCCAATACGGAATGGTCAGAAAATGTGAAAGCTCATGTAGTTGCGGAATACAATACATTTATGACTTATTTGACCGAAATTCATTACAAGTTGTCCGGATTTACTCTTCTCTATGTACCTCGCGAGGGATCTAATATGGAAGTTCAAGAAGTTGTTCTTAATCGAACACTTATCAAGCGCCTGGAAGCGGTGGTTATCGATTGGACTAGCCAGATCCGATCCACTATGAGCGACACCCAACATTTCGTTCCCAATGACCTTATTTGTCCGTCAGACGAGTACAGCTTTTGGTTATATCGTCGTAGGTCAATCAATATTAACCATAAGTCCTAAAAGTTTCCAAGCATCTACTTTTTATTTCAGATGAAATACTATCCGCGATCCAGAGTCAGTTCAGAAGTTCTAATATACAACATATCGTGAAAATTCTGGACCTGTCGCAGTCGCTTTACACGAAACCTTTGCGAGAAGTTTTGGACGATCTCATGAAAGAAATTGAAATGGCAGAATCTAACATTCCTTTCTTGAAGTTGCTGGTTGATCCATGTTTTGCCATTCGCTCCCTTGACAATGAAGATGACCTCTGTTCACAGCTCATATATGTTATGAACATTATTCGTTTCATAGGATCGGAGTCATCTCACCTTCGTCAGGATGAGTCTATTACGAAGCTGTTCCTATATTTGAGCAATGAAATTGTTTCCTGTTGTATGCAAAGTATCGATATTGATAAGATTCTTTCTGGCTCTCCTAGCTACGGCATAGAAATTTGTAACATCAAGATTAACTGTTGTGAATCGTACAAAATAATCTACGATGAGGTAAGTTAATAACTTATGTTGATTATAACGAAAAAAAAATCATGTTTCCTTCCTCTTCGATTTAATAGATGCTCGATATGTTCAAGCGGGATTTCAAATGGAAGTTAGACTATGCTAGTATATTTAATAGAATCGATTCATTCATGCAAAGACTGTACGATACATTAGATATCTGCAATGCAATGAAAATATTTGGAAAGTGAGAAACAGTGGCATTAGGCAAACAGAATAAAACTGAAACTAACTTTTTTTTTTTTCAGATACAGCGGTAGTAGTTCCTACAAAAATTATCAATTTTCATGCAATAATGCGGAAATGTACGAAAGTAAGTGCAGTCAAGTACAATCAATCTTCTCAGCAGGTATCGAAAGAATTAGGTCAGTGTCGGAATCGGTCCTGGATATCAACAACAAAGAATGGTACAATTATATTGCGAATTTTCGGGAAATGTTGAAAAATCTTGACGACATTGTTGAAAACTTACTGTCGAACGTGTTCCTGGTTGCCGAAAATTTAGAGGAAAAAATCAATGTACTCATAACTTTGCTTAATTTTTCCAAGAGAGACAACATTAAGGAAAGCTATATGAGAAAAATCTCGGAAATTTGGAATACTTTCAAAGAGGAACTTACCACGCTCTCGAAAACTATTTCATCCGGGATAAATCATTTCCCGACATTGTTTTCCCAGAGGTCGGGACAGTATGCGCTGCTCAAAATTAAGTTCGATCGAATTTGCCGGCTCAAAGATTTATTGGAACGATGTCGATTTTTCCCACAGTACAATGAAAGTGACGACATTCTCGCACTGTTTGAATCCTGTGAGAAGCAAGTAAAGGTAGCACTCAAAACATACAACGAAAGCTGGATCAAATCCATCAGCCCTGATCTTAGTGCGTGGTATCACAGAAATCTTATTTGCCGCAGTCAAGTTCGACCTGGGTTGTTAGAATGCCACATTGAGCGACGTATGCTTTTGATATTTGAAGAATCTTTCTATTTCAAAATGTTAGGGGCCACAGTTCCGAGCACTATCGATATGGAAAAGAATGAAAACTTAAAATTAACATTCGACAATGTAATCCGAATTATTTTGTACTTTAACAACGTGGTATCGTCTATCTCAGACAAAGAGCGTTTGTTCTTCAAACCTATGATACAACAAACAGAGAGAAAACTTGAACCACTACGAGCCAAACTAACATGGGAAGAAGATCTCAGTGAGTTTATTGATAGCTTCGTGATCAATGTCAAGGAGTTGTTGGATGTTATTCAAGTGTACAAGAAAGAAAACATTAAAATTGCTAGCTGGATAGAAACAATTTACAATTTGCTGCTGTTCAAGCTCAATGTTGAACATGCTCAGCATCTCATCGATTTCACGAAAGACATAAAATCACAAAAAAAGCCTCAATTTCCGAATTGGTTCGAGTCTATTCCGAAACCAGCAAGCACATCTTTTGTATTTACGAGAATCTAGGATCGCACATCCGAAAAATGGGAGACAGCTGGGCACAGTATGTCCAAAAAATTGACCGTCTTTTGAAAGCAGCCGTATTCAATTGTTCATTGAACACACTGGACAACATTCGTGACACTATGCAAAAGGAGTCGACTCCAATATTGACAATAGAATTGATGTTGAAAAAACAAGGCATTGCATACCAACCACCTCTGGAATCAATTGAAAAGGCGTTGAAACGTTTACCAACCGAAGTAACATCGATCATAAAATTTATTCCGAGCATGTGTCAACGCTTTCAAGTCGATTCCGAGTTCAATATGTACGACGATTTTTTGCAAGATAGTAAATTTCAACAAATTGAAGTCAACATCCATGGCGAAATTTCCAGCACTCTGGAGGAACTACAAATTTTCAGAGAGAAATGGAATGTATTTCGTCCATTCTGGAGTATCAATCGACAAGCTTTTATTGAAAAGTTTAAGCTTTCCGATATGACTTCGGCAGCATTCCAGAAGAATATAGAAAAGTTTGAAGAATTGCTCAATCAACTCACGACACAGCAGGATTCAACGGTTTGCAAATGCGTAGAAGTTGATGCTTTTAAGCTCAAATATGCCATTACCAATCATATCAATGATTGGCAAGTGAAGTACATAGAATATTTGAAATGTGTATCGTATGGGCGTATAATTGGTAAGATATATCATATATATTCGTAGTATGTGCTATCTAAATGGCTTTATCAATTAAGAATTTCATAATAAATTGAACCAAAACATGGACGCTCTGAGTGTCGTGCCAGTAGAAGTAAAGGATCTAAAAGTTCTTGAGGAAACGTATCTTAACTGCTTCAACAACATACCAGAATCAATAGATGAGATCTATACTATTATAAAATACTTCAATGTATTAGGTAATGCAACATCTGTGGAAAATATACCATGCAGTCTATACTTTATTCAATAATTAAATTACAGAATCTTGTGTGCAAGATTTGCTTCCGGAGGCTTACAATCTACGACGAAATATTCATCAAAATTGGCAGCGATATACGCAATACTTGAACAAAGTGAAAGAACAAATCGAAAATTATCAAATCCAGTTCAAGTTATCCATGGCAAACGATGCAGCGGAACTGAAAGTCAATGCTCTAGAAATGCTGAGAATGCTGGATGAAGAAATGCCTATCAGTGACCAGATGTAACTTACCATGATTTTTAGTAGCCTTAGAAAAACAAAACGTATTCATAATTATCTTTGTTCCTTGGTAGCATGCCGGAAGAGGCATTTATTGTGCTCGAACTTCTTATGCAGAGGTTGGAACAACTGGAAGCTCAAGAGAAAGAGATTAAAGAAAAGTTTGCCCTACTTGGTGTTGAATATCATTCACTGGACGTAAGTGAAAATATCACTTACATATGCTCTTCCTATGTTTAATCATCTATTCTGAAGGTAATTGTTGAAATTCGTCGAAAACTAGAAAGCATGAAACTAATATGGCAGTTTGTGAAACAATGGCATGAATTCAAGCAACTTGTTTTCAGTGAGCACTACAGTACAATGATGATTGAGACTATCGGAAGCAAAACTGACTTCATAAATTGGTTTGTAAAGTCGTTAGAGGTTCAATTAAATGTTTATTTCTAAAAATTTTACAGCCAATTTCAAAATTTGAATCATACGCTAACTCAAGATATGGAATACCCTATTTATAATACAGTGAAATCTGAAGTTCAAAACTTTCACATAACATTTTCAATAATGGTATACATGAGATCGTCACATTTGAAGGAACGTCACTGGAGAGCGTTGGAGAAAATAACTAATTGGTAAGATATCATTCTGTTCAAGACGTCGAAACTGTCGATCTCTATTTTTAGTTTAGTTTCGAGACCTTTGTTCTTGTTTCGACACTTCAGTTCCTTGTTTCGAGACCTTTGTTCTTGCTTCGACACTTCAGCTCCTTGTTTCGAAACTTAGTTCTTGTTTCGACACTTCAGTAGTTCAGAAATCTCTGAGACGCGCGAATGTGTCTTTCAGAGCCTTTAATCACACTCAAGTCTACCATTCGTCAGAATGTATGTCACAATTTCGCAATGTTCTTCAAGCTAGGTCAACCTAGTATTCAAGTAGCACTCTCCGGCACAAGGTACGGCGTTCGGATAAGGGTTGCGAATTAAAAACGTGTTTTCGCCTTGACAAACAACGAGAAACTAATGTATTTTCTTTTGTGCGCACAAATTTTATACATTTTCATTATTTACATAAGGCTATATACATCAAAGCTGGGAGAGAACTCCACATTTCAATTCACTCACAAATGGTAATTTTATGCATATTCGACATTTATCTACTGCCGGCTCGGTCAACACACGCTCGATTCTTACGACGACGACAACGATGATGATGCTGATGATGTCTCGTTACCCACACGCTCGTGTCTGCGTCGATGACGATTAATCTTGTTATTCGTGACTGCGGTAGGGTAGGTTCGTTAATTGTTGGCCCAATTCACATTGAACACATTCTGTTTAATTATTTAAAAACTTGGATGATCGTACATGTTTTGGTGTTAGATTTAGGTTTTGTTCACGAAGGAGGTAAAGTTTATACAGTGATAGAACTTCGGAGCAATTATATTTCGTCAAAGATACACATAGTTTGAAAAAAAAAAAATTAAATTGCTGCGATTTTTAAGGCACATAAATCTATTGTTAGCACATAAATGCTAGATTCGGCATAGGTTTGTATGCGTCGGAAAATAAGGAGACTCAAACATTTTTAATCTCATTGGAGCTTAGTATCTTTATTATAAACTTTTAACAGAACCTTTATAAACATAAAATGATCGTTGAAGATTACGCATCATTTTTATTTAATATGTCTGACATTTGCATTTATGACCGCTTCCATACGACGCCTGAATCTTTTGCAGACCTTGACAATACCCTGGCAGCACACTTGTTACAAAACAGCTAAAGTAACTTCAATTCGATTCAATTTAATCACAAACAAGTTGCTGCAACCAATTTTGACAGTTTTTGCTTGGGTACAGTAAGATGACATTTCTCTCCAATGCTTTGTTATAAAGGTCATGAGAGAGTTCAACTTCGAGTGAGTATGTTTATATACACGTGCTTCAATGTTCACTCTAGGCGAGCTAGGTGACCAAAACTCTTTGGACCAGAATTGGTGCATGTTGTCTTTCAACCACATTTGTATTTCCTATAACTTGTGGGCCACGCTTTTACCCACATAAACAACATAGTAGAAAGGCTTGTTTTTATAGCGTGTTTCCATTGAATGGTAAAACTGATCTAGATTAGAAATTAATGAATTCAAGAAATAGATTTAATCTACCTAAACTACTTTGTCGACGACATTAAACCTCTATGGCTTAAGTCTTGCATACGAAAAATATGGAACCTGAACCTGGTATGAAAGGGATCCCATGCTATGTGCCTTACGTGCCTTGTCATGACCATTTGTATTATGTTTGGTGAATTGACGATAGTCTCCCGGCTAGTTCCTATCGAAACCAGAAGTTTCCAGCGTTTCCCGAACTTGCTATAGTGTCACTAGGCGTTTCGTTGGGATATCCCTTAGCTAAGCTAGTGCTAGTGCATCTACAAAGCAACACAATGCTGGAGGAGGCAGGGTTGGATTTCCGATCAGGTCTAAGAATTTTTCCTTAAGGAGTATTTCTCAACTTCCCTGGGCATAGGGTATTATTTAACTTGCCATACAATCATACTGATGTAAAAATGCAACTGGAAGTTGGGAGCAGACAATCAGCTAATTGTGTCAAGCAATAGGCTTGAAATGCTAAGAAAGCCGAGGATGTACACCTGCACAAGGATAATGCGCAACCCGAAAGCTCCAACTTGACCGAGACGGGAAACGAACACACCGTCACCGGTAATACTATATTTTTGCGTCTAGATAAGCTATCGGGGACTACCAAAACAAAGACACAAAGAAAATCAACTTTAGAAAATCTCAGTTAGGCTGAGAATCTATCTCTTTAAACATGAAGCTCCATACTAAAAAATAATACAAAATATGTTCAACTTTTAACTTACCTTTCTAGCGAGATTGAAAACATTGAAATGATAACCTTTGAAGAAATGATTGGTCGAGAAATTTTCCTCCACGAAGAAGCATTAAACAAGTTGTGTTATGCAGCACAAAAGGAATTTGAAATCGAAGAGGAAGTAGCTGCTGTGGAGAAAGTGGCACTGTCGATTACATTCAGTATACAACGATCTTCGAAAGATACGTTCAAGTTCAAGAATACGGACAAATGTTTCTTGAATTTGAAAACAAATATCACAGTAATCGATCGTTTACTACAGTCACCTCATAGAAAACCGTTCCAAGAAAGAATCAACTGCTGTGAAACGAATTTCAATTTTTTACATGACCTGTTGGAAGCACTCATATTGATCGATACGCAATGTAAACCACTTTACGAAATTTTCAAATCCATAGAAACATCACAACATCTCAACGATTTCAATCAAACATTCAAAACATGTTATGAAAAATGGACAACTCTACTTGAGGTTTTAACCAGAGCAAGCTTGCTAACCGATATTTGTGCGCAAGCTCAAACATATCTTAAAAACGTTGAATTGTTGCGGAAGAAATTTGATGAGTTAGCACTAGATTTGAAACAAATGCTTGACAACCAAAGAAATCGTTGTTACCGCCTTTATTTGATTCCTGACGATGTGCTGATTAAGCTGATTGCTTTTCCGAATAATGTAGAATGCATTCAGCAATCATTATTTTACACATTTGAGAACATCAAGTATGTCCACATAAACAAACAAACTGACCAAACTCGAAAGTGCAAGATTTGGGCAATCAATGGCATTCAGACTACAGAAGGAGAGCAAATAACTTTTAACAAGCCGATAATTGTAGAGACACCAGGACAAGAACTTGTCGGCATCTTAACGGAAATTGAGCGATCAATGTTCACAGTGATGAAAGTTTCCTTACACAAATGTCTATTGCAGTTGAAACAAAACTACTTCAAACGTATGGAATGTGGATGGTTTCATCGTTGGACATATCAAGTTTTACTCAAAAGTACACACATCGAAAATACCTTGCATATAAGAAATGCTTTAGCTCAAACAAATTTAGTGGGAAAATTTAAACCACTCAAAATGCTGCGAGCCATGCATAATAAGGTAAGTCAATAGTTTAATATTGTAATCAAATGGTTTTGACACTATTTTTCTTCTTCCAAATAGCTATTAAATGAGTGGATGTCTTCGAAGCAAAGTTCCACAAACTCAATAGAAGATTTGTTAAATGAAAAAAAGTTCGAGAGTTTGTTGATAGCTGAGATTAATGCAAGAGATGTTATTGAAAACTTGCTCAAAGCAAAAGTGTGCAATGTATCCGATTTTGAATGGACGTCGCAAATTCGGTCATACTGGAATGACGAAACAAAGAGTTGCTCGGTTGTTCAATTAAACAGTATGTTTTCGTATGGTTATGAATGTAAATCATGCAACGAACCAATCTTACTAACGTCCCACACAAATCGGATGCTAATGACTGTGACAAATATTGTGAAGTTAAAATATGTTCCTTTCCTGATAGAAAATGATAGGGACAGTGGTTTTCAGCTTCTCAAACAACTGTCAATGGAGATTGCCATATTACTAGTTACGCTCACTTGTGACTCTGGCTGGAAAATAACAAATGTAACCCGAATCATTGATGGTATGAGGAAACTGCAAGCATGGATTTGTTTCAAGAACATAGATAGACTGTCGTCCGAAGTTCAAAGCACATTGAATGCAGACATACGAGAAGCATTTATGGAAAACTCAAAAGAGGCAGTTTTGGACTTGAAGAATACGAAACCATCCACTCAATTCCATTTATTTGCAATCTCCAGCTGTGATGCCAACTCGATACCAGAAATCGATCGTACTATTATGAGACCCATTCATGCAACGTTACCGGATCAGTTAATTGTCACCCAAAACTTGCTTTGCTGTTGTGGTTTCAAAGAATATCTTAAACTGGGATACTTGATTAAATATTTTGTAGATTATATACAAGTGCTCATCTCATCTCACCAGCACTTATGGACATTCGACCGAATACACAATGCAATACGAGGAGTACGGAGAAGCAGCAATGAAATGATCAAGAATCTATACTCGGAAACCAAAATCGTAGCTATTGCACTGAAGGTACATTTCTACATGGATGGAGGAGTCCTCTCGCATGTCTCATCGGTTCATCAGAACCAATGAATTATGTGATCCTTCGATCCTTCATTCTTTTACTATTCAATATCCCATATTCTTCAATTAATTTTCTATAACCTTGAAAAAAGCAATAACAATAACCTACTTTGAAAAAAGTTTGTATGGGACCCTTAGATTCTTAGTTAAAGCATTGGATCATATCGCATCAAGGACGAATTGAGCACAAACAAAATATTTCTTTCTTTTGTACATGTGATTTAAAGCTCGTTGATTTTTCCTTTTAATACAGAATGAATTTACATCAAGCTTAAGCGAAAACCAAAAGCGTTGTTTAACAAACTGCATTAATTCCATTTTTGTGAATAAAATACGCAAGGAGGAAAAAGAAGAAAAAGAGTACGCTAATTTGGATGAAAATTTTATATCAGCGTATCGGTCCTTAAATCTAACGGTAGTTCAATCAAGTATCATAGTAATAATTGACACTAAACTGTTCTTTTACAGCACTCGTCCTACTCAGAGGAGAAAGTACAGGAAGTACTTTTTGCTTTGGAGACTCACCGTCAGCTGATTATTACTGGTGAAGTTGGCAGTGGGAAAACAAGTCTTATCAGTTTGGCAATGCAAATACTTGCAAACAATGGCACGTTTTTCAAACGATACTATGTAAATCCTATGACACTCATAACGTCACAGGATAGTAAATCATGGGACAAAGAAGCGTTTGACCAAATTTTAACAGCTATTCTTGAATCAACTACTCACAAACATAAATGTATCATACTAGATAGCCCCTTGGAGCAATCATGGATGGCAAACATTGAATTTGATCCAATTCGTGCCAAAGGTAAATCGTTGAACGTTTTATGTGAAGCAACAGATGCCAAAATAATTATTGAAACGACCGACTTACAATTCTCTACTCCTGCATCGTTAACGGACTACAAAATTATCCATGTTGATAGCAAAAATGTAACTTGGAAACAAGTGATCAGTATTTGGCTTGAAGATAAGCTATGGGACGATGTTCAGGTGAAAGAAGAACTGCAAAGCTTGACGGATAATTATTTGGAATTGTTTTTGATTTTCAAAAATAAGAACTGTGCACAGAGTACTTCACAAAGAAATGTATCTATTATTCATACATTTTGTGAACTATTTCAAAACATTTTCTCTTCGTGGAGTGAAGCAAAAATGTTCAAAGACGAGTTGAACCTAAAGGATGCCATTAAAAAACTATTTTTCTTTTGTTGCGTATGGTCCATTGGTGGGCAGATGGATGAAACCGAACGAGTTAAGTACGACGTTTTGATGCGAGAACAAGTTTCGGACAGTTCAGCAAGCTTTCCATTGATGGGCAACGTCTTCCAATATTCAATATCAATCAACAATGCGTCATCGAACTGGATTCCGTGGGAAGATTATTACAAACATTCAAGTATAAAAACAACTTCAAGGTAACAATTAATCATTCTACTTTCTTAACTTTTCGTAATCTATAGCATAATTATTTTTTACAATAGTTTTATGTACATATCGGAGAATATGCCGTACCATTTTGTTTCATCAATATTAATGAAAAGCCACAAGCCACTGCTCATGACCAGCAACACAACCGTAGGAAAGAGCGCGCTTATTAAAAATATTCTAACAACTGAAGCTGAAGATGATCATAGTGTGTGTTTCAGTAACTTAAATAATCGGACATCTGTCCATTCCTTGCGGCGTATTCTAGTGCATCATTCCATGAAAATATCCCAAGAAATTTTGTATCCCAAAGAGCGGAAAAATCTGCTATGGTTCATCGACGATTTACACAACGTTGCAGATCAGAAAACGGTCAACACATGTGAATTTTTGAGGCATTTTATCGAGCATAGAGCTTGGCACGAACATAACCATCCTCAATGTCTCAAGCA
The DNA here is from genome assembly GCA_024533555.2 of Aedes koreicus. Classification (NCBI taxonomy): domain Eukaryota; kingdom Metazoa; phylum Arthropoda; class Insecta; order Diptera; family Culicidae; genus Aedes; species Aedes koreicus. Next base: position 126,858 of record JAHHFK020005027.1, on the reverse strand, counting down.
AACGTCAATCGCTGCAGCAATGAGGAATTTAACTTCATTACATCAAAGTGGAAAATCTTTTGGAAGGCTTCTGAACCGATTCCATATAATTTATCATGGGAACTATAACGATGAAAATGCTGCATCAATCTTTAAAGGAAAATTTGCATCCATTGATAATGCTAACACAATTTCAACCTCACTGCCCTTAGCAACGATAGATTTTATAAGAAAACTATCAGCACGCTTGCTACCAACACCAATCAAGCCAAGATATCAGTTTTCTTTGAAAACAATCTCGAAAATTTTGGAAAGTTATTTCTTGCTACTGCAACAGGTAAATCTTACCCAGTCAAGCCATTTTCTCAGGTTATGGATACATGAATGTTACCGAGAAACATGGGATCTTCTGGATAAATCGGATTTCAAAGTATTCTACGATATTTTCAACGAAACAATTTCCAATTTTTTCGATTCAACTTTGCATGGATTATGTCCGGGGAACGAAAGTCCAATTTTTTGCAATATATTGAGTCAAACCTCATCGTATCAGGATGTGACTGAAGTTAATCTTCTGGCGTAATTTAATACTGCAAGCATCAACAAAGAATACTGTTTAATGTGTATTTAATTTCAGACAACACATGCAAACTACTCTAGATCCCAGCTTCTCTTTAATTGTCCATCATGAAGCCGCAAAACACACTTCCAAATTACTGAGAACCCTCAAAACTGCTGCCCCTCCCATGGTTTTAGTTGGTGATGTCGGCAGCGGTCGTGAAACAATATGTCAGATAGCATCATGTGCCACGAAAAACGCTAACCTACAAATGCTCGACATGCAACCAGACGACGATGAAGAGACTGTTGATTCAAAAATGTTCAAACTCTTCGATTGCTGTAGGACAAATCAGACGATGTGCGTGGTTAGAATTGATCGATACAAAGCGATAAACCTACATATGATGGATATTCTGGATAGCATTGTCGTGAATGGAACCGTTACTGGCTTTTACCCTTGCTCAAGAAACAGCTGCATCGCTTTGGAGGAGAACACGTGGAGTGAAATTATGTTGAATTTGCACATTGTACTGCTTGTACCCATGGATGAATCTGAGTACTGGTAAACGATTTCATATTTTTTTCTGTTTGATGTGTTTATTATTACCAGCTGGAGATAACAAATTCAACATATGATTCATTCGACAATCGACTCCAAATTAAGGCTTATATATGTCAATGAACAGCTGAATTTGCATGATTGTTCATTCAACAATACAGATATTCATATCAGGAACAGAGCTATTATTGGTTATTATTTTGCAGGAAAATATTTAATACCTATCCTTCAATGCTGTCTTCGAGCACAATAAACTGTGTCCATTCGATGTCTGAGAAAAGTTTATGCGAGATATCAGGAAGCTTCCTTTTGAAAAATGTCTTGTTCGATGTTCCTATACTCGACAAACACAAGTCACTTGTAAGTATATCAGTTTAAAAAGCAATTAATTTTAGCAACAGCAATATGATTCTAGCAACCACGAAAACGTGAAAGTTTGAACCAAAGCACTGAAGAACGAATGCATGTTGCTGTATCTGATGCAGTTTCACGAATCCACTCAGCAGTAGTCTACGAGTTGAAGAACCCAATTGGGAATTCAAGGGTGCTGGATTGTTGGTATTTCGAGTTTCTCCATAACATCAAACGGTGAGTGGAAAATCATAAATTCTGTAACAATTTTGCAAATTTCATAAGCTGTCAAATCGAATCGTGAGCATAGTTTGAATCTGTCGAACCTAATCGTGAGCATCAGAAATAAATAATTCCACCAGAAAAAAATAATTCAAAGACTTTTTTAAAACGCTCAACTAAGTAAAAACTTCATGAAGATTGTAACCGCATATTAGACCCATATGGAATTTCAACCCAATTTAGTTAAGATCGCTATCCATTTTCAATAGATATCTACTATCGCAGATAGACCAAGCAACTTTGAGAAGTTGCTTTTTTTCAACAATTCATTCATTTGTATAGGCTCAATCGAATTATCTTTAGAGAGCCATGTTTTGTTTAATATACTTCAATGATCTTAAACATAAAGTTAAGCGGGGAAGAACCGATTACTCGCGACCCTCTCGAGGTTAGAGGGACTAACCATTTTAAAGATGGAAAGAGGAAGCCGGAATTTAAACTATGATCAACGAAACACATGTATTTTTTTATTTTTATTTTTTATATCCTAATTATCAAGATTTTCAGCCTCGGGCTCTCCTGACGTAGTCATTCAAACACCTCTTTGCGTATTTTCGTAACTTGTCCAGGGGTGAGATTCGAACTCGTGACTTTGGCCTTAATTTTTCCAAGCCAGTTTTCTTCAGAATGTATAGGATATCTCCAATGAACTGATCATGTTTAATAGAAGGAAACAATAATACAGATTATTAATATCAACATATATGACACGGTTACCATTGTAAAGGTTGTAGGTTGTTCACCTACGTACTAAGACGGAAATTCTGGATTCAAATCCCATCAGCTAATGCGATTTATTTATTTTTTCAAGTTCCTAAAAGTGTCTCATTGATCGTCGGTGCCTTACTACTCTCAGTAAATTAATTATTAAATTAAACACATAGTAAAATTACTTTAGTCCCCTCGGATATGTAATCTGGTCACGATGGGTGGGCCTGCGCCATTAGCACTGAGATGGCAACCAAAGACATATCCTGATGTGGTGGTATCACATGTTGAATATTTTTATTTAATGTCGCGTCACATATTTGGCATTGATGTGATCCAACGGACGTCCTGTCTTGGAGCTTTGAATGCTGGTGCTGTCAGGAGGGGCTCTTTTCTCAGTAATAATTATGTGCGATCTCTGCTTGGCTGCAACACCTTTCTTATACGTCCAGTGAGATGATGAGCCGTAGCCACGGTCAAATGTAAATCAAGCTAGACAGGCATATATTAAAAAATTAATATCTAGAAATTTCATTAAAACTAGAAACGTGGCGCCATTCTTATTTTGTCATGTCTCACTTCAAAGAGCCATAATAAAAATACCACAATTAAAGCAATGGTAGACAAACAATCTTATTACGGCTTCAGTCTCGATAATTTTATAATAATAGATAAGGAATGGGGTGATGAAGCTTTACTTTGCCACCGAAAAGTGAATCTTATAGCTGACCACGACTCAAACAATTATTGTTAGGCTGCACATGCATGTCAGACTTTGAAACGATTAATCGACTTAGAGATTAGTATTAGACAAATAAAAAGAAGGTAATGAACGGACCAGTAAACGTTATTTTTTCAACAATAAAACTATAGAATTTAACTGAAAAACGCAGAAGCCAAGAACTGGCTAAGGTGGACAAGGTGAATTAAAAGAGGTAAGACGATGACTTTCAGAGCACATAAGAGCTAAACATCTATTAACTAAATTATAAACGACTGAAGAAGTTACGAAATGCCCTCTTGAATTTATAAACGGAACACTGACTGACTAATTAAATAACAAAAAGAGACGTAACGACCTCGCAAACACTTCTAAAGGAACTACTCATGAATCTCATCAGTAAACCATAAAACTTATATTGTTGAGACTACTGAGACTTGTAACGTCAGACATTACTAAACCTGGTAGAATTCAAATATCTCGACGACATAATGACAACTTATTTTTGATTCCAGAAAACTGCTCAAAAAGACGTTCACAGCACATAAATGACGCACTAAACTACAAAAGACTGAAGAAAACACTGACAAACTAAAACACAAAAAGACGAAACGACACCATTCAAAATGGTGGACATGAACATGACTGAGAGAAAGGGGAAGCAAACTTGAAAATGTAACACCTTTTGAGGCAGTGTCAACAGCGTCTCTATGGACGACATGTTCCTTGCACGTCTGGTGAAATGCTTCAAAAGGAGTTGAGTTATATCATTCTAACGCATAAGGAACAATACAATAGCTTCTTATTTTTAATTCGGGAAAACTGCCTCGGAAGACTCTCTTCTTCTTTCTTAGCGTTTCAAGCTTATTGTTTTCGCAATTAGCTTATTGCTTGCTCTCAACTAAGTGTTTTAAATGCACTTTCATAGTTATTAATTAAGAGCTTTCGATACCAGCTACCATTTTTTCATTAGTATGATTGTGGGGCAAGTACAATCATACCCTATGCCTAGGGTATTTTTGCTCCCCATCAAAAATAGATTGTCTTTATACCCCAATAGTCAGTGTACAAAATAGCAGCTCAATTGTTCATAACAGAACCTAGTCCAACAGACTTTTGTGAAAAAATAGCTTTTTGGAAAATTTCTTGTAGCCTATCTGAAAACTAATAATACTGCTCAAAGCCAAACTTGGCTATATGGCCTCTGCATGGATCGCAGATAAATATTTTTGCTGATAGTATGTGGCTGAAATGACCGAATCAAATAAAACAAGTAAAATTTTACTAAATGATCATTATTTTAAGAGGCATTTTTTATGTATGCAAGTTTTTCTCAGATATAAACCGTTAACAGTTTATCTACAAGAGCTTAATTAACGTCTAAACTATAAATTTTACGACCAGGGTTTGGAGTATGAAGGTAATATAAATAGGAGAACATCAATTGGAAACCTAGGTAAATTTAAATTAACACTTCACTTGATCACTTTTATTAAATTAAATCAATTTAAAAACCGAAACACTTTTTCAAACTATCACTAGAAAACGCTAGCAAATTCCTTTAAATTTCACTAACGGACTTCTTCAGAGTCTAGGTGGTTTAGGACTTCTAAAAGATTTTTCAGCAACTCAATGTGTGTGTGTAATGTCTGCGTTTGTTATTTTAAACCTGTTTGATGACAGTTGTTCGTTTTTTGTTACCTTTAATAGTGATAGTTTCAAAATGTGTTTCAAATTTTTATTTTATATTTTTTTTAAAGCGATCAAGGGAATTGTTAATTAAAATTTTCCTTGTTTTCCAAGTATTTCGTATATATTAGTACTCGACAATGTGTTTCAGATTTTTATTTTATATTTAAAAAAATGAACAAGAAAAATGTTAGTTTAAATTTTCCTAGTTTTCCAATTACAATACGCTCGTAAACGAGTTTTTTTTAATGATGTTCGATAGCATTGTTGTGAAATGGGCAGTCTAATAAGATCGCACATCTGAGTACATTTAATGTCAATTTATTATATGATTCATGGTCACTGATTACATCACGGAGGGTTCCGATTACTTGTCCATTGATGAGCAATGTGGTCCTAGGGACTTGTTTTGGCAACGAATGACTTAACTAGCTAGTTAATTTTCAGGTAATTTAAAGTGTCGATTTAAAGCTTTTGGTCCTATGTTGGCTACTTCTCCTGAGCTACCCGGAACATATCCGGATGTTCTTGTGTGTTCTTGAGTAGTTGATATAACCACAACTCACAAATCCTTTTTTCAATTCAAAATAGCGTCGGATGTTGTCACACCATTCCCATTCCAGAAATGGCCATATTTTTGCATATTTCACATACACGGTGTTCAATAAGTTCGAATACAAGTTTTCATCATTGCGTAGGTATGCGCTATGTACATATTCTGCATTGGTATTGGTGTCAGCTTTAGCTTCATTCATACGCTACCGAATGTGCGCGGTGTTGACATTCTGTTAGTTGTTGTTTGTTTGTTACGCGCGATGAAAGAGTATCGGGACTTCGTAATTAAGCGTTTTTTGAACGGTGAGCGACCCGGCGATATATTCCGGCTGCTGAAATCGCATGGGGTCAAGCGGAACTTTGTCTACACGACCATCAGGCGATACCGGGAGACGTCCTCGACCAATGACCGTGCGAGATCCGGTCGGCCGCGTTCAGCGAGGACGCCACGGGTCATCAAGATCGTGAGGGAGCGAATTCGGCGCAAAAAGAACCGCTCAATCCGGAAAACGGCTGCAGATCTCAACGTTTCCATTGGAACCGCTCACACCATACTCACCAAGGACCTTGGTTTCAGGCCTTACAAAAAACGTAAGGTCCATGGCGTTTCGGAGGCTACCAGCAAAAAGCGGTTGGATCGAGCTAAGAGGATCCTCTCTCGGCACGCTGGTCAGGAGTTTGTTTTTTTCGGACGAGAAACTGTTCGTGCTGCAGCAGCCGCACAATGTGCAAAATGACCGGGTGTGGGCGCCATCGAGGGACAGCATTCCTGAATCCAATATAAACATCCCTCGGTTCCAAAGTGCCGCGTCGGTGATGGTTTGGGGGGCAGTATGCAAACGTGGTAAGCTACCCTTGGTGTTTATTGAAAAAAACGTCAAAATCAACGCGGCGTACTACAAAACTGAGGTTTTGGAAAAGGTTGTTGCCCCCAGTCTCCGAAGCCTCTACGGCGATGAGCACTACGTGTTCCAGCAGGACGGTGCACCAGCCCATACGGCAAATGTGGTTCAAGCCTGGTGTCGGGACAATTTAACCGACTTTCTGGACAAAACTTTGTGGCCTCCCAGCTCCCCGGACTTGAATCCTCTCGACTTTTTTGTTTGGTCCTATATGATGGCGAAGCTGAACGAATACAAGGTCAGCACTTTGGATCATTTCAAGACGGTAATTCTCAAAATCTGGGACGAAATGCCCATGCAGTCCGTGCGTGCCGCCTGCGACGCGTTCGAGAAACGTTTGAAGGTAGGGAGGGGGGCCCAAAGGAAATTTTTTTTTTTTTTTAACAAATTTTGAAAGTGTATCCGAACTTATTGAACACCGTGTATTTATCTAACGCCGATGGCGACTATCTTGGATTTCAAAATGATTTCAAACTTAAATTTTCAGCTACAACAATGTTCCTCTACTTCATATATTGAACTATTGTATAGTATAACCAACGGCCATCATTTTGAAATTCAAACTGGCGTTTGATATCGATAATTGGCGTCTCCACAACAACTCTATTCCGAATAAAGCCATATTGTTGCATATTTAACATATATAGCCAATTCAATGGCGGCCATCTTGGATTTCAAAATTATGATAAACTTCCACTGGGGTACCTCGGACATGTCCGGATGTGTCCAATCCGGTTCTGGATGCTTGATATAACCAACATTGTACTTCTTTCCAAATTATCATGTGATCTGAGGTGTCGCATGAAGGATTTTGGTCCAAGTCTGAAACTGGACACTTTCCTTGAGTTACCCGGAACATGCCCGGATTTGCCGAATGGGGTCCTAGGTATTTTACTTATCATTTTACTTACCATTTATCATTGTACTTATTTTCGTATTTTCAATTCATAGCTGGTTTCTACCGCTGGGGTTACCCGAAACATATTAGAATGTAACCAATGTGGTCCTGCAAACTTGATATAACCACAGGGATTATAATTCTTTATCATGATTTTCATGATCTCGGTACTAAAGAGCTCCTTTGTTGTGTTGTACGACGTGTTCTCGTATTTGTGATTTTCAGACCACCCCCCTTGCCTCGCTTTGTCCATCTTTTTTTATTTCAATTTATTTGGAGCATCTATAAAAAAAAACTACCCATATTCATCGGAACGCGTTCTTGAGATATTTCAGGAACCATTGGACCGATTCCATAAACATTCAGAAGTGTTTGATGGGACCACTATGTAATTATCTATCCGATTGGTGTTTATTTCATGCACATCGGTCCAGTGGTTGCTGAGAAATACGCTTTACTTTTTTGTTCCACAGAAATACACACACTCATACACATGCCCAGTGATACGTATACACATCCTCATACGTATACACATACACATAGAAACACACGTATATTTTGCAAACTTGTCGAGCTGAGTTGAACAGCTGAGCACACGACACTGAAAAATTTGTAAGTCGCAGTGATAGTTTGAAAAAGTGTTTCAGTTTTTTTTATTTTTCTAAAAATGCTCAAGTGAAGTGGTTATTTAAATGTACCTAGTTTTTCAATCATTCTGGCTATAACTCTTCTGGTAAGACTGTGAAAGTTCAATTTGGTTCGCCAGTTCGGATAATCATCTAAAAAGTAATTATAAAGGAGCTTTGGAAGGCACCTTATCGCTGCGATCCTTCATTTTCCTTAATTCTAGCGTTATTCTGAGAGGCTTCAATACTTCTATTCAATTTTCAATCTTCCGTACACTGACGGAACTATCAACACTTTCTCTTCATATCTTTCATTCAAGCAAACATCACTGTCCACTCTTGGGGCCTTATGGTGATGAGCGAACATCTTTTTCTACATACGAAATATAGTCAATTGACAGATTTTACCACAATTATGTGCATCAGATCACAATGTGTGGCTCAGCCGTTGAAACTGCCTACGCTTTACTCATGTATGGTAATTATATATTTATACAATATATACTTTATAGAGTATAACGAGTATTGTATGAAGACAATGTTCACAACGAATACATGCAAAACCTATCTTCTCTCCCTGAATTTCAGATTAATTTTATCGAAACGAAAACTGTTATCCACGTCCTATAATAAATATCACAATGGTATAAATCAAATCATAGGAGCAACAGCTAATGTTGCAAAACTTCAACTCGACTTAGAGAAACAACAAGAGCAAATAGCTTTATTTCAACGTGAACTTGATGAATTCATTGAAAACATTCAAGCCCAAACTGCAAACGCTGACCTACAAAACCAAGAAGTGGCCATCAAGCGAGAAAAAATCGGTGCTGAAGAAATCATATGCAAAGAATTAGCAACCATTGCCGAAGCTGACTTAGCAAAGGCAATGCCAGCATTGAACGCTGCGATTGCCGCACTGGATTCATTGAATAAAAAAGATATGAATGAGATCAAGTCCTACAGTCGGCCGCCAGTAAAAGTGGAGCTGGTATTGAATGCTGTTATGATTCTGTTGGGAAAGGAGCCAACGTGGGCAGAAGCCAAACGCCAATTGGGAGAGCAGAAATTTCTGGATACTTTGCGCAGCTTTGATAAAAACAATATAAGTGAAAAAACGCTCAAAACTATTGGTGGTTATGTGCGTAATCCCGACCTCGAGCCAAATAAAGTAGGAATGGTGTCAAAAGCAGCCAAATCCCTCATGTTGTGGGTTCGCGCCATAGAGAACTACGGAAAAGTATACAAGTGAGTTTTGTTTTTTAAACAATTTGTAATAAGCTATTATTTATGTATGATGACTTTTTATTTAATTATCTAGATATGTAGGACCAAAAATTAAAAAAATGGAAGATGCAAAAGCTTCTCTGCTCGAAAAACAGCTGTCATTACGTGAAGCTGAAGAAAAACTCATCGAACTAGCAAAACAGTTATCACAACTTAGAATCGAATATGAAATCAAAATGAAATGTAAATTTGAACTAGAAGAAGCTGCTAGAGCTATGATTTTGAAACTGGAACGTTCTCAAGCACTCGTCAATGGACTGAGTGGTGAAAGAGTAAGATGGACAAACACAGCTGAAGATCTTAAAACAAGATATTCTCTCCTCATTGGAGACACATTAATAGCAGCTGCATCCCTTGTTTACTTTGGAATGATGCCATGCGCTTCCAGGGAATCTCTGAGAAGTCAATGGAAAGTAGATCTTGAAGCTTTGGAAATACAATTCACGGAGAATTTTTCGACATTTAGCTTTTTCTACTCTACCGATGAGTTGCAAACATGGCAATCATTTGGACTACCCGATGACGAGTTAACAGTAGAAAATGCTTCAATACTACTCAATAGTAATGTTCGAATTCCATTAGTTGTTGATCCACAAGGAGAAATTCAGCGCTGGATTAAAAAGCTATACGGTGTGGAAACCATTGCTCGTTACAATCTTGACGAAGATATTACACAGCGTCAAGTTGAAGCTGACATAAATGAACAAAAACGTCTTCTTGTACATGGGGTGCGAGAAACTAATTTGCATCATTTTGAGCAGTTACAAAAAATATATAGTAGATCAATGAAGGAACATTTATGTAACAGTTACCTCATAGGAACAACTTCTGAAAATGTTCCATACAATGGTCAACTGATGAAAATCACTAACATGATCAACTTTGTTCTTGGTAGATCAGGATTGGAAGTCAAACTTCTAGGTAATAACTAACACATTCAAGAATAAGTTGACATGAACAATGCATTATATTTCAGGAACCGTTATTCAACATGAGAACCCTTTCTTAGAAGAGCGTAAAGAATCAATAATTGAAACAATCACATCAAGTAAAGCAACGATATCAAAATTAGAAAGTAATATCTTACGAATATTGAACGAAAGCCAAGTTCCACTGATAGACAATGATGAACTAATTCAAACATTGGAGTCATCTAAACAGACAGCAGAAAGTGTGAAAGTAGTGTTAGAACATGCTGCGTCCACAAAATGCGAGATTGAACTTTCCCGTGAAATCTACAGACCGTGTGCTGCAAGAGCTTCCTTATTATTTTTTGCTCTTGAAGACCTTAAAAACATACATCCAGTTTACCGATTTTCACTTGATTGGTATATTGCCTTATTTCACGAATCTTTGGAAAAAAGTGGGAAAAGCCAGAACATAGAAGAACGCAAGATGAAAATTATCGACTATCACACATTCAATGTTTCGCGGTATTAGTCATATGAAGTTCATAATTTGGGCTATAACTTTAATCATTTTTATTATTGCTTTAAGGAATGTTTGTTTTGCGCTGAGCTCTGCAGATCAGATCATTTTCAACTTTCACCTTTGCATACAACTAATGTTTGATGCTGAGGCAATGAGCACGAGAGCATTCAACTTTTTCATACACGGTGCAGAGAAAATTGATCGACAAGAACAAATCGAAAATCCTAGTCCTGATTGGATAAACTCCAAGCAATGGGATAATATCACTGAACTTGATAAACTTCCCGGCTTCCGTGGAATAACACAATCATTTGAAGAACACAACGACGCCTGGAATATATGGTGTTCTTCTCCACAACCGGAGAATGAAATCCTTCCAGAAAATTGGGAACGTAATCTGACACTTTTTCAAAAACACACATTGGTTCGCAGTGTGAGGCTAGATAGGTTGGAACCATGCATGAAGAATTTTGTTGGCATTAACCTTGGGAAACAATTTCTCGATTTTAATCAGAGTAAATTATATGACGTATTCGAAAAGTCAACGCCAGCCACACCTATAATACTAATTTCAAGTGACAATTACAACCCGTTACAAGAGGTGCAAAATTTGCAGAAGCATTTCAAGAAAAAAAATCACAAATTTGTTCAATATGTCAACATGAGTACGACACCAATTGAAAGTATAGTAAATCATTTGAAAAAATGCATTCAAACTGAAAAATGGCTTTACATTGATGAATGTTCCAAATCAAAAACATGGTTGTCTCAATTTGATCATGTTCTGCAGTACCTACGAACAATTTGCTCAGAATCTAAGTTTCGCCTGTGGATGAACGTGAAAAAGGAGAATACTCACTTCCCGTCGGACATACTTAAAAACTGTTCCAAATATATGTGTAACCCACCAGCGGTAAGTAGGCAAAGATCAACTTTAAATTCTCAATAAATGTTTGGTTTCAACTTTGTTTCATACAACGTGTGAATAAAGGAAAGCAAGAGTCACCACTTATTAATCACTAAGCTTCAATGTTTACCAGTAGTGTCTCAATTCTAACAATTTAAAATTAAATTGCAGTAGTTGTAGTAGTAGAAGTAGAAGTAGTAGTAGTACTAGTGATAATAGTACTAGTAGCAATAGTAAGGAGTGTATCGAAAATAAGCTATCCACAAACTTTTTTTCAAATTATGTTAAAACCGATATTTTATTCATACAAAAAATTGATCCTTTATTGTACGAGGTTAAACTTGAACATAATGAAGACCGGATGAAATTTAAGTTATTCCTTTACGAATTTTCGAACTTTGGATCGAATGCTCTTCATCAAGTTCCGGACAAGTGTTGCATCGCATTTTTTGGACGCTTGAGCCCAAATTTTTTTGAACTCCTGCATGTTCCCAGCTGCCTTACCAGTCTTCTTGAAGACCCTCTTCACGATTGCCCAGTAACGTTCGATGGGTCTAAGCTGAGGGCAATTTGGTGGATTGATTTTTCTCAACGAAATCTATACCCTTTTCCGCAAGCCAATTGAGAGTGGTTTTAGCATAGTGAGCCGACGCTAAATCCGGCCAAAACAGTGGAGGTGTACTATGCTTCTTATATAAAGGCAACAATCTCTTCTGGAGACACTCAGATCGATAGATTTCCGCAATTATAGTTCCGGTAGTGTAAAAAATGGTTGACTTCAAACCACAGGAATATATTGCTTGCCATACCAGTACCTTTCGACCGAATTTCTCCACTTGAATCGACCTGTCCGCATCGCTCACATCCTCCCCAACGACGGCAGTAAAGTATTGTGGACCTTGAAGGGTTTTTGAGTCCTCCTTTACATAGGTCTCATCGTCCATCAAAACGCATGCATCCGGACGCTGCAAAAGACGCAAATACAATTTCCGGGCCCTTGTTGCTGCTCGCTTCTTCTGTTTTGCACTTTGTTTCGAGATTTTCTGCTTCTTGTAGGTCTTCAGGTGGTTTCGCCTCTTGATACGCTGGATCATTCCGACACTCGTTCCTGCTTTTTTGGCCAAATCACGTATTGACATTGATTTGTTCTTCATGATTAGAGATACCACTTTCTGCTCCAGTTTCGGGTTGGAAGAACCGGGTTTTCTGCCTCTTCCTGGTAGCTCATCCAAAGAATAGTGTTCCCCAAACTTATTAATGATGGTTTTAACACTCGCATGATGAATTCCAAACCGCTTAGCCAATTTTCGCATAGTAATACCCTTCTCACTTAGCCATGTGTCCAGAACCTTAATTTTCACTTCCTTTTCAATACGCGACATTTTGAAAACTCTGAATTTGAACCGCACAAACAAGTAAACAAAAGAAAGCTGACAGTCAAACGCACAGCATGCAGTGTTCAGAGCATAAAAAACCATCACAAATACATGCGTACAACGCAAATGTATTGGATAGCTTATATTCGATACACTCCTTAGTAGTGTAGACGTAGTAGTAGACATGCATTACTAATTTCTCAACACATATATCAATACTATGCAGGGCATCAAGTACAACATGAAAGCCTTATTTGAGCAAATTGGAGAAGAGCAATTCAAAAAAATTGAGAAATCAAAGCACCATTTGCGTCATAAGAAGTTGATGTTTTCACTGGCATTCTTCCACTCAATTTTGGTTGAGAGAAATAAATTTCAAAATTTAGGATGGAACCAGTCATACATGTTCAATATAATGGATTTTAAAGTAAGTTTCTCATATTACAATCTCTCATCATTTTTTTTAAAATAAGCCTCATTTCTAAATATATTTCATTGTCTTGCTTAGCTTTCCGAACGAATAATATCTTATTGCTTAGAAGAGTTGACGAGCTCAAAATTTAAATCTAATGAGAAAACTCAAAACACAATCCACATGCGTCGTCGTGAATCAGGACAACAAACCCCTACAGAAGACTCAATGTTGTGGCATTTCATGAAAAATGCTGTGCTAGAAGTTGGATATGGCTGTAAGTCATTAACAGTTTAATTTATTTCAATTTAACCATTAAAATTTCTGGTCTATTGAATAGTATATATCAGGAATACTTTAAAACTAGCTAGAAGTTTGTTTTTTCAACCATTTTTGGGGACTGTTCTATTCAACCAAGTGTCAATAATAATATTATTACATTTTCGAACATTTCATTGCTCTTTGCGATGTCATACATTGTACTCATATTAATACTTTTCAAAGATTTTCCGCAAAATAATGAAAATTTCTGAAGGAATCTGTGAGGAATTAAAAGAAGCAGGGAAACTGTCAGTTTTCGAGATAGTGCACCTGTCCATTCAATCCCTGTTTTTCAAATTACCCCAAATTACCCTAAACTATGATTGATAATGTTCTCAGATTAAACTTGAGACTGTTCGTTTACTTTGATCACGATCAGCAAGGATTTTGTAAAATCATCTTATCAGGAACGGTTTAGAAACTTAATTATATTTTCTATTCTTTATAAATGATTTTTTTTTTTACTCAAGACACATCAAAATTCGCATGTTTTTTTCTGAAGAGCAAACATTCTAAAGCCAACTGGAATTTTGAAAAGCAAATTTTTATTATACTCATCGATAAATAATATGTTTCTATCTGCACCCTAGCACAAATTATAAACCCGTGGGACCAACGGATATTCAATACGTTCTGCAGCGACATTTTCCGCCAACAACTGATAGCAACGTCACAATGTTCATTATTACCAGACGATCAGGCTTATCAACTTCCTCGAGATGGAAATTATACAGCTTACATAAACTTCATAACGAACCAACTGCCTCAAGAAGATAGCAGTAAGGTGCTAGGGCAAAACGAAAATGCAAACATCAAATATTTGGAATCACGGTCGACTTATGTTCTGCAGATGCTCCGACAGGTACAGGTACAAGCGGAAGGAACACTGTATGATCAGCAGCATGGCATAATGGATCATGAAAAGGTACGCCTGTTTTATTATTAAGATCTCCTGTTTTTCAAATACGGAGCTTTATATTGACACACACATTTTGTACAAAAGGCGAACTCTCCGCCATACCATATGTTTTGGAATGGTAGAGAAAAAACAATGCAAACATACCTACGTCCAAATAATCTGAATTTTAACACCATCCTTTCTATTTACAGACGAAAAAAATGGTAATGGAACTGCTAACAAAACTTCCTGTTTGTCTAGACTACGATAATGCTGCCAGAATTGTGAGTGCAAACAAAACCCCTGTAAATGAATGCCTGTTGCTCGAAGTGGTCCAATACAATGAAATTATTGAGTTAGTTAAGGAAAATCTTGAACAAATTTTGTCTATGATATCCGGAAAAAGCAGCATCAGTCAAGTGTTCCTAGATATTTTGCTTGATATTAAGCGTCATAAGGTGCCTGCACTTTGGACTAAATATTCAACAGACAAGACCCTTGCAGACTGGGTAATTGATCTGAAAAGCCGGATCGAACATATGCGCAAATGGTCAGAAACCGGGCAACTATCATCGGAAGTCATTCTAGGAAAACTGCTGAAACCCAAATTATTCCTGCACAGTTTCATAATGGTTAGTCGTATAAGTTACAATTATCTCACTAAAATAATTAGCTAAATCAATAACTGTTTGTTTTATGGTGTTTTGAAAACTATGGTTTTCTATGTCTTACAAAATTTTCACAGAAGAAGTTTATTTTTTTTACAGATGCATGCGGCTGTCTATAGCATACCATTGACCGATCTCACGTGGGACATAACAGTGCTTTCTACAACTAAACCAATGCTTCAATTGGCAAATGCTGAGGGTTTTATAGCACGAGGATTATATCTCTACAATGGTGGATGGAATGTACAAGATCAATGTCTCAAACTACCGCAAATTCTTAAAATTGCCAGTCCCATGCCACCCATTTTATTCAAACCGACTCACAAGAAGGATACAAACAGCGCATCGTGTTTCAGCTGCCCTTGCTTTCAACATTCTCAGAAGACAGATGAATCGTTCGTATTGAAAATAGATCTCAATCCTGGAGATATTGAAAAGGAATCATGGATTAAAATGAACACTTGTTTGTTATTGAATATGTAGATAACATATTTTACAGAAATAGATATTGAAGTATGTTGGTAAAGCATTTTATATTTAATTGAAAAACACCCACATGCATGAACGAAAACGAGAAATTCCAAAACGAGCGCCCCCGGAAGAGGCGTCTACCTGCATTTCCCAGGTGTCAAGAGTCTTAATTCCGTTATAATTGCTAAACTTTTTACAGATACCCGTATTTCGCCTACTTCCAGACTTCGTCAGTGCCTTGTGAGGAAATCTGCAAGTGGTAGGCGAAATATGCATATCTGTCAATAGATAATTAATTTAACAGACAATTCAACCCACTCAAAAGTTATTCGTACAGGATTCCGATGTTAAACAAAAATTGAAACACTCAAAGGTTTTAAAATGTGTGGTATGATGTTTTTTTCTGACGATGTATTACACCAACAATAATGAACAAGATTCGATTTTCAAATCAAATTTATCTCACCATCGTCCTCACTTTATAACTCCAGAGTTATTCTGAGAATTGAGGGAACTTTTTCACATATGTAGTTAAGGTAACAGTCACATTTGAATTTGTTTGTAAATAAAAAAGAACACATGACTACGACTTCCTACGCCTTGGGTCCTCCCTTAGCTCAGTTGGTAAAGGCGCGGCTACAAAGCAATACCATGCTGGAGGTGACTGGGTTCGATTCCCGGTCTGGTCTAGGAATTTTTCGTTAAGGAAAATTTCTCGACTCCCTGGGCATATAAAGCTCGATTCAAAGTAAATCTGGACGCACGGTTTAATACACTACCGCGTCCCTGGTGGTTGGAACAAAAAACGTTTGACAGGTATTTCTTGATGTTTCATTGACAAAGAAATTTGTGAAAAGTTTTTCCCGATTGATCGACGCATCTCGAAATTACGGATCATGGAACTTGAGAAAAGAAAATTTATTGTGCACAAACATCCAGAGAATCTTTCGTGGTCTGCTTCAAAAATAGCAAAAGTTTTGGAATTCCCAAAGTCAACGGTGAGTGTGGATAGAGCACGGCGCATCTATCATAAAAGTGGCTCTAGGGACAAAGAGCTCAGGAGAAAGGTGTTGAGGTACGTGAAAGGCAACCCAGGTGTCTCCATACGGGATTTGGCAAAGAAATACGATTCCAACTTTTTCACCGTGCGTAACATCCTTTCAAGAGAAGGATATAAGTCTTTTTGTGCCACTAAACATCCGAATCGCTCCCTGAAACAAAATTTAGTGGCCAAAAAGCGAGCATAAACAATTATATTATAAACATTAAACCGGGGATTATAAACAAATCCCCGGACGAAAATTTTACCTGGCAACTGGTCGTGGCGATATCCCTTCCAGGTATAAATTTGTTTTTGCTGATAAGTTTGCTCGGAAACTAATGATTTGGCAAGGAATCTGCAATTGTGGCCTAAATATCAAGGTTTTCATCACATCTCACACAATGACGTCGAAGGTTTACATTAAAAAGTGTCTGAAAAAGCGGATTTTACCCTTCATTCGGCAACACAAGACCAACGTTATGTTTTGGCCGTATCTAGCCAGTTGCCACTACTCTAAGGAGGTACTAGAATGGTATGCTACAAACAATGTTAATTTCGTCGCCATAGAGATTAGTCCTCCGAATTGCCCTGAGTTCAGACCGATCGAAAAATATTGGGCAATTGTCACGCGAAAACTTCGAGGATGCGGTAAAGAAGTGACAAATGCACAACAAATGCGTTTAAAGTGGAATAAGTTCGCCGGTACAGTGTCACCAGCGACTGTGCAGATCATGATGGCATCGATCACAAGTAAAGTGCGACAGTTCGTAACGGTAAAATGTAATAACTTGTTACATATCGTTTGAAAGCTGAATAAATACCCTTTTGTTTGACGTTTTGATCAACCGTGTATGTGGTTTAATTCTTGAGTTATGATCACTTGACTTCGTTCAAATTTACTTTTAATCGGGCTTTAGGGTATGATAGTATTTGCCACACAATCATACTAATGCAAAAATGGTACTTGGCATCGAAAGCTCTCAATTAATAACTGTGGAAGTGCATTTAGAACACTAAGTTGAGAGCAAGCAACAAGCGAATTGTGAAAGCACTAAGCTTGAAATTCTAAATGAAGAAGAAGAAGACTACGTCTTCACTTCACTTAACTGACAACTTAGTCATTCGAAATAATCCCTTTTGATCTTGAAATAACTCATGTTGAATAATCGATCACTAGCTTTGTAACCTTAGACTCGTTTCAGAACTACCATGCGGGACCGAAAGTCGTTCGCCTGGGTAAATTTATTTAGTTTTACTTAAATGATGTGCACATCGTAAATTAGGCATAGCCTTTGAAATATAAACGAGAAAAATTAGAATTGAACTATGTGCCGGTTGTACTTTTCAAATGGAAATTGTAAAGATTGTAAAGTTTGAGTCATTTAATATCTGGACGCAAAAAAAAACGGATTTATATCGGAACCATGTTAATGGAATTAAAATGTTGAGTACCCAAAGTGAAGGTCATTTATTGCTCTATTTGACGAACAATAGTGAAAAAATTATTAAGATTTGGTTTTGATAAAATCTCGAACTATGTATCATAGTGTTCAAAAACTCTGTTGGCTAACCTGAACGGCCATTTTGTTCCATCATCTCTTCATCTTTGTTGCATCCCGAGTCACCTTTTCACTGAATTTATGTCCTTTTCGAGAAAAACATCCCGTTTTATTAATACCACTGTAGTACTTCTCCGCTGTAGTGGCAGCTTGCCAAATTGGGCCAAAACTGTACAAATCCACTTTGAGCTTAAATGCACGGAAGAATAGGTTTTTTAGGCACTATTGCTTGTACATTTTAGAATCCATAGTCTTGTTTGTCACGAAAGCCTGTTTTTTTATCCCCAGTTTCAAACACCTTGCCAGATCATAAACTTTCTTGCGAATTTATGATGATGATGATGATGTAATACTACCATCTATTGCAGCAAGGAAACTTTCCATAGCAGTGGAATAATCTGAAAAACGATTTGATCAGGATTCTATTATTGTTTGTGATCATCAAGCTCCTGTATGAAGGGCCAAAAACGTTTGGGCGGGCCCGTAAGCAGAGACACTTACGCGAAACCCGCGAATATAGGGAAGAGAATCTCCTTCCAAAAGCAAGTTCACACTCACAGCACTAGAATCGAGCCCTCGATTGACAGAATAAACCCAATAGATGGGGTCGAAGAGCCCGCCCTCGTTCCACGAAATGTTAACAATAGGGAGGAGGCAGTCCCATGCTCCCTATCCAAATCGTTTCACTTGGGTGCCCTGATGGTCCCTCCCTTTCCCCGTTATATGTTATTTAATATATATTATATTTTGTACACAACAAATTAAGATACCATTATAGACAAAAATGCTAATTTATTCAAATTTCAAACTTGAATGGATTGTTACTGAAAAATAAATAAAAGTTAGATATGTATCAATATTCTACTAGTCCTGGGAAAGCTGAAAACAGAATAGATCATTCGAAATATAAAAGATAAAATTTCAATAAAAGATATTATTTTATAAAACATAGTAATATTTGTAATATTTTTCTTTATACTGTTCTAGCAACATTTCAAAGATAGAGTGAACGAAGAGTCCGGTGGAATAATTTCTGAAAGAAATGGCTTATCTTACCATAATACCACAAACACAACATTAAAATATAATCCTACATTACGTATAAGCACATGCCAGCCTTTTATGAATATAATAGTTGAAGTTCAGAAGTGCAATTTTAAATAAAATGGTATGCTGAAATGCTGAGATACAAATTCCGCCTTTGATGCCTGACATGTTGCTCCCGGTTCTTACATAGTTTTGGAATGCAAAGATGATTCCAAAGCGTGCTGAAATTATTAGTAAAATGAGAATAGAAAATATAGAATATGATTTAAAAGTATAAGATCTTCGGTCGCACCCCCTCACTTCGCTATTGTCAGATTGACAACATTGCCCAGGCTACGCCAACCAGCGTCTCCATGTTTCAGCTGGCAGTCTTTTGTGATCATATGACTCGTGGAGGCGTGAGGTAGGAACTTGTGAGGACGAGAGGTCGGTCGCACCCTCCTTCGAAGTTGTCAACTCACCATTTGAAGCCCCATAAACTTTCTTGCGAATTTATCGGCAGAAACGAATATGTACTTGCTAGGGACACCATCTTGACCAGTGGCTTAATGGAACCATGAGGATGCATCCTTCGTAATTCGTAAGAACCTCATTGTACAACTTCCATGCACGTCTTTTAGCTCATAGATTTTGAATCCTGTCCTGTTCGGGTGCTAACTGGCTCTAAAAGATCGAAATGCTTCTCGCAGACGAATTTGCAGAGGGCAACTTAAATGGCCACGATAAGTTTTGTAGTAGACGGCCAGTTCTAGACAAACATTAAAAACTTTCTTATCTTTTTTGATCGAGTTTTTTTTATCGAATTTTTCTCCAGATATCCAAAGAATGCAAATTTCACAATATGTTTATCACATAGAGGGTATACGGAATCAAATTGCATCAAAATAAAAGATTCGACAAAACTAACCAATTCAACCGATTGTATTCAAACTTTCACAGAATAAAACAAAATATATTATTCAACTTTTCCCACGTTCGCTTTATTCAATTTCATTACCATACCCAAATGCACGAACCTTCTTTTTAACGCTACACATAATATCTTGTACGCTACACATAAGATCTTGTACAACGACTAATTGTTTTTTGTGTCGAAATTAATTCTTTCTTCATATCTTCCTCCGATTTCACTTCCCTATGATGTTTCGGAAGTGTCTCTCTCATAATGGCCCAGTACTTCTCAATTGGCCGCTGTTCTGGTGCGTTCGGAGGATTGAACCTTGTACCAATCCAGAACATCTTTCGAGCAATGTCATGGGGCCAAATCTGCCAAGAAAAGCGTAGGACCATCGTGTGACCTCAGAAGTGGAAGTAGACGCTTTTGCAGGCATTTCTTTGAGTATACCTGCCCGGTTGTCACGATAGGGTGCTCCGCTTTCCAAACGAGCAAATTGCTTGCCAAATCATGTATTTATTTTTTTGCAAACTTTGATATCTTCTGCTTCCTAACGTCCTCAGAAACATCGAATATCGTAAAGAACAGGAGCCCTGGAAGTTTCCAGTAGTCAGCTTTTACATCCATTATGAGACAATGCGGTTTGGTTAAAAGTCCAATGAATTTAAATCTGGAGAGCTGGAATGCCACCTATTTTTATTCAAGAAATGCGTCATATTAAACCACTTTCACTGTGTGGGAAGGCGAACCCTCCTGCTGGAACGCATAGTGGTCATCTTCGTAGAGTTGTTGTAGACTTGGGGCAACAACCTTCTCCAAAAGCTCTGTTTTGTAGTATGCTCGTTGATATTTATCGTTTATCTTATTGAATACCAAGGGAGAGCTTAAATAAGCTGCAATATTTTTGAAGCAGTATTCCAAACTTTAATGGCTTTTAAATAATTAAAATAAAGTTTTCTACAGGTATTTAAATTTTACTAGTTAAGTTCATCATTATCCCTATAAAAACTTATCGGATAGTAACAAGCAATGAAATTAAATAAAAAGTTACATATGGGCAGGAAACAATGTTTGACTCATGCCACTTCTATAAGTTAAAATAATTATATCATTATAAAAATAAGAACAAAACAAATTATTAAAAAAAAACAAAGCCAGGGAGAGAATGCTTATTTCAGCCCATTTGGTCACTTTACCCAGAATACCACTATATCACATCGTGATTATTTAGGATTTTTTCTCTGATATAAAAACAAGAACAATATCTCGAAAACAGTATTGCTCTATTGACTTTACTTTATTAAGATTTTGTTTTAAATTGTATGTTCAACCTTATAATATAATACTATGTGTCTTAACTGACTAGCATAATGAGTTATAACTAGACTCTTACAATGCACAAATTGTCAAAATTAATAGCGAGTCAATATGATACTTACAATGTTCTTTTATGTGACATAATCTACTGTAAATAAATACATTTTATTGTTATGAAACACTTATCGATAAACATCGTTTACACAGTCTTGATATGCCTCCATGCTACCATGTTTGCACCTTTCAATAATAAGATAGGAATTTAAACTATGAAAAATATTCGACTAACAACTCCAGTTCTATACAAACAAATTCTCCGACACTGGTAACCGTAACATTTATTTTGGCTTAATTCATTATCAGTACCCTCTAAAAGCAATACTCAATTTATCTTCTCTCGTAGGACACTTGCCTTTCGCCATATTGTAATGACCGTACTCACATACCGGCTCTACACATCGCCCATCTTTGATACACCTGAAAATTTAATGAGTTATGTTAATTCAACAAATTGAATCAATCTATTCCTTCTCGGTTATCAACTGTCTCTGTAACATACCTTCTATTTTCCATAGAAAAGTGCTCCAACCCACGCTTGAATTGATCGCACTGTGTATCACTGGATGAGCAATCGCAATTGCAACGATTGTCATCATCAATTACGCGTTGAAATAGTGACGGACACGTACAAACTGAGGCTGACAGCATAGGTGATGATGTAGACGTCTCTGGCCCTTTCCCGTGCAATGGTTCATGGCGACTAAAGCACGCACATTCAGTGTGATTGATAAAACTCAGTCTTTCAAATAAAGGCTTTGACCTTGATCCAACTGTGTGAACCTAAATAACAAACAACACAATTAAGTAATAAATTCAATAGGCTACTAACGGATTCCGTTTGACGAAATACTCACGAAAAAATACAGCTCTACAGTTGCATTTTTGGATGCAGCGCAGGTCTGCGTAGGTAAGCAACATCCAGCATCATCCCCACATCGATGAAGTATTGTGCAATGAGGAGTATACTGCTTTGAGGGATCATTGGATGCTAAAATCACTTTCGGTTTTGGAATGGAACAGATGCCTTCTCGTCGAATCTTGGCAACATGAGATGACGCCAACCGCGAGGCATCTATAAAAGAATCATAAATTAATTTGCTAGAGATCAGATGTCAACAACAATATCACCTGTTTGGTGCGATTCTCTTTTGGATGACTTTCTTTCGGTTGTCGACTCTGATGCATCAACCTATGATAAAAACAGCAATAATAAAAAAAATCAGTTTCAAACATCTGAATATCATATAAATTAGGCAGCAGATAAATTAAAATTGTGGAAACATGATATTTTTGGGAAAATTGCGATAATAAAAACTTCCTGGAAATATTAATCACCTTCAGTTGACAATTTAATTTTAGGACAAAGAGCGCTCATCTTTAACAACTATTTTGTAACTGTATGGTGATTTCTTATTCAACGCTAAGTAATATCTAGTTATGTTCAATACTACAGTTATATGGAAAAAGGACCTGACTACTTCGATCGATTCGTTTCCTCGACATTGAAACATACAGATGCAAATAGATTTTCGACTAATTCTGCAACCCAACTAGATTAACATGTTTAAAATCTATTGTTTGAGTCGTCAAACATAACAAGGGAAAAATCATGATGATGAGTACTACACCGTTAGTGCAAGACATTGACGAAGTCAGCTCATGGTAGGCGAATATTGATTACTTGTACCTGTTGAGCATTAGCAAAACGGTAGAGGAAATAAATTGGAACTAAAAATGCTTTGGTATTGCATCATGCAACACATACAGTTGAGTATCAGAACAAGACACCGAGAAAATTTGCATAGTGTAAGCGAAATACGCCTATCTATGAAAGTTACTCTTTTAATTTATTTAAATATTTAAACTCTTTTAATTTAGCTAGACATATTTGTGAATCTGAATTATTAAAGAAATGAATTTGCAATGGAAAGCATCCAATATACTAGGTAGTACATAATATATTTCACGCTGTAACACTTTTAAGACAAATCATTCATAATTTAAATAAATTATTTAGATTAACAATTATCAAAAAAGAGATATTTACATTTACTTTGGGGGAATAAATGGTAAGATTCTTCTTAACAACAACATAAAAGACTCAAGTCTCGTTTTAATACAGAAATTAACATTTGAATTTGCTTCCCAAGAGGATATGAAGACAATTTATTCACTGCTGAAAATTGTGATTCATTACATTTGTTTTGCCGATGAATCTCCGTCCGCCGAATTCACTCAAAAAACATTATGTAAATTAAGTTATTTCTTCTACACCCAAAGCACTGAAACAGTTTCTGCAGAAATAAAAAGGCATGAGTCCTCCTAGCTATATAATCATGCCCAGAATAGGTGCTCCATCGGGAAACGTTCCATTCCAAATAACACCTTTCTAATATTGCTCCAAGCAACAAGCCTTCAGATCAATAAAAGGCTGAAACAGCACTAGATCCTGTTGTTAGGTACTACCTCCAGTAAAAACGGTCTTTTATTGCTAATCTGCCTTAGGAACCGAGTTAACTCACGATTGACAGAAGCGAGGTGAGGCAAGATTACACCCATTAAGTGGTGTGCTCAGTGTGCCATGAAAAGAATGCGGGATACGCTCAACCTACAACAAAAGCTACTTTACGCAAACATTTCGCACTCATGGGATGCATCTCTGCAGTCACTTCTTACGTTCAAGAGCATTGCATGCAATAAAAATTACGTGGCACAAGGAAATCTTTCATTTTCAGCTGCCTCACAGTGGTCACATGGCAATTGGATTTATTAAAAGCAATTGGCATTTAATAAAGCATGTCGATGATTGAAGACATTTTTACTGAGTCGAATCAATCAAACTGATCGGACAAGTTTTCTCCACAATTTCCATCCTAACCATGAACTATTGCATATGTCATGAAACAAAGAACCCAGACGCCGATCACTTTCAATTAAAAAAAAATTCAAGGCTGCTTTTCAAAACTACGAATATAAGTTGTTGGGAATAATTAACCATAGTGAATTTTGGCGAAACTCTCAACTTTCCCTTGTATTCGTGTAATTAATTACCCCTCGGGATGACGTGAGATTTTTTTTTTTTACTTATTTTAAGAATATGATAAAGGGGTCTTCTTGCATAGAACAACAAAAATATGTACCGAACCACAAAAGCTTGGAGCTGGTTTATCTCCCACCATAGTCACTACACGTACACTACATAGTATAACACCTTTTTTAGCGTTTTTGTAATTAGTTTGATGGTGAAATATGATCACATGACTCTGGCGAGATATATATGGATACCTTACGTCAATACGTTGGGGCCAACAACAACAAACATGTAAACGGAATTGTAACCTTTCACAAATCCTTAGTATTAACCAAGGTACGGAAAGAGGATGAAATTCCTATCTGGAAAAGTAGGAATTCAGACAAGTTGGAAAACAGCTGATCAATAAGCTATGAGTTTGGATATGAAATTACTCGAGTACTACATACTGCAAGTGTGCGCCATCCATAATCACAAAGAGGTGCATTTGTGGCTCAACATCATAACATGCGGATCGCTATCCTCAAAATAGTGAAAACTGCCAACAAGAACATAAAATTAGTTAATTACGGTGATTACGGAAGCAATTGAAAGTTCAGTTCATGTAGTTTTGCCAACTCGACACTGAATAAATCTGTAAGTCACAGGCGAAATAGGCCTAGCTGTCAAAGGATAAGCTTTTACTAGTGGAACTCAAGAACTTGCTCCCGCTTACTTTTGAACCAACTAAGTCAGCAAAGCAACGTTTTATTGTTGTTTCTGATAGAGTCCCCATACCAATTTTCAATGGGGCATTTTTCCCATCAAGAAGCAGAGTGAGGTTAAATCACGAAACTATTTTTTATCCATTGTTTTAAAAACAATAAAAGTAGCGTCACCCTGAACTCAATAACTCACAAAGTAAAAAATTGAATATCTTGAAATTTTACAGCTGTCTTTGTAGGTTCAGGCCATCCTTATGTGAGGACTTTCTCAGCCCCACTGCTAATAACTATTGCCTCAGCTAAAATATTTTTAGTGAAGTCATCCATCAACAAATTATTTCTTTTGGTGGAGTTACATATAGCATTCGCTTAATTTGTATGCTCTTTGCAAACATTATCTTATGACCTGCTTATATGCTTGAGACATTTCTTAGATGACAATTCTGGTCGCGTACTACACGGAAACGTAACCATGTATTAGATCATGGATTCACAATTTTATTTCTAAAATTGAGTAAGCCGTCTTAATGAATAGCCGCAGACCTTCCACTATAAATTTTTCTATATAATAGGATACTCGTAGGGACTTTGATGCTCCCTCTACCACGAGCAGTAGGTACGTTATGCGTTTTCCGACATATTGCTTCAAAAACTCTAAAATTACTGGGATGCGTTCATTGGTGCAAAGGGAGCACAAAACTCAAGGCATGAATGCAGTTCATAGAGGTCATGTCCTACACTTTGCGACTTATGGTTCCGTTAACACCTATTCTTAAATTAGTAATTCGAAAATATGTTTTTTTAACAAAACAATTCTTACAATTTGTATAAGAACAGTAGTCTGTAAATATAACATTTGAAATTATTTTCGTATATAATTCTTTTGAATAAGTGTATTTAGGGAACTTATCCACAAAAAATAATGTCCTTCTAATAAAAGCAACAGTTTGACCTCCGACAAACTGACTTGGCTGCTCATATTGGTAACACAAAAAAAAATAGATAAAATATGCTTCTTCACTACCGTACGCGTGATAATGTTTGCACCATCGTACAAATAAGATCGTTTCACCTGTACCTACAATGCCTTGGTTTAATATTCTTCTTTTCTACCGTATGCGTGATAATGTTTTCACCATCGTACAAATAAGGCTCCCGTTTCACCTGTGCATACAATGCTTTGATTTTTTCCGCATGCACGTAAGCTATAATTCATATCATAGTAGACTGCGAGTAAAAGAAGCCGATTTCCTTAGTTTGACAGTTGCACCATGACGAAGTGGCAGCGTATTAGTGATTTTTCCCAAAAGCAAATGTCGCAAAAAGATATTTCAATAGCCGTGGGAGTGTCCCGGTGGAACGTGAAAAAGAGACCGAGAAAAGAAAGGACAACTATCCGCAAAGGTGGCCAAAGGTCTTCCTAGCTCGGATTCCGAGGGTTATCGCTGCCATCAAAAGGAAGATTCGGGCGAATCCAGTGCGTTAAATGAGGAAAATGTCGAAGGAACACGGGATCAGCGACTTTACGCACAGAAGATCGTAAAGGATGACTGCGGGACGGAATTGAAGGCACGGAAAATAACTCACATCATTACCTACCGCATCCGAGAGCTACGAGTCGACCGACGTATGCAAATCTTGAACTTCCTCAAGCGACAAAATCCTGTAAACCTGTTCACCGATGAGAGCATGTTTACCGTCGATCCCGTATAAAATTCCAGAACCGATCGCTATCTTAGTTCTCTCCCGGCAAATAAAAACGTGGCCGATGAGCATAAACACTTGTATCTGACTAACCATCTTGCTATTATTATGATCTTTGGATTGGTGGCTTCCGATGACAAAAAAAAATGAACCCGGAGTTCATTCCAGACGGCGACAAAGTAAACACAGAGGCCTACATCGGGATTTGAAGTAAGTATGTTCTTCCGTGGATCGAAGAAAGGTACGGCCCGATTTCAACTCGGTATTACAACAAGATGGGGCTCCATGACACACCTCGAAATGCACTCCGAAGTGGTTGCAGGAACATCTGCCGTTCTGGGCGAACGGTGTGTGGCCACCTTCCAGCCCCGATCTTAATCCACTGGATTACTCAGTATGGCGCGTCATGAAGGTCAAGGCCTGTTCTAAACGCCAACCGAGTACAGCAAGGTTCAGACAAACTTTGACCCGTACCCGGCGAGAAATGGATCTAGGCTACATTATTAGGACTTGCCGTGCGTTCTGGAAGCGTATGGAGGCCGTAATTGCAGCAAGTGGAAACTCCATCGATGTTTAACACAGTTTAAGGCTCTCAAAACCATCCCCCTTTTGAGTGTTTGTAAAGATCTCAAGGTTTTGAATAAATAAATAAAAGCAAAACCGAAATTTTTGACAGTTTTTTTTTTTAATTTTGACATTGCTCAATGGTGCAAACATTATCACGTATACGGTAGACTGCCTCCATCATTCGTTTAGATATACATCTCGTTGCTTGTTTTTCATGGAAGTATACCCCGCGAACGCCATCATCATCATCATCATCATCACCAGCTGATGATTTACAACGTAGGTCCAACCCTTCCTTTACAGAAACCTTCTAATTGAAATTTGTATGCAGAGAATGTTGCATTTAAAACTAGTTCAAACCGATTGTCTGGTTCACACATCATTATGTCAATTCATTCGTTTGTCTTTCTGACTTTTGTAATAATATTGTTTGGATAATCTTTATTGCCATCTTTGTAATTGCTAGCCTAAATCCATCATGCATATATGCATCATTCGTCATCCATATGGTATGGACGGTACTTGTTAACTTGATATGTACCCTTAATTAAGAGTATTTTTCCCATTTCCGCAATTGTCAATTGTGACCTCATTATACTGAATTAGCATTGCTTCAATTTGGTTAGTAAGTGAGAATCATAATTAAGTACTTTACACTGAGTTGATGAGACTATCTTCACAAGCTAAATAAAATATGCTACGTTCAAAATTTGGTCGACTTGAACTTGACGTATTACTTTTATTTGTGTATTTGAAAAACCCGAATGTCCTCATTTTTTAGGTGTGTACGCTATGATTAAAAAGTACCGGGAATTTGTAATTTAAATTATTCAACGAAATTTCTTCTACGGAATGGTTAAAGATGTTGCAGAAAGCTTTTGAGGAATCAGCTCTTTCGAAAACCAGATCATGTGAATGGTATAAAGCTTGAACGAAGTGGTCGTGAACGCTTGCCTCCTTCCGGACGCCCTATGCTTGAAATTCGTCATGTGAGCCTAGAGAGATGGCTAGTGACCTTAACATCTCGTATGGAACCGTTCAGCACCTTGTTGTTGATATGTTGGGCATGCAACGCGTTACCACATGGCTTGTTCTAAATAAGCTGAATTTCGTGTAAAAAGACCATCGATAGAAAGTTGCTGAAGACATGATTTCCGAAGCCAAAGAGGATCCAACATCCATTAATGGGTCTATGAATACGATGTCGAAACAAGCCAGCAATTAGCCAAATGGCGCCTCGAAGGTGAGGTGGCACAAGGCCTAGATTGTCATCGATTATTTGACCAAACACAGCGAGAATTTGCTCGAACTGATCCCGTGTTCACCAGACCCCGTGCGACTTTTCCTTTTTCTCCAAACTCAAAATGCTAATTTGAGGAGAAAGATTCAAATCCATTGAGGCTATAAAAGAGAAGGCGACGAAGGAGCAGAAGGCCGCTGGCCTATCAAAACTGCTGACTGGATCAAGCATTAACTCATGTACTGCCGTGAAACGCATATCAGTCCCATATGAATAGGAAAACAAGCAAAGATGAGACTGATATGCGTTTCAAGGCAGTGTACGTCGCCTCAATTGAGTGTTACTTGGAAGGAGACAAAATAAATTTGCAAATAAATTGCGAAAATTTTGTTTTTGTTTTATAAAATCCCGGTACTATCTGATCATAGTATACAAGCACTAGGAGCAAAGCATCACAACTTTGCTTGAACATCGCGAAAATACAAAATCCACGCACCCCGGATAAGCGAAATTGTTAAAAATGACCAATTTAACTTTCACCGATACATTGAAAATTTTTCGGGGATCGTTTGTCGACAGCCAAGTAAAAACCGGGAGCCAAATGCCAGAGTGAAGACAAAAAAATAGTCTCAGATTTATAATGGCACCCCAACCTTCCCGGAATGTGTACACAACGAAGCGGAAAAAGTTCGATTGCGTGAAGATGGATGGTAAAACCTACGTCGTGTTAGACTTTAAACAGTCTCCTGGCCCAGGAATCCTCGGCAGTTGTTTTCTACGGCAACCCGAAAGAGAAAAATGGCAGATATTTTTGAGCATCCGAAGCTGTCGAAGTTCCCTCAAACAATATCTGATTTGGATGGCTATCTGTTACTTTGGCTTTAAAGGGACATCCTAATTGCAACAGGGGCTAACAACCAGGAAATTTACATCAACAAGCATTTTGAAAAACCTTTGCCGCCTATAAACAGGCGTTTCCCAAGAACAATTATCCTCCAAACATGCCAAAACTAAACCCAATCGAGAAATATTGGGCTATCGTCAAGCGGAACCCAACGAAGATTTAAAAAAAACGTAGAAAACGAGAGGCAAACTGGTGTTCTATGGCAAACAAACTGGAAGAGATGGCTGTACAGAGTCTGATGGCAGGAGTCAAACAATAGGCCTGGCTATTTTCATTCCATCAACAGAAAACTTAAAAAAAAAGTTATTTTTGTTTGGTCAAATTGTGATCGTAGCACCCATTTCATTTGCCAATATATTGACAATAATTGCATGATCAATGATACTACCAATAACATCATTGAATGTAGATTTAAAAAATGATAATACAACCGTACGCTTTCAATATGATTGGCAATATTTCGTTTCATCAATATAGTTTGGCTTCTTTTGCGGGTCGTCCCTTAGCTCAGTCGGTAAAGGCGCAGCTACAAAGCAACACCATGCTGGAGGTGGCTGGGTTCGATTTCCAGGCTGGTTTAGGAATTTTTCGTTAAGGAAAATTTCTCGACTCCCTGGGCATAGGGTATGATAGTTGCCATAGCTCTCAATTAACAACTGTGGAAGTGCATTTAGAACACTAAGTTGAGAGCAAGCAGTAAGCGAATTGTGATAGCAATAAGCTTGAAATGCTAAGGAAAGAAAAGAGAAGCGTGTCGAATTAGTCGAAACGAGTCGCTTTCACTTGAGGAGGTGAGAATTATCGAATCGAGTGAGGTGAGTCTCCATTTGATTTGCACGAAAAGTCACTTAACTCGGTTCGACAATAACCAACAGGTAATGCCTATGACTAGCATACACCCTCAATGTGTTAAACCTAATGATCCAGAACTAAGGCAATACTGGGGCCAGCCTCGCCTGAATTTTGGTAAAATAAGTAAAGGGTAGGAATGTGTTGACGTGATACTTGCTTTATTGGAGGCCGAGAAATCATAGGGAAATTGGATAAAAGAATTAGATCGTAGCATGGTTTGTTTTGGTAAATTTACGCAAGGTCAATTAAAATATTTTAATATAAGTACCGATTACCGATTTGAACCTAACAGTGTGCCACTCACAAAGTGTTATGGTAGTTTTGGATTGGAAAAACAAGGTAATTATAGGGTGCTGTTTGAACCTTTCACAAAGTGTCGTAGTGGTTTTTCATTTGGAAAACAAGGTTATTTCTGAAAAGCCGATTTGGACCGATAAATTTTTCTAATAATTCTGAAAAGCCGATTTGGACCGATCACCGGAATTTCTTAGAAAATGTGATCAAATTGCTTTATTTGATCTTAGATATGGTGATACAGAGAGTATGGTAACCCAATGGGATTGATTATAATCAATTACCTTATCAATCATGATCCACACGTTATGCTTCATTGTTCTTTTTCTTGTGCTAACTATACCCTATCTCGATAACAAAAGAATGCGCAATAAAACATCGACGCAACCGTTCAGCTGATGCTCGAATCTGACTTCTCATCATAAAATTTTCGGACAAACGTAATAAAACGCTCATTTTATGGGAACCATGGAGTTGAACATAATAATCTCTCTATTTTATCTAGTACATATATTCGAAACATTTCGGAAATTAAGGCATGTAACATTGATAATTCAGCAGTTTTATGAAAACGCAAGTGCAACATTCAAAGACCATGAGAATTAGCGTTTTATCAATCTTGAGTGATATTACAAATGGCAACACTATCAATCCACACATCACTCATTAACTGTCATAGCCTCATAATGTTCGATCTTGACTCAATAGATGATTGACTTGTGTAGTCTTCCTTTCACTTCCTGTTCTCCAAGTGTATTTTGAAAATGTCTCCAATTATCGGTTCTGCTTTAGCAATGCTCAATGACTAGGCAAGTTTGGCAACATATTTCTTTTTCCATAGTACCAAGATGAGCACATGCAATCAATACACTTGTACAAACAATCAACCTATTAATGTAGCATTTATTAATGAGAGAGATTGTTCAGGCCCGCGGCAAATTTTTGATCGCATGTATCAGAGTATCATGATAAACATCATATTTTCCATACGTTTAAGTTCCAGCGAACGGCATAAACGAAAACAAAACTCAAGTCAAGAGGTCGATTTCGTTGTGCTTCGCCCTTGCATCATTATATTCACACGGACCAAGTTGAGGCTCGTCAAGTTAATCCACCTACTGGCACAACGAATCTTAGGTACACATTCATAGCAGCTGCTGATGATGTTGTGTTTCTTGGAAATGGGAATCGTGAAGAAATAATATTTTCAACAGATTGAGTTGTTAGTTATCTTTGGAAAGAAATTGAGTTATTATTCCTATTCATTCATTCATTCATTCATATCCATTCACAAATGCATAAGGTGTCATATTTTGAAGGTTGAACTGATTCAAAACGGCATAGATCGTGATTATTTATTATAATGAAAACACAGCTACACGTTCCCAAAATCTTAAGAGGGTGAAAAGGTGTAGTTTTGTGTTGATTGGTTATATAAAAAGACGTGTATAGTTTCCGAAACCATTTATTTATACGAAGTTACCATTTATACGTATGTACATTCATACGAATTTGCCAGAAAGTCGTCTCTGCTCATTCTTAATATGTGCAACAATATGATTAAATGGCTAATATGCTATCGTGTTGAACTTTTCAGACTGAGTAAAGGGAAGCTTCCAAACTGCTTTTATTTTGCAGAGCTAGGAAAATTTCATGAAAAAAAAATACTTCCAAAAAACTCGAAAAATTTCTCGAAGCTATCGGTGGAATTTATAGATTTTCCGAAAAATATTAAGAAAATCACAAAATTAGAAAAAAAAAAACTGTGGAAAGTTTGCAATTTTCCAAGAAGTGCATGCAAAATTCTGATCTTTTCATAATAAAAGTTATGTGAAAATGCAAAACTTTTCAAAGCACAACTGCTTTAAAACTGCTGAGAAGATCGTATGAATGGAAAAAATTGCGCAGTAATTTTTTAGAATGTTGATAGAAGGGGGCGACCCCGGCGTAATGGTTAACATCCATACCTCTCACGCTTAAAGTCACGAGTTCGAATCTCACCCCGGACAAGTTACGAAAATACCCAAAAGAGGTATTTGAGTGACTACGGCAGGAGATGAACCAGCCCGAGGCTGAAAATCTCGATAATCAAGATAAAAAAAAAAAAAAAAACCATAGATAGAACCAACTAACCGAACGATAATTTTTCAAACTTATTAAATCACTCTCAGGAAGCTCACAGAACTTCCCGTCCACCCATTGCAGTTTTTCGGCTCTTCTTGTCCTGATTCAGCTAAATACAATACCAAAAAAGCAACTCACAAATCCAGGATTAGTAACCTTCTAAAGCAAACAGGCAGTATGGATTTTTATGCTTTGATGAAAGTTAATTTTGCTACGTTCAACATAAAATTAATGTTATATGAGAACATGTTCCAACTCGAAAGTCTTCAATTCTTGGCCTTATTTTCTCTACAGGAAACCCAACCGAACGGAAGAAAAAATGCTGTCGTAAATTTCACATTCCCAAATCTACCAAATAATTCAATACTACATACTCACTTTATTATTGTCTTGTTTCACGTCATACCCACTGCCTTGAGGCCGGAACATTCCATGGTTGTTTTTGTTTTGCGATGACGCCTTACTGCTTTTCAAGATCTCGGATTCGTGAAAGATTGGACTTGCAGTTGTGCTGTATCCAGCATCACCTTGTGCCTCGATATTATCAACATCATCATCGTCATCCTCATCATCATCTTCTTCCTCATCGTCATAGTCGTAGTCGTAATCTTCCGACTCCTCACCCGCAGGCTCGTTTTTGCACTTTTTTCCACTGCACTTTCCTTTTGTGGCTGAGAGGGACTTTATCAATTGACTTGAGTCTTTCTGCTGATGATCCTTATAATAGGGTGATTGAGATTTATATCTGTTGAGCAATTCTTCGAAATAAGTTTTGCTGTACGCCTTTTTGAAATTGTTTAAATTCTTGCTATTTATACTACTCTTAGATGACGATTTTGCTATAGTTACTCCCGACGCGGAGAAATACTCTAATGAATTGGCTGCTCGATGATCGATGTGCACCATGTTTTGATGAATGCTATCGGATGAACTGTGAATCAAAAAGAAAAAAATTACTCGCTAAAGCGATTGTCGGAAATGCTACACATCAAAGAAATTGCGGCAGTGATGCGCAGATGTACGCACGGGTGCCCACGACTTGCAGGTCGAATTTCAGAACATAATCAGTTTTACACAAGACCACTGTTAATCATCATTTGTTTTCAAGTTTTCATCCCAGTGAGTGATGTGCGGCTCATGGGAAAATTATTTATTCGATTATTTTTCTTGGAACTACTTCTCTGTTAGAACTCATTTTCTGTTTGTGCGGCAATTACATGGTAGATTAATGGTGGTAGAGAAATTTCTTATATTTTAAAGCTCGATGTTACTGGAAACAGATTTCAAAATGTTTCCTTTGATCGCCAATGTGACGCTCTACGTGCAACATTTGGTCCAAGCTTCAAACCAAACTGTGCAATATTTAAATGGTGGAGAATGTTAAATTTCTAGCATCCACGTTAAACACTTGGCTCATTTTATTATCTCTCAGCAAAGTGATTTTTTATTTAGCAAAGATGCACAAGTGGCACCTCGGCGTAATTAGGTCATGCTTTTAAAATAGACCATAGCACTTACGCACGTTCGTTCCACAAACTAACGACACAATTTTCAAACCGTTCTAATCTAATTCACTTGTGCTACTATAAATATTCGCCAGTAGTAGTGTATAAGCGTCACCTTCACGACTGTTTCCAATATGTAAGCGCAATGTGGATTATAGCCATGAGTAATTTTCTGGGAAACTTAAGTTTCTTTATTATTGGGAAGAGAAGGGAAATAGTACTAGAATATTGTCATTTATAATGTATTCATAAGGATAGAGAGAACGTAGGGCAAGATTTTATGTCCATTGGTATAATGAATCGATTTGCTTCAGCGACCTCTGCCCACCTTGCCCCTGATTCTCCTATATTATTTATTGATCATGAATTATTCTAAGACATTATTGTGAAATAATGTTTCCTGTTTTGGCTACAGGGTTGAGATGCGCGAGGTATATGTAGGACAAATGTAGTTTATTGGAGTCTTTAAAAAACTTATTTAAATAATCTATGTGACTTCCCAATAACTGAATGTCAATGGCTGAATGACTTCGCATTTTCGCAGAGCATTTGAACATAATTTAAAACAACTATTTCAAAAAAATATAAAAATATTGGATTCGAATCCACGAACTACAGGAAGAGTGAATACTATAGTGGTTCAAAATACTGATTCAGATTCAACTTTAAAAGAAAAAAAGATTCAACTTTAAAAAAAAAAAAAAAGAAAAAAAGGATCAATAATATAATAAAATTACAACTCTGTTATTTCATTAGATGTAAAAGAAAGTTTTTTTAGAACCTCATGTATTCATCTCCAATATTTGACGTCCAATCCAATTCTTAGGGTTCACTTTACCTCAGCAAATTTGATTTATACTAGTTATTTTGAAAATTAATCCCTTACCCGCTTATTTTAGAGGAAATGTTAGGAATGTGAATTTTGTGATGTTGCTTACCATGATTACTCAGGTTGCTATCGTTTTAGTCGTTTTATCGGTTAAAAGACAAAGGTGATAGCACAAATTTATTCCTGTGACATCAAACTTAAAACTGTATTTTTTTTCCTGTTGATAGCAAAATGAGTATTTCACTTGATGTTCTGTCAAAACAATGAAAACAAAAATATTTTTCTAAAAGGATAACAGCAAGATGAAAACTAAATTTGATTTTAAATTTGACAATTGTGGAGTGAAATCTAGATTGGATTTCAATTTGATGTTGGTATCAAAATAAGTTTTCGAATTGCTATATTTATGATGTTAGACTTTACTCGGGTAGGTTGACTAGCCAAGCCTACTTTTGCATGCACGGAAACAAATCCGTTTTTGTTTTCATGAATAACAAATCATGAAACGAACTCTTATCGCATTTTATGAATGCAGAATACTTATTCGTGGTTTCATGATTGAAATGACGGATGTGGTTCGTGATCTTTGGAAGCAGTCCTTTCCCTCCCTCAAGCGGAACTTTGTCTACACGACCATCAGGCGATACCGGGAGACGTCCTCGACCAATGACCGTGCGAGATCCGGTCGGCCGCGTTCAGCGAGGACGCCACGGGTCATCAAGATCGTGAGGGAGCGAATTCGGCGCAAAAAGAACCGCTCAATCCGGAAAACGGCTTCTGATCTCAACGTTGCCATTGGAACCGCTCACACCATACTCACCAAGGACCTTGGTTTCAGGCCTTACAAAAAACGTAAGGTCCATGGCGTTTCGGAGGCTACCAGCAAAAAGCGGTTGGATCGAGCTAAGAGGATCCTCTCTCGGCACGCTGGTCAGGAGTTTGTTTTTTCGGACAAAATGTTAAGAATGTTAAGAAGTGCAAAATGACCGGGTGTGGGCGCCATCGAGGGACAGCATTCCTGAATCCAATATAAACATCCCTCGGTTCCAAAGTGCCGCGTCGGTGATGGTTTGGGGGGCAGTATGCAAACGTGGTAAGCTACCCTTGGTGTTTATTGAAAAAAACGTCAAAATCAACGCGGCGTACTACAAAACTGAGGTTTTGGAAAAGGTTGTTGCCCCCAGTCTCCGAAGCCTCTACGGCGATGAGCACTACGTGTTCCAGCAGGACGGTGCACCAGCCCATACGGCAAATGTGGTTCAAGCCTGGTGTCGGGACAATTTAACCGACTTTCTGGACAAAACTTTGTGGCCTCCCAGCTCCCCGGACTTGAATCCTCTCGACTTTTTTGTTTGGTCCTATATGATGGCGAAGCTGAACGAATACAAGGTCAGCACTTTGGATCATTTCAAGACGGTAATTCTCAAAATCTGGGACGAAATGCCCATGCAGACCGTGCGTGCCGCCTGCGACGCGTCGAGAAACGTTTGAAGCTCGTTAAGGAGTACAAAGGGGGGTCATTCCAAGAGAAATGTTGTAAACGTTCCTTGTAAACATAGCTTTCAATAACATAAATCCAAGAAATAAAAAAACATGTCGTTTTTTTTCAATTGTCCTTTCCCTCTCTCTTTCCTTTATTTGTTCAAGAATATCAATGTCGTTGTAAGTTCATTCACCAAAAACTATCTCAGCTCTTCACATCTGTTCTACGTTTGAATCCTGACGATAGATGTCTATTACATCTAGAGTCAATAGAAAAGATTAACCATTGAGGAATCAAATTTTCAGTTAAGAGAATTCAGCTCATGGATTTGAATCGATTGATTCACGATTTCATGCCTTTCCATTGCGGCGGAAAAACAGTTCATGATATCAAGTATATTGTTCATGGAAATCATAAACTGTTGTTCTCATTTCGTATAACAAATTACTTCCGTGTGAACAAGTTTACATTGAATGATAATAAAAAAATTAGACTTTAATATGCCATCACAACCAGTTGCACCATGTTGCAAATCAGTTGAAGCAACTTCAGTGTGACTAAATTCAGTCACAATCAAATTGCTGCAACCATGCTGCAACTGTCATAATAGTTTTGTGTTGCCTAGGAAGTTACTTAAGTTAAAAGTTGACGTTAAAAATTGTTTACATCGCCAATAACTATTTAGTTAAAAAATAAAAATGAACCTGCCAAAATGCTGTATTTTATTGTTACGTCAAAAGATCGCAAATATGTATAATAAGAATCTTCTTAAAATGTTACACCTAATAATCTGATTTGAAGAGGTCATTCACAGAAAACGCTTATTATTTCAATAACCGTAATATACAGAGCTTGAATATTCTGTACAAAGTTATGAGTTATAATATTTCCTACAACTTTTCTAAAGATACCAAGTCTCTTACAATGTTTGTTGGAAAAATATTTTCTAGCTAACTTTTATAAAAAAATATTTAACTAACTAATTATGAAAAACGTTGCACCTTATCATTGCTAAAAACTGTCTAGAATCTACTAAGCCTCTCAATTTGCTAGAGAATATCGTTTGGTTTAGAAGTTATTCAATTTCGATCGTGAAATCGGTAGTTAAAAACACTGGACAAAGTAGCATCAAAATATCCAACTACTTGTGTACGCAAATGGTCACTGTTAGTTACCCAACATAAGTCTTTATTGTTTCTTAAAAAAAAAATAGGCCTATTCCTTTTTCTTCCCAAAAGGTTTTTAGTTGTATTGAGGGGCAAATATTCGTCTATGACAAAAACTACAAGGGATAGTCCAATGGGGTTGTACGCAAGGGTGTCGTAGGACAACTTAGTAATGTGTAATGAATGTTACTATTTTTCATGACCGACCACCCCAAAGCCCAGCCCCCAGCACTTCCAAAGACATGACAACTCTCTTCTCCACTGATTTGAGAAGCCGTTTTGGGTTCAGTGGAACAGCCACCGCCGCCAACTCACTTCGTCATGAAGCCGATTTACTTGGTCACGGCTTCGGTT
Organism: Aedes koreicus; assembly: GCA_024533555.2. Lineage (NCBI taxonomy): Eukaryota > Metazoa > Arthropoda > Insecta > Diptera > Culicidae > Aedes > Aedes koreicus. The sequence goes on along the minus strand of JAHHFK020005027.1, from coordinate 88,579 downwards.
GTGTTTAGCTACCTCTCCCGGCAGCAGCAGTCAAACGACGGTTTGAATTTACCGCGACGTGAGGGTCATCCGCCGACTGATTTGTGCCAATCGGGATCCTGTTTCAGCACCCGGTAGATGTAAATGCTGAATTTTCTTCCGAACGCTTCCGACGGCGGACCGCTTATACTTCTTGCGGTCATTTTTGACAATAGCCTTCTGGGTTTACCAGCCTTGTTCGACAACGCTGCTGCTGTTTCCTTCTCGCTGGTAGTGCTGCTTGGTTTTTGGGCTTTTGGGAGACATCGTTTCGCTATGAACTCGCAAATCGAACTGAAATTTTCGTAGCTCTTCTGCTTTTATGCCGTATAGAACGACAATGCACAGTCGTTGAATATACACAAATACACACCCAAACCGGTGTAACGCAGAAAATTACATGTTTCTTTCGAACTGTGTGGTTATCGTAATAAATAACCGGTGAGGCCTGCATAACTATTGACTAATGAATGGTTGATTGCCACACATGAGAAAGAAAAGGATATAGAAAAATATCATTCTCAACGACATTAGGATTTCAATTCTTCTATATTAACTCTATTTTAATCCTCAAACTGGAGAATATTTTAACCGAAAAAAAACACCGATTTGATTTTTATACAATTTCTGATGGACAGCACCGAAAAAAAATGATGAATTTAACAGACGCGTAAAATTCCCCTCGTTCAATAGCAAGCATGCATAAATAACAAAATTGTTTGCAATCTTTCATACAACAGACCCAAGGCGATAGCTGACTATAATTTACATAAAATATCTCATGAATTTATTTTATTTTTTTAAACTCTACGATTCGAGCTAACTGCTATAAATGTTTGAAAAGTCATCTCGTATGAACTTTTTTTTTTTCAAATGAAAATATAGGGTCAGAAAAACAGTGAACCTCTATTAACACTGGTTCAGAACACGAACTTTGTCAAAAAGATACGTTTTAGCCTTGTTCAAAGTGGTCTTCCACATAAATTGTTTTGCAACAAACGGACATATAAGAATTTAAAGAACCTTTTTTTTCGAGATTGACAATATAATTACCTAAAAATTTTAAACAAAGGTATTTCTAATATCTACAAAAATATGATATAATTATTTATCCAACTATTCTACTTCTGCTTCTCAAGTTATCTCTTTATCATTGTGGACGCTTCGGCTATTTTAGCAACTTTGCTTACTTATTTGGTCGAAAATAATCTAGACTATCGTATAAAAAGGCTGAGCTCATATCCATCGTTCTATTTTGTTTTATCCAAGACGTGCAACCTCTGGTCTAAGAAAGACATTCACACAATAATCTTGAATATCAAAGAAACCTCAGACTCATCCAAACTCAAATTTATCCTTCAAAAACATCACATAGAAATTATAGAAAAACATTCAAAAATCAAACTGTTAACAATTTAAAACCTTGCACAAGGTTTTCACTGCTAATTTAATAAATATAATTTAAAAAAACGGATTATTGACATTTCTCGACACTAAGTCTATACCCTTCTACAGCTCAAATTCAGGCCACGCCGATACACAAATGTCCAAAGATATGTGCTACATCGTATAAGGAATCCTTTTTTATGTTCCTTTTTGTTATTTTAAAGATGTTGGCTTTTGCGTTATTTGTTTAGCGCATACAGCCTATAATGCTACAACTGAAAACAAAAAAATGTGCCTTCTTCAAACTAATTAGTGCTGATTGAGTCTTGAATAGCCTAGTCGGAGAAGAGGAAATCGATTCCCAGTACGGTCGAAGTTTGGAAATATTTACTCAATCAAAACCAAACTGTTTGCCAGCGAAAATTCTGCGTCAAAACGTGTCATTGTGCTTGCCTTTCTGCACAATAGACAATTTTGCTCTCGATAGCTATCAATTAATTACTGTGCGGGTGCATCTTGAACACTAGGCCGAGTAGCGGCAGGACAATTGCTATGGAAGCGTAAAAAGCCTAGTCGAAGTAAAATAAGAAGGCCTTGATCAGTAACATTTACAACAAATGAAATATTATCACAGCCCATTAAAGCTTCTTATTCAACCGACGGCAATTGCATACAGTATTACTTTTTTCATGTTAGATGTAGAAACCGTGAAATAAAATAAACTGATTGATAATGTTTATAAATACAGCTTAACTCATCAAGCGCAGGTTTGGCTTGGGGAAACACACAGTCTACAAATAACAATATTTTGTAAACATTGTCGTTTGTCTGAATCACGCTTCTTCACAGTTCTCTTTGCATATGCCTCGGGGTCAAAAAGTGAGCGCTAAACGACTGCTCAGACCTGCTTGATTTACCCAGTCGTGCAAAAATATTCGCACATACCTCCTACTGTTAGCTCATAAAGCATCGGTCGCAACTGGTCCGCTCTGTCTCTTTTTTCATATTTGCATTTGATAGGTTGTTTTACTTGCACTTGTCGGTTTACTGAATATCCCCTTTTAAACTTGCTGCTTCAATGCAGTAATGGACTGTGAGAAAAAGTCGGTGCAAATTCATCAAATCGGACCATTATCATGGGTGGAAGGAAAGGAATTTCAAGCAGTCCGTGCCACCCAAAAGGTCCCGCGTTGATGAAAGAAATGCTGCTTGCAAAAGTGGAGTCCACTGTCGGGGATATTTGATAGTAGAAACCATCATAGAAAACCGCACCGTAGAGAGGTTCTAATTCGGAAAATTGATTGAATGTTACCGTCAGGTGGTATGTCAAGAGCAATTTTAGATTATATCGAAAATTATGATTTTTTTTTTATTTTGACAACCAACAGGTTATTCATATTTCCGATTGATAATTACTATGCCAAATGACAACAATTTTGAAGAAAAGTAACAATGAAGAATGCTGGCGATAATACTAGAAAAGTTAATGTGATTTTCAACCGCTAATGTTATTCAAGTGACCACATAAGACGTAGCCTTCAACTGATAACAGTATATAAAGTCAATTATATTTATTAGCCTTGTTCTTCCATACTTTAAAAAGGTTACCTATCTAAATAAAATCAGGGAAGTCATCCAAATAATCACCTGAATGAGGCCGGGAGTGACCGTGCATTAAGTTGTATGCGTTTTAGTGGTTCCATAAAAAAAAAGTCGATGTAATGCTGGTCTTGCTTTCGCAGTCGGGGGAAATATTAAAAAGACGTTTGTTGTTCTCGAGATTGAGCTAACGTCTACGACAAAGGTCACCAGCAGAGATGTTTTGTTAGTAGGTTGGGCTCGTCGTATCAAGGTGATGTGATCATAGAGCATTCAACATATCAGTATCTTCTAATCTATTCGATGTCGGTTCGTTTTGATAGTTTCGATAAACTCCCAACCAGCAATAACACCAAGAATGATGTAACCTTTAAATGTCCGGAATTGTGAAAAAAAAACGTAAACTAAGTGCAGCAAACAAGTCAAATTAATTAAAAACCTTGGCCGTGAATGAACGAACAAAATCTAAAAGAAATTGAAAATATGCGCAATTGACTTTGTTCATTATAGCCAAAAAAAAAACATTTACCCTGTATGGATGTAAAAAAATTTCAACAATTTGTAATTGTTAACAAAACCAAACCTTTTAGAAACATGATAGAAAAATAGTACGATTCTAGCGACAGAATGTGTTCAGTTTTCGTATTTTCTGTTCAATTTCATATTGGAACGGTTGATTTAAAGAATGGGGGTAAATAGGAGTAGTGCAATTTAAAGGGAGACCGTCTTCAGTATCTTACTTAACGGATATCATAGATGGTTAACGTTGAATAACACTAGAATATATTTCGTTTTGTTTTATAGTAAACATAACCATAGAGGTAATTCTAAGACCGGATGATCCCATATAAATAATAATTTTATTATTGGCTCAATTGACCTGTCCCACTCGGTCCCGAGCTTTTAAATTTGGAACAAAATATTTCAACGACCCTTGTACTTTTTGAAGCTCCGTGTCGGCAGGAAATCTTGTTGTGTGTTAGCCAGGGCTGGCAAATGTCATTTTCAATGAAAAATCTTATACGATGCATACCGAAATATACCTGAGAATATCATCTCGCGAGAAAACGATGATTGAGATTTCTTCAAACTGTCATCGATTTTTTCATCATGATAGAACACGACTGTGTTTTGATCATCTCAATTACAAGCACGATTATTGATATTATAGTTACTAACAACGCAAACTTTGAAATGCATTATTAACGCTATCGATTACATATGATTACTTAGTTAAAGAGTACACCGAAAAAAAAACCCTGAATTTTCATTGTGATGTAAATATTGATGCATGTAAAATTTTATTTTATTCCACATGATATTTCTACTTGCAAGATGGACTTTTGCATACACAATTTCAAACAATGATTGAAATATCTCAGAACTTTACATGCATTATAATGTAGACATTATTGTTATGTTACACTCCACTTCATTATGTTGAACACAAATGTACACTACTTTTTCAAGCTGTGTAGTTAGAAATTTGGGAGTCAAATCTCATGATAAAAAATCTCATGAATGAATGATGGTTGAAGAATGACAAGAAAGCTCATGATATTTCATATCTTCTCGTGATAGTGAGATGGCCAGTTTCTTCATTGTCACATGACGGTCATCCACCCCGAGCCCTGTATCAGCATAAGGTGATATAGAAAAATCGATATTCTTGCAATACAAAATACTACCAACCAAGATAGATTATATATTACCCAGATTCGGAAAACTTAAGTTTTCAAAACTCCAAGGAGTGGATCGCTCAGCACACACTTTGCTATTTTTTTTTTCTTGGTCTTGCCGTAAGGTGCCGATGTGTTGACAGTACTATTTTTATTTTTTTTGCTGTGCCTGGCAAACAGGCAACGCATATTGGCTAGGTTACTGGTTTCTTATTTCTAAAAGCTGAACTGTCTAGAGCAGGCCTCAATGTGCCACACGTGTGCTATTGCTTGAAAATTGGAGTTCAGCTGTTGTGTAGTATATTCGTCTAGTGTTTAAAACGACTTTGAACGTGTATCATAGCTTTACTGTATGTTAGCTATTTTAACGTCCCGTTAGAACCACACACGAAAATCCGTTGAGGGCTTCTTGTCTTAAGTTCCTCCCCCCACCCACACCTTCTATATTTTTTTTTATTAAAAAAAAAAAAAAAAAAAAATAAAAAAAACAAAAAAAATAATATATATTAATTCATTTCGTTTGATTTTTTTCATTATTATTATACTCTTAGATACAGCCGAACAAAACAAACATTAGTTTTTGTTTTTTTCACTATCTATTACCCAAGCAAAAACAACAACAACACAACAAAAGAACACAAAAAATCCAAACCCTCATCCACATTCTATTTACTTATTATCCATCTCATACTTATTTTTTTTCATATATATACACATCTTAAATCTTTAATCTTCCATCCTAACATACAAACAAATAACACTACTATACACAACAGATCAACAAAAAAAAAATAAAAAAAAAAAAAACTTTCAACAAATTTTTTATAAAAAACTAAATATTTTTTTTATATATTTCTCATAAAATATGTTATATTTTCTTTTTCCTCCTCCACACCTATAAACACATAAGAAAAAACAAGAAGAACCCAAACCCCCCCCACTAATACACCCCACGCTCGCATACCAGCGCGCGCACCGGGCTCCCCTAATAAAAAAAAAAAATTAAAACCAAAAATTAAAAAAAAAAAAAATTTTTAAATTCGTACATATTTTTAACGTAACATGATTTGGGTTTTAAATATTGATGCCACTTCATTGAAAAAGGTTTGAAATAAAGCAAATCTACACACTACCAAAATGTCATGTAAATTTCCGTCTCCTGAGACCGACACATGCAAGCGTCCTCTAGCACATAAGAATGAGTTGAAAGAGATGAGAAAATAAATTCAATCAAACACATCCTTCGTCGAATTGCGTATGTGTCGGTTTCAGGAGACATAATTTTACACGAAATCTATCTTCACGTTCCCCAACTTTTTACAAACATGTATTACGTCTCGTGTAAAATTCATAATTTCTAAGTGTGTATGTTTGTGGGTTTGTAGCCACACGCTACCAAAATGTCATTGAAATTTCTGTCCCCTGAGACCGACACATGCAAGCGTCATTTAGCACAGAAGAATGAGTTGAAAGAGATGAGAAAATAAATTCAATCAAACACATCTTTTGTCGAATTGCGTATGTGTCGGTTTCAGGAGACATAATTTTACACGAAATCTATCTTCACGTTCCCCAACTTTTTACAAACATGAATTACGTCCCGTGTAAAATTCATAATTTCTAAATGTGTATGTTTATGGGTTTGTAGCCACACGCTACCAAAATGTCATTGAAATTTCTGTCCCCTGAGACCGACACATGCAAGCGTCATTTAGCACAGAAGAATGAGTTGAAAGAGATGAGAAAATAAATTCAATCAAACACATCTTTTGTCGAATTGCGTATGTGTCAGTTTCAGAAGACATAATTTTAAACGAAATCTGTCTTTACGTTCCCCGACTTTTTACAAACCAAAATTACGTCTCGGGTAAAATTCTAAATTTCAAAGTGTGCAGAATAAACTAAGCTACTGTTTGTTGTCCAGAATGCCCCAAATCGTAATGACCAGCAGAATGTGGCAGCAAAATCACTAGCACGCGAATACTTTCCCTGTTCCGTAATGGATTATTAAGCCTACATAAAGGCGGACTTTTAGCAAATTCCAGATTATCAGTTCTACACCGCAAGAGACAAGATCAATGTCCCAGAGCACCAACGGAAGTAAAAAATCTCGAAATTTGCCAAGAAACTCATGGTTTGGCCAGCGATTAGTACATGCGGGGTGCGAATTGCTCCATTCGTGACGACTTAAACCATGAATGGCCACGTGTACGTAAAGGAATGTCTACAAAAACGTGTCCTTCCGTTACTGAGATCGCATAAGAGCCCGCCAGTTTGTTGGTCTAACTTGGCGTGATACCACTACTCGAAATAGGCACTGGATTAGTATAAGGACAATAAGGTCAATTTCGTACCCAAGGTCCTTCATCCTCCAAACACCCCAGAGTTGAGATCAATGTTGGGCTGTTCTGAAGCAAAGAATTACGCAAACATCCTTGAACATGGGTCAATGGGTCAAACATCCAAAGCATTGATCAATTGGACAAAAACTTGTTGGTTCTAATGTTGTACCAAATTTGAAATGCAAGTCTAATGAAATGAAAATATAAAACTTAGCAAACATATTTTATTGCAGTATCTAGCGCAAATTTCAACACAAATAGTTGAAAGACGGATCTTTAGCCAATTGCTTTGTGTGTTCCAATTTTAACGTGGACAACCTTTCTCTATGGACGCGACTTCATCTCAGTCTTTAAATTTCTCACCCAAAAAATTGTGTAAAGTTTTCTCTAATTATTTTTTTAAGTATATTATTGTTCGATACATTTTCACTGATCACAATATGTCACAAATCAAATTAATTAAAAACCAATTTAAATCACTGAAATGATACTTGCTCCTTTTCTATCGACCACACAACATTCAAAGCACAGTAATTCACATAATATTTTTGTTTGCTTAGTTAATTGTACACACTCAGAAAATTTAACAGTATTCGGTATTTTTTACCGAACTTTAAACAGCTGAACGTTCGGTAATCCGATTTAACGGATGTCGGTGAAATTTTACAGTATTCCGGTAAAAAAATTACCGGAACTTGTAAAATTTTACTGAAATCCGTTAAATCGGAGTACGTTGTTAACGTTCAGCTGTTGAAAGTTCGGTAAAAAACTACCGAATACTGCCAAATTTTCTAAGTGTGTATGGATATTCTATTTGGAAAATATGCAGCCACATACTCATAAGCCTCCATTGAAAATTTATATTATCCTATGAAATGAATATAATAGTCCCTTGTTAGGCACATAGGAAATAATTTGTCCTTGAAATTGGGCGTATGGGCAAAATCTCCACTATTCTATATGTATATTTTCTTTAGAATACCACATTTTGAACTGGAAACTATTTTCTGCATATCTAGGGTATATTATAATAGATTTCGATCAAATTTAGTCCAATTTCAAGTATTTGAAGATCATCAATAAAATCTTCTAGCCTTACCAATAAAATTATGGTTAGGGAAATCATAAATTTCAATCAATTACATCACAATATAGTGTTAAAAATGTTTGCAATTGCTTAAAAACAAGTGGATCGCCATAATGTCATGGTGGATTTGTCGATTGATGCTGAATAGTGACGAATTTTGTACATAAGCCGAATCAAGAAGCTTGACTAACATTACACCCCTCAACCCTAGTTCTTATTAAAGTTTTTATAGAAATATTTCACTGTATTAAAGTTATTTTTTACGGGGATTTGATTTCTTCCAGACAAAGATTACTTATTTTCCTAATGCATATTTTAGTCTACTACAAATTTGAATCAAAAATTTATCATATTCGCTGCCAGAATACTTAAGGCTTGCCCACAATAGATACGATTGCGTTCCGTTAACGTAAATTTGACCTATGGGAAAATGTCAAATTCACGCAAACGCATCCGCAACGTATCAATTGTGGGCCAGCCATTATACCCTAATAAATTTCGTATGGTTATTTTTCTTAACGACCTATTTGGGTTATCATCCAAACCATTAAAGAAATTAGTGATATCGTTCTTTTATGGTAATTTTTTATCAGGGTAGCTTGCCTGTTAACCGTTCAATTAAAGCTTGTCCATTAACCCTTTCTTTCTCAGCAGGGTTTTGGTTGTTTTGAAGCATTTTCATTTGGGCCTGTTCATAAACCACGTAGACTCATTTCTGAAAATCTCAGAACCACCCCCCCCCCCTTCGTAGACTTTTCTCCATACAATTTTTTAAAACATTTTATGGAGCGTAGACTTTGGTCAAAACCCCCCCTCCCCCAAAAAAAAGTCTACGTGGCTTATGAATAGCCCCTTATCGAAAAAAAATTAAAACAAAAGTTATTTCTTACAAACAAAAATAGAAAACCCATAAAAATAATAATTTAAAATAAATAGTTTTTCAATTTTTTTCCAAAATTGCCAAAAGAGAAAAAATTTCAAAAAAAAAAAAAAATGTTTTTTTTAATTAAAACCCGGGAGGGGCACAACAAAATAGTTTTTGGTAAAAGAAAAAACCCCAAACGAGGAGCGGGCCAAAAAGGAGGGATACCCCGTGCGCCAATTGTAAAAAAAGGGTTAACCTTTATTTACTACTGCTAATGTAGTGAAATCGCACTGAAAATCAACTAAAAGTGAATTGAAACTAAAATTAAATACACTCCGATAGGTTCCTTTGTTGTACATAGAAGTTGTTCTCAATTAATTCGGTTCACTTATTTTATTCTTCTAAGTCAGTCGTTTAGCTATCGATTTTCATTCTATATACTGATAAATGGTACTCTCAGCATCTCTACATTTCTCCTTCAGTTCAAAGAAATCAAATTTGCGTTGGTTCTCCACAATCATAGTCTTGGTATTTCTGCGACATTATTCGATCAGAGCGTCAGTCAAAATTCAAAGTAAGTACGATCCCTACCCATAATGCGTCTTTGTATTTCTCTGCTGGTGTCATTCTTGACGATCACCAGAGCAGATACGAAAACATATCCTGTACTTGTGGTTCAATCTGAACTCGAAGTGAGAAACTGAACATTCTCTTCTCTTGAACCACTTCTTCCCATTGATTTTGAATTCATCGCGTAAAAGTGAAATTTAACCCGGCTAGCTGCACCGTTTATTCTTCTGTACACTTCTTTCATCATTTAACTCAATATATAATGACGTTGCAAGAAAAAAAAAAACGCAAGACCATATTGGTGGTCTAGCCTAGCATTTTATTTTATTTTTTTTAATAGGATAGGATTCTAGATTCCCTGGAGACACATTTCAATAGTACCAAACAATTATAATAATGCAGGTATGGTAAAGAAATTAAATGCTTTCAATCAACAAATGTGGATGTGCATTGAGAATACTCAGTTCAAATAAACTAATGACTATAAACAGTAAATTAGAAATGACAAGGAAAAAAATCGTTTCCGCCATCAGCTCAAAGTTGTCTGCTGTATTATGGATGTCATCTGCGTTAGCTGATATCATTTTATAGTGTGCCGAATCGGACCACTATTTGGTCCGAAAATAACAATCGTTAATGTATCAAACTGAAATATTTATTTGCGATTTGATTTCGAAATAGTTATGTTATAGGCTCACTCTATAGGAATGTTAAGAACATCCTATTTAAATATATTAAAGAAAATCTAAGCTTTATCGAATGCCTTTTTGAGATTGTATATCCATTGATTCAGTGACGCATTAAATAAAATATAAACCTTGATTCTTCGAGGCTGATGATTCGTCATGTTTTTGTTCCATTTTTATAGGGCTGATTATCTATGCCACCAAGGCATCAACAGACGTGCCTAAACATTCATTATATACATCGTACTGTTGGGCAACATATACCACAATTGCTTTGAATGCAAAGATTAAATCATAAGCACTTTTAACATTTAATTTCTAAGAACTATATCTACGCTTAGATCATCAGCCATAAGCAATGTATCCTAATTATAGAGCATCATTCATCTTATGCATAGGGCTGCTAATTAGACGCTGAAATATAATTTAAAAAAAACTACTATGTTTATTTGACACCATTTAACCTTGCAAGTCAACAACTTTATCTTTGCGTAAGACGGAAAGATAACGTGCTTCGGTGTATCATTGCTCGTTAAATTACGCTTCATTTCCTCTCTAAAAACATATGCATCTGGTGTGTTGTTTTATATCATACTAGTAATGGCTTCATTGTGGTTAGCATAGGAATCATAATTAATATCAATAACACTGTAAGCTGCCTAAACACATTTAGTCAGAGGAAGATCTCACGCAAGTTGCATAAGTGATTCGTTCCAGTTGCGTTTGGATTGCGTGTGTGTTGGCAGAAAATAATTTCGTTGTATTTCTTCTATTCCGAACAATACTTAATCTAATGTGGGTGCAATCCAATATCTCTCAAGACAAAGTCACGACTTCAAATCCTACCGCCAGACAAGGCATGCTCAACCAAACAGTGCTAAAATTGACACTCTTCGGTGGGAGATGTACTGCCTATTGCTATACATCTCAATCATTAATAACTAATAATATAAAATCAAATCAGTGACAGGTTAGAAATTCACTCCATTTTCAAGGGAGAAGAGTTTTCACACTATATCGATTTGAAACTATGCTGATCAAGAAAGACTTTTGAAGAAATACTTAGAGATATTTCAATATCTTTCCTGACTGGCAGAAAATTGATAGACTCATAGAAAGATGGTCTTGAAGTTACAGATTTGAATTGTTTAGTCAAAATAATGTAACGCTTTTATGCGATTTCAGTGTACATTGTAAAATAATATAATTTCTTTAGACTTGGCCATTGTCAGAAGAGAATGCGAAAGCAAATGTGGTTTGTTTAAAAATCAGTCAGATGAAACAAATATTTACCTTAAATTATTACGACCAAGCTTTGTCGTCTCGAACCCGTCCGTCCTAGATACCATGAATGACGAACTATCTGGTAAGTTAAGACGGCTCTTGCCACGGTTTTGATGTCCCAATATCTTCCTGTTGGAGTGATGATGCATTCTTGAGTGATGACCGCGTGGTCGGTGATGACTTGTGTATAAATGGTTGTCCATTCTAGCGTTAACAGCTCTCAAACTGCTTTTGTATGCATGGAGTGCTTGCTGTGCTTGAGTAATGTGTCGATTTTTAACATAATGATGTTCGTGGCGCACGTGGTGTGTCTTGGGCATTATGGGCACATGTCGGCGACGATGGTTTTTTGCACTATAGCTCTCGAGATCGACAGAACTCGGTGTCAAAGCTACAACTGCCGGCGGTGACTGAAATGACTCATCGTTGTCATAATAATTAATGTCACTGTCACTAATGCTCCTACTAGCACGAACCGAACCGGCACACATTTTCACTTTCAAAAATAAATACAGAAGTATGAAATAAAACGTGAAAATCTTCGTCGCGCCTATTGATGATCTCATTATAGAACACTTGCTTCAAAAGCGTATTGCTACACATCGAAATTTATTCCACTTTGCTGAAGAATGGCATTTGTTTTATCAGATGATAAATTTTCATTCCTTCAGGCTTCTCAAATAACGCCTCTATCTCTCTCTCTAAAGCCGATTTCTTCAATTCCTTTGTCGATCGCAGTCAGCAGACACTGCACACTTTATTTTTACTTTTCCTAGTTATTCGATTCTTTTCTTCAGACCTCTCGTGTGAATCCCCATCCGTCGATCAACTTGTCTGTGTTCCGTATATGCGCTGTGTGAATGATATAAAACAATCATTCTTCAATAATATTCGGTTTTCTAATTATTTATTTTCCTTTCACACACTTTTCTCTTTTCACAAGCCGTTGTTATTTGATCTTGTGAAATCCAAGCTGAACTCTTTTCCCATTTCTTCCTTTTTCTTCCTTTAGATTCCTTTTTGAACTAATCATTACGTGTCTCAATTTCTAGATATCGTACTTCGATTGCTCCACTCCACTTACTACTCCCAGTAAGACTGCACACTCTCAACAACCGAATGTCGGAGATCCACACTTTTCTTGAAGGTAACGAATAAAAAATGACACACGACCAGTTGCGAAGCGAGTAGATTTTTTTTATTTCGAAAAAAATATGCGAACGAAAAACCAATCCAAAACGCAGACGCTTGAACACGGTGTTTACTGCTTGATAGACAACGCTAGACTGAGAGAGGCAACGTGGTTTACTCTGAGTCATGTTCGCGCCACTGGCATGAATGAATATACAGCTTGATCTATCTCCGGAGCCAGGCAGGACCCGTGACGCAGACTAAGAGAAGAGATATTCGTAAGGAAAGAGCAAATGACTTAAATTTAAATCTCTTAAATAAACGTTGGGAAACCCGTTAATCATTTCATGACGATTAATCAATCATCACCACATCGTAACAGAACTGGTTGTTGATATTTTCGGATTCTTTTAAAGCAAACATACAAACTTGCAATTATCCAATCATCTGCCGATCGCCGAAACTCAGCGCACAAACATATGTATTAAAATGTTCACAGTTATTACCCATACTTTACACACGCTACTTACTCTCGCGTAAAACGTGCACGCGACGAGTTTTACATGCGGACGATGCATCAACCCAAGAGGACGGTCGATCGTTTAGTTGTTCGTTGCAATAAATCGCCAACATTGACTTCTGCAATTTTCTCTCTGGTTGCACGGTGAATAATTCTCCTGCTCTCCCAGAGTCCTTCCCGCGGATATCTCGCAGTAGCCGCACAACGACTTCAAGAAAATGTGTATAAAGCAGCATGAACCGTCCGTGAAAGAAAACATAAAACAAACTCAAATAAATACCGTGAAGCGAAAGCATTATATTATGAAAGGGTAAATCCACCTTAAATGAACCCCTTCTTGAGATAATACCAATCGCATCAGAGTGGTCGATTTGAATTTCGGCGCTGAAAAAGGATGTGTAATATATAAAATTATTTGTTTGATCAACGAATGCAATCTAATCGAATAGGCTGAGAAAGAAAGGAACACGTGCGTTGATTGACAAACGTATTGTAGGTGCTAGTTAATGTGAATTGCTGCTCCATGTATTTTTTCCAATCTTTTATCTCACTCTCACAAACTTACTTCGCTATTTCAAGTTTATATATCTTGATTGTCTGTGAATGAAAATCGAATCGAACTCCATCAGATTGATTACAGTAAGTAACCATACAAACTGATGTGATTAAATATTCAATATCTAGTACAGATTCTGAGTTATATCAATTCTTAATTTTGAGGTAATGGCTGCCATCAAGAATGCTTCAGCGTAAGCCCTTAACGTATTTACCAACTTTCCGTGGTCCTTTGTCTGCACAGTTAAAAATATGTAATTTTACAAATTTAATGCAAATTAAGTTAGATGGGCCTCATAGCTTAGTCGGTAAACGTATCGGTTTTCCAATCCGGGAGTTAAGGGTTCGATTACCAATGCAATGTAAAGTCTTTGGTGGAAAATAAGTTCAAATGCCCTGGTACATACGCAAATCATTGTGCTTGCCACACACTATACGATTGGCTGCTTTGGAATGGCCAAGGATAGCCCTCAATTAAGAACTGTGAGTTTGCTTCAAAGAGCTTCACTAATTTGAGCAGCAGGCCCCGTAGGACGTATAAAGCCAGAAAGTAGTCATATGCAAAATTAAGTGAGCTGAACGGAATAGCGTGGCATGGGTCCATGACTATTCATTTTTGTGTCTCGTTAATTCCACACTTTAAAATTAACATCAATTCAACAATTGATTTTTTTCTCTCAAGATGTAAATCAAGTAATTCTCAACATCGATTGTTTCAAGGACAGTCAGCGTGAATGTTTTGTGATAAGATCAGGAAAATCAGAATCAGAAATTTTTGGAAATCCCCCATGATAAATTTTAGGAATGATTTCGAAAAGGCGAAAGCATAAGAGAAGAGTCTTTACCAAATAATAATCAATTCAGAATTGCAATTTGATGTTCTAGAAAACAGAATAATACTGCTTTGTATACCATATTCAAAATTCCCACCTCAATTTTCCTATCCATATAATTGTAATTCCAATTAAATACGAAACGATCGTGAGTAATCGGTTTTATCCCTTTAACTAAGATTTTTTTAATGCATATATAAGACGAAAACTTGGTTCTGTAAAGTTGATTTGCTTGAGTCTGAACAAATCAATTTGATAAAAAAAATCTAACCGAAACAAAAATATCCAGATTCATTTTTCTCTCGGCTAAATTTGTTACAATCTTTTACAGGATGTTTTAAAAATCTAACCTAAACTCTAATTGAATACTATCTACTTAATAATACCTAATACTTATAAAAAATATGAATAATATGGATAATATCTTATATAAAACTAACACAAAATACCAAGGATTGCACTATTATTTGAAGAAAAAAAAACTTCACTTAGATCAACAAAATGTCTTATCACTACTATTTTTAATTTCTTTTTTTTTCTGTTCGTTGAACTTAGTTATCATATAAGAAATCTTGGAAGATATCTTGGAAGCTTCTTAATAACTAGTTAACTTCATTAAATCAAGGAACCGTGTTAGGATTTGATCAGATGACAGAAGCCTTCGTGAACTATCACTTCTCCAAACAGTGTGATGTGAAAACCGGCTCGGATAATGACCTGTTATACGTATATACGAGTATGCTCAAATCTATTTTAAACGGATCAAGTATTGTGCGAGTCACGTTTGGAGTAATAAACCGCATAGATTTCCTAACTACGAAAGTATAGGTACAGCTGTCCTCCACTCACAAAGATTCCCAAGCTTGTAGCTCCATTCTAAGAACAGAAGCAGATAAACCACAAATGGGCTCAGGTCCTACAAACTGATGAACGGATCCGAGTATTGCTTGCGCATCGACTCATTCGTTTCCATCAATTCCACAATAGCCTGGACACCAAAGTCTGGCCAGATAGACTTATTTTGTGTTGAGTAAAGTTGTACAAGTAATCAAGGCCCATTCGTACGTTGAATAGTAATTCAGAGTCATCTCTTTATGTGGCGCTAGTGTACATATGAACTTCCTGTACAATATGTAGCTCAAGTTCCTGACCGTATTGCATAATAGTGTCGTAGAGGATTTTATTCAATTTCATCTTCCATCCAGAATGCCTTCATTTCACTCCAGGCATCAAATTTTGTACAACCGATTTTTCCAGTGTTTTTGTTGTTTCTACCAAAATTTTCCACACCGCCAGCTCTGTTTCAATAGTTTTGGGACGTTTGCGAAGTTTCGTCTTCACAATTGCCAAGAATTTTTTTATTGGGTGAAGTTCCGGTGAATTTAATGGATTCATATATATTGGCACAAAATTCTCCGGGACATCGAACTTAGACTTGGCAACGAAATATTCTTGCCAAGGAAGTTGACGGATGTCGTATGTTTGACATAACACGATTAAGTGAGCAACTTCGTGTAAAGTTTCCGGGCGCGGGTTTTCGCAGTGATGTTTTGCTTTTCATTCCGGTTTGGGGCTTTTTGCACCTTGTGAACATGTAACACCTTGGACTTCTTAGCGACATCTCGAATTGACATGTTTAGGCGGTTCTTGAACTGCACCACTTTCCTGGCCATTTTACTGTCCATTGGACCTATTTTACGACCACTTCCTTCCTTCCCTCGGGCACAAAGACGCTCCTTGAAGGTTCTTATCACACGAGACACAGTTATGTTTGCGATTCCAAGCTTTTAAGCGATCCATCGATGGGACGCCTCTGAATTTTGATTGTAAGTGCACACATTTTTTTCACGGACAATTTCTTGTTTCGACGACATGACTTTATTAATAATTTTCGGGTTTTTATTCATACGGTTCAACAGATACAGAAGATTTTCGGTGTGCCATTTTCATTGAATACACTCTTTAGATGGAACTGGAGGTTCATATTGAGCATTAGCATGAGCATGATTGACCGCCCGAGGTTGCTACTCCGTTACTGCCAGATCAGCTGTTAAGATGATGCTTGGGACTAGTATACATTCTCGATGTGTAAACACTGGTGATCTCGAACTAAGGCAATACCGGCGCCGGCCTCGCCCGAATGCAGGTCAAGTAGAGAATGGGTAGGAATATGTTGACGTGATACTCGCTTTATTGGAAGCCGAGAACACCTCTGCACTTCCACGAGTAATCCCTCGGATGTTGGATAAAATGGTTGGGTTGGAGGAATCCGTTTGGGTAAACGGTTTTCTGAATTCAACTGACGTCGGCAGCGAATAAGATATTTAACTATGTTCCCGATTTATTCTCTGTACAGAGATGCACATTCAAGCTATTCAAATTTTGGCACCGATTTAACAGTACAGTAAGGATGCTGTTGGGGCCACTCACAAGTGTGGGTGGTTTATTTCAGCAGAATAAAAAAGTATGTTAAAACACCCAGATTGAAGACCGTTTTAAACCAACAGTCAGGATGCTGTTGGGTCCACTCACAAGTGTGGGTGGTTTATTTCAGCAGAATAAAAAAGTATGTTAAAACACCCAGATTGAAGACCGTTTTAAACCAACAGTCAAGATGCTGTTGGGGCCACTCACAAGTGTGGGTGGTTTATTTCAGCAGAATACAAAAGTATGTTAAAACACCGAGTTTGAGGACCGATTAAAACCAACAGTATGGATGCCGTTGGGGCCACTCACAAGTGTGAATGGTTTATTTCAGCAGAATAGAAAAATATATGTTAATACATCGAGTTTGAGGACCGATTTCAAGCAACAATAAGGATGCTGTTGGGGCCACTCACAATCTGCAACACAGGACCTGCATCATGGCCTCGAGGGAAAAACATATTTTGCAACCATGGATGATCCGAAACCATACACCGTATAAAGAAAACTTCCATTTTTCGTGGTAGGGTAAGATTTCAGACTGTTACCATACCGGGGTCGCGGTTTCTACTTCGCGTTGGTGGGACTGTCACCAGGACAGACGCTGTTTGAGCCGCACCTCCTTGGTGGACAGACACTCGGCACGCACCTCCTCAATCTAGCTGAAGTCAGAAGAACAACAGTGCCCAGGCTGCACTACCAGCCAAGTACGCAACCCTTAGCTGGCGGTCCTTGTCATCTCCTGACCCGTGGAAGCATGAAGTAGGAACCTGTGAGGACCAGAGATATGTTGCAGGGACGCACGGTTCATCCCAGTTGTCGACTCACCATTTTGGAGGTTCATATTGTACAGAAAGTTCCGTTGCTCACTAGCGTCACATATAGAGATAAATCTGACCTACTTTGCACCAACCGGAAGGCCTTGATCACTTGATTGGTTTTACTAAAAACAGTGGCCAGAATCATGAGTGACAAAATCTTGTTAAAACTGTAATCAAATACCATATTCTATTATAAATATTTAAAACTGGTGTGAAAAGAAACCATGCTATTCAAGCGAATGTTACTGTGATTGTATTAAATTACTTGCTTCACAAAAATCCATTGATGTCTGATGAAGATTTAGCATTTTGAACTTTTGGAGTTGGAAATCCTGACCTCCGGTTCAAAAAGGGGTATGGGCGCGTTCTGCCGACTTGGTCGCGATAGCTTTCATGTATGAATAGGCTGCCACATCAATGTTCAAAAGTGCCTGAACCAAATGGACAGCTTGTTATGATCACTTGAAGATGCGAGGGGGGATCCGTTGGCTCATTGCCCTGATATTCCAAAATGTAGCACGTAGTAAAATGTTTCTTGTCTTCTATAACTAAACGTGATGGAATTGAATAAACTAGTGAAAATTAATCGGGAATGATCTCTCATATGCATCCGTCGAACCATTCTAAACGGCAGTTGTGAGAATATCACCATGAAAATCACACATGCACATCGCATGTTACCAATTACTAATGCTTTCTCTCCTTTCTCCTGTTCTCTTCCCTATCCCACGACCGCAAGCAATACCATATCACACACCGTGACAACAACATGGAAGGAAATTGTAGTAATAAGTAAAGAACGGTATACAACCTTAACCTATTTTACTTTCAGCCAAATTTTCGGACACAAGGTAAGCAATCAAATGACCATAACAAAATATACTAAATATTAAATAACATATAACGGGTAAAGGGAGGGACCATCAGGGCACCCAAGTAAAACGATTTGGATAGGGAGCATGGGACTGCTTTCTCTCTATTATTAACATTTCTCGGAACGAGGGCGGGATCTTCGACCTTGGGTTTATTCTGTCTTCGGATCTTGGGTTTATTCTGTCAATCGAGGGCTCGATTTTAGTGCTGTGAGTGGACTTGCTTTTGGAAGGAAATTCTCTACCCTATATTCGCGGGTTTCGCGTAAGTGTCTCTGCTTATCATCATCATTGAACTTTTGGAGTAGAAAAACACTCCTAAAAGATAAGCTTCAAATTTCAAGATCCAGAAAGTTTAAGACCTTCTGGTGAGGCAGAAACAAGAACGGGTAAAAAGATCGAAGACGCTGCTGAAGAGGGTCGCGGAAGGAAGGTTGGAGAATATCGTGTTTTCCGACGAGAAACTCTTCACTGTACAGCAGTTCGTCAATGGCGCAGAATGACAGAGTTTGGTTGCCAGAAAGAACACGAACCCATTCCAACGTGCTGACTACCACCAGGCGACAGAAACCAGCATCGGTGATGATTTGGCCCGGAATCACCCGTGATGGCCGGACTCCACTGGTTGTTGTCCCTGAGGGCATCTTCAGCGACGGTCTATTTTTAGATCAACTTTATACCTGATTTGCATCAGCGAAACTTGAATAGAACTGTCTTAAATAGACCAACTTTGCGTTCCCCGCACCGGTGTTGTATTTCTTGTTGTTAAACCCGCCAACGCCTGTCATCTTGTCGATCATTCAACATCAGAGATCAGGGGTGGCATTGCGTAGCTCGAAACGAACGACTTTTTGTACGAACGCTTGTGAGAAAAAGTTCTTCGTTTCGATATCCGCAATACGGCTCCAGAAGTTTTTTTTCCCAGAGATCGCAGATTACTTGTTCCTTCGTTTGGCTGAAGGTGAGTGTGTCAATGCATGCATTTCATTAAAACTATATTAGATAATGCTGATTTGTAGTTTGGGAGTGGATAAACAAGAGTCGAAATGGAGAGGGTCACATCCTAGATAACGCCCCAACGTCGACCGTGATTTCCGTTCCGGTCATCAGAAGCTGTTCCAGGACTACTTTAGCGACAGGCAAACCTACAACGAGAAGCACTTTCTGCCTTTCCGCATGCCAAGGGAGGTATTCCTGGACATTATGCGACAATTAGAGTCAACTAGAGGCTTCTGCATGAGCTATTTGCAAGTGTTTATCATGACTAATCTATCAATAAACCGATTGATTACTTTGAAGACTTCTTTAATCCGAGCAATCGAAATACTATTCGGAATCTCGGAACCTCCGCATTTCGATCTAGTCAGCGTTATCCGGAAAACCCAGTGGCTGTAAAAAAAAACTAAGACAAGCATTCGTTATTAAGGAATGAAACGAAAAGGCAATTCACTAGCACCGGGAGCAACTTGAGGTAATTATCAGCATCCGAGGCGAGCAACGTACGCAGCAAACACGGTTACTTTTCGGCTTACAAATATACTTCAGAATATACTCAATAAAATTGAGTTATTGTTTAGTAAAAGCTGAAATTTTACTCAATAATTGGTATTATCAAGTAGCGTGTGGTGCTTTGGAACGGTCTTTTTCTTGTTCCAAATTGCTGCAAGAATAGATCAAAATATATACCAGTTTTAAAATGATGCATAATAGATCCAGTATAAAACAAAATTTACAACACCGGTGCAGCGATGTTTTTGCGTTTGGTCTAAAAAAATAAATCCAATCCACGATTTGGATCGTCGTTGAAGATGCCCTGAGGGAGTGAAGATCAACCAAAACACATACGTCGTCGAACCGTGGGCACGTTGTCATTTTGGTTCCAGGGATTGGGTTTCTCCAACAGGACTCGCCGCCGGTTCACGTAGTGAAGAAACCCCAACTCTGGAATGCGGAACATTTTCTGCTCTAAAAAACATGAAAATGTGGAAGTCCTGAAGCGACATCTGGCGGCAGCCTGGGATAAAATGCCACAAGAGCACCAGCGGGCAACGTACGATGTGTTCATCGATCGTCTACAACAAGTGATTAAACTCGAGGGTGAACAAGTTGAACTTGACCAGTGAATTTTCGAAAAGTGATTTGTTTTCAAGTAAAGTTGAATAAATTTGAATTTTTATCATTTTATCTGTTTGTTTCATGCCGGAAAAAAGTGAATTTTTATCATTTTATCTGTTTGTTTCATGCCGGACCCTGGTATGTTTTGCTAGATTCCATGTGTGCTGACCCATAAAATTATGATACAGCGTCAGTCATGTTTTCGGATCGGTTTTGACGGCGTTCCAGCATTGCGTAACGTAACGAACATCTTTGCCACAATGTAGAGAAGGACCCGTACATTCTGCAGAATTTTCAGGATAGCTGTGTTCCGCTTATGTTCGTAATGTTTCTGAGAAGTACGATTTGTCATGAAGACATTGAGTCCGTATTATTCCAGTCTTTTCTGCCATAAACTCAGGAAAACATCGAAGAATCGCTTTGCAGCTGGTTTTCGAGGCAGTGTAAGAGCTGTTATCTTGAATGTAACCGTTCTACACTGCTTCGTAATACAGCATCCATAGTCTTCCTGTACATCATGTGAGAACCGCTTCACGAAGCGCGGCACACCGGCAATTCACCATTCTTTTCCACCGTACTTCTACTATTTATAGAAATATTACTTCAAGTTTTAAAGCAAAATTGTATCGAGTTATAAACTATCAAAGATAATAGATTTACGGAACCCTCTCCATATTCAAAATTTTCGAATGACGCCCAGTCTACAAAACACACACTAGTCGAGCGGCATAAGAATCTCGAATTGCAACCGATACGTATACCCTTTCAAGCAGATTTGAAAATTAACATAATATACAAAATTTTATCAACACCTGAAATCTTTGTCATTAAATTCTATAGCTGAAATCTTGATTTGTTTTCCTGCATCGCGATTTGTATAAGGCATATATAAGAGATATAAGGCCGTGCGTGCTTCTTTATCTTAGCTAGAACATCAAATTCCATATATGCTTATGAGTTGTGGAATTAACTTTGTTATTATATCAGGAAAAATACAACAACAACTTATCACGCACAACATTGTAATTACAATGAACTAAACATTGCGATAATATCTTGTGAGAAAATGCACCTCAAAAGCACAATACATTAATTTGAACTTGTTGAATGCGCAGAAATCACACGCAAAATAATGACTAATGAGTCACTTGGATCAAAACATTAATCGGACATCGACAGCCATCGGTTATCTGCACCCGATTGACCCACCAAAGCATAAACAACAACCCAGCATTAAAAGACATGAGATGCGAAGGCTAAAAAGTTCATTTCACATTTGTTTTAATTTTTAAAATGCACATGAGCGGCACGTAACAGTCCTAAAAGCGGCACAAAAAACGAACGGCGCAAAAAAAACAGGAAAAAATTCTCATCATAAAATCAACCTTTCGCAGACGACCGGGAACGACACCGAAACGAAACACAGCCTCCAGTTGAGATGATTGGGAGTGCATCGACGTAGTCCAAGCACGTTATTCGAATGAACAACTATTACTGCGCCTCTGTGCTCCTTCGGTTGTGAGAAGTAGGAATAAAAAAAAAGAATGGAACATAATCATGAATGAATAAGAATGGAATGCAATGTGAGTGTTGTTGAGGAAACGAAATTTATCGAAATTCGTTACACCAAACATAACCGGAACAAAAATGCTTTGTGGGAACAAGCATTTACCTCTTTTGGATGCCACGTTCAGAGAGGCTTCACGTCATATTTTAAGTGGAACACTTAACATTATGTAGGGTATATGTACCCAAGTTAATCTCATCATCTCATCACCTATACAAGGTAGGATGCTACTCGAAGCACAGACTGGTGCGCAGATGGGTTAAACGTTAAATGTCGAATACCTACCATTACGTTTTTGATAGTTTCATAACAATTTATTTGCTATACCTTCAAAATTGTACAATAAAACATTCTGAAAAATTGAAGCGCTTCTATAGTGGAATACCTGCAAAGAAGATAAAAATATGAAGGATTGGTAATGTTCTCGTAATTCCACTACCAATGCCATTGTTAATGCTTACCAATGTTCTAGATTATCCAAGAAATTCTTGAGATAAACGTCTCAATATTTATAAGTGTAACAAATGATCTTTTAGTATTGGGATGTTTCTATAAATTAAATCAATCAAAGTATGAGTAAAACAGATATTTTAGGAGTTTAGAGATCCACAAGAACAAAGCCTCGAGTTCAAATATCACCCCCGCACATGTCACAAAAAATACACTAAAGTAGCTGGAAATTTCGAGGAAATGCAAAAAAAAAAAGATCCACATGCGTAACCATCGTTATATAGCTAGAGGTGAAGAGATCCAACTTAAATGAAATATTGGTGTTGAATGGATGTTTTTTTGATGATATTGGTGTTGAATGGATGTTTTTTCAAGAATTTGTCTAGAGTAAGGCCTTGAGATCTTTAAGCGTATCCAGTGTTGTATTGGTAGTTTATTGTGTCATTAGATATTTCTAAAGCTAAAATATTTAACTAATCGGATTTTTGAGGTTTTCCGAAAAATCTCTGGAATAAATACCCAAAAATCTAAAACTGTAACCAGTGATGTGATGTTTTGGTATGGTACGATCGCGTACGACTCACAACGATCTGTGTAAAATAATTTATTAAGTTTCAGAGAACTTTCTTCATCATCCAAAAAACCCAAGACTTGAAAGCGTAAGAACTAGAAGCACATGCAGTTAATGAATTTGGTTTCATTTCAGGTTAAAAGATCCACATTAAATGAAATGGGTGTTCTTTGGCATCCAACAATTTCCTGGTGTATGATCTAGGAAGCTTATCAAGTGTTATGTTGATAGTTTATGGTACCAGTACATACTCCAAGCAAAAAGTTCAAATCCCAGTCTGGTCGATGAAATCTTTAGGGTTAAACATATTCTTCCTGAGCATCGAGTATCATTGTAATTGCCACACAATATTCGATTTCACACATTGGTGTAAACATCTTAATTGTGGAAATTCAGTTATAGAGCACTAGCCGGCAAAACGCTCGCTACAGAAACGCAAACAGCCTTAGTAGATGATGATGAAGAAGAAGAATAAAAAAAGAAGGCATTTACTAGAAATTTCATTTACTTGGTTCATTGAACCAACAAAATTTCATTCTTAAACTGTATGGATGTGAAATTTTTTAAAAATCCCTCGAATGCCGGAACTAAGCTTTTTAAGCGCAACCAGTGATCTGCTAAACGTTGACGTATATGGTACTAATTCTTAGTAAAAAGTATTGAAAAGTATTTTATAAAACAGGTTTAATATGTATACCGAGGTTTAATTTATTCGAATATTCCGATTACATAGAAATGTAGCTTCTGAAACGAGTTATCGATGAATTATTTCATCTGAGCCGAAATGAGTATTTGTTCACTGCTTAAGATTTGAAAACAAAGTTAGGATCTGATGTTAGGTTTTGGAAACCATACATATCCAAATAGATTTATGGAACCAAATGAACTAAAGTATAGAGTTCCAGATATTCGCTAAAGCACAGTTCTATAATAACCTTCATCATCTGTTTAACTAAATACTGCTTTATTTTTTCTATCGAAAACTAATAGATTGATTGTTGCATTCATAGATCGCCAAGATTTTTTTTTATAAAATCCTTCATATTATAATAAAACTTTGTATAGCTTATATCTCCAAACCTTCCTTAGCTCATCCAATAAATGCGCAGCTACAAAGCAACTGAATTTCTTGGATAACCTAGAAAAATCTTCTATCTAAATATTTGTCTTAGTTGAGATCTATAAACCTCCATGAATACGAACGATATCCATAATTTACCAAAATATGATTGGTTTAGCTTGTAGATCTGAAGACCTATATTCCAGTTCTTGGATAATGTAGACCATGGAAAGAACATTGAACTTTAATCTTCTGACCTCCATGAATATGTTTATAGATCTAAAGACTTAAGCTCCAGGGCGTTCTTGGATGACCTAGAATAACCTCTAATCTCAATACTTTCATCGACTTAGATCTACAAACCTCTGAGAATTTGTACAATTAGCATTGGCAGGTTTCTTCACGCAATAATCTCCACGAAGACACTCCTCGATCGCTCACCTGGCTACGTCCATGCAACCGTTGTACATAGGGATGATTTGGTATTTACCTTAAGAAGACACGGGGGACCGAACGGGGAAATGAATAGTCGGAGGGAATAGTTAAACAAAATGCCCTGTTTGGTATACAGAACAAAACTTCAGGCAATAAGGGTCGTTGGGAGCATCTAGTCCAAGAAGGTTAAGTGATGTTCCATATTTCTTCTAATGGTTTTGACTTAAGCATTAACTATAGTTCTAGCCCCAGATGCCTTATGGCTATAGCACCATTACTCGCTCCCTGAATTGAAAAGAATGTCTGGGAATATAAGTATGAGTGGTGAAAGAGAACTTATCAGATTTCTCGGATTGCAGCAACAACATTTTTTACCTTAATACGCAACTTTATTTATAATTATTAATTTCTAGTTTTCTATCTATCTGAGTCAATAAATTCTATGGCCGCCCGTTACGAAAGAATTGTACACAAAATAAATGATATATACATAAATAAAGCCTGTAACCATATTTATTAGATATCTGTAGCTAACTTGTTTCGGTGTATGAATATAACAGTGAGTATTATGATAGTGAGTTTCAATGAAGAGGAATGGGAAGTATATTGAATAATTATGGAGAGTGTGAGCTGTTTAGTGGAATACCTGTAACTAGAAAATAAGAAGAATGATTTGTAATTTCCATTTAATTCCAACTACCTTTATTGCTTATCTTGACAGATACGCGTATTTCGTCTACAATGTGCAGACTTCTTCAGTGTCGTGTACTAATACTCGACTGAAAGAAAACCTTCGCCATCTGCCGTATTTATCCTTCGCAGGTGGCGAAGGTTTTCTTTCAGTCGAGTATTAGTACACCACACTGAAGAAGTCTGCACAGAGTGTGTATTGTTTAGCAACCGTGTAAAGTTAGAGGTCATAAGCGAGTTTATTATTCTTATTGATTCTGTATCCTGCAACCAAGTGCAAATATCTAGAACTAGATTTTAGAGAAAAATACCACAACCGTGCCAAAGTGAATTTTGATTCGGTGTGCAGGCCTAGTTTGTAAATTAATCGGTGCAAGAAGAGTGTATTAGACACAGGTATCATTTTACTACCGGAAGGTTTCCGACACGCCGGGTTGATGTGGACGAGTGCCGACGGCAGCAGCTGCGGGTCCAGCAGGACTTGGCCATCTAGGACATCGAGAAGAGTTGGTTTGCAAAGCAACAAATAATTTATTTCTACCATATTTTGAAGACAATATCTTTTATCCTGTTTTATTTTATTTTGTCTATTATGTTTTGTTTTGTTTTTCGTTTTCCTTGTCTATTTTCAGTCACATTTGAGCGGTCTATTGCTTTTATCGGATGGTGTAGGTATGTACTTTCAGCGCATCGTTAACCAAAACGAACCCTGCTGCTAACCTTTCCCCAACTATCCAAAATCCCAGTGATTTCTCGTGGAAGTGCAGAGGATTTCTCTGCTTCCTCTAAAGCGAGTATCATGTCAACACATTCCTTCCCATTCCCTTCTTGACCAGCATTCGGGCACGGCCGGCGCCGGTATTGCTTTATAATGGGTCACCAGTTTTTACGCATTGAAGATGTATGTTTGTCCCAAACATCATCTGTTGGTTCTTTGTGTAAATACAGCTGATCTGGCAATAACGGAATTGCATCCGTGGGCGGTCAATCATGCTCATGCTCATGCTCACAAAGAAGAAGTCTGCACATTGTAGACGAAATACGCGTATCTGTCAAGATAAGCAATAAAGGTAGTTGGAATTAAATGGAAATTACTAATCATTCTTCTTATTTTCTAGATATTGAAGAAACTATTTTTCTAACATTTCATAATGATTCAAAAGAACAAATTCGCGAAATAATTAGAGGGAAGCAAGAAGTCTGCTTAGATATCTGTTTAGAAAATTTGTTAACTGATTGACCAATGACTGATCATCGCACAGAGAGTGCCATCATAACAAATTTCTAGGGTTTTTTTTTTCATTAGGGCGAATCTACAATTGAGAGATTCTCTCCGGGCTCGCTCTCTTTCATTCATTACAGCGGCATTATAAAACATTCGAGGGATACTTTAGTACAGATCGAAACACAACAGTGCTGGCTAGCATACTCTACAAATAGTAGAATGAAAAACGTAAAGGTGATTGGTTTATGAATGAAAGAGAGCGAGCCCGGAGAGATTCTCTCAATTGTAGATTCGCCCTAATGAAAAAAAAAACCCTAGATTTCATGTCTATATTGGCAATTTTGGTCTCTTCGCTAGATTTTGGAAATTTCGCGAAGTGATGCGTTTTGTGTAAGCTTATCATAACAATAGAAAATTTGACCTATTAAAATTGTGAAACTTGAAGATTTTTTGCAAATTCTAGCTGGTTCAGAGAATCACAAACATTTCCAGATAGGATCTGCAAACTTCAGAGACTGAGAGGTTCATGATGCGAGTTCGACACAAACCAAACAGAACACTTCACAATGAATAGCAGTAACTTGTTTATGTCTAAAATCAATCTTTTAGAAGTTTCTTTAACTGATTTATGACAAACATGGTACTTGAAAAGAACATGGACTATAATGAGTCTATGGTAGGAATTCATTTCAGAGATATCTAAATTATTGATTATATAATCAGTGACAACCCGATATGAATGACAATAGAAAATGTCTTAATATTTCTGTTCAAATCCTATTACTGACATCTATCTTCACGCCACACGCTTGCGAACTTGATAAGAAGGTTCATGTCTGAGCAATTCTGGACAAATTAATTTAATCTAGATAAAATTATTCTATAGGATTTCACAGATGGGATCGCCGCATATTTGAATCGGTCGTTATGGATTCTTGATCAAAAATGAAGATTGAGTTTCATGTCGGTTTGTCGGTGATATAATGGCATCTCAATAAAAATTGTAGGGGACGATGCGGTATATAGTCACATTAAACTACAAGCTCAATTTTTAAAAATACAGGGCTTCTTATTTCAAATAATTAACTAGAAAATAAGAAGAATGATTAGTAATTTCCATTTAATTCCAACTACCTTTATTGCTTATCTTGACAGATACGCGTATTTCGTCTACAATGTGCAGACTTCTTCAGTGTCGTGTACTAATACTCGACTATTAGTACACGAGTATTAGTACACGACACTGAAGAAGTCTGCACATTGTAGACGAAATACGCGTATCTGTCAAGATAAGCAATAAAGGTAGTTGGAATTGAATGGAAATTACTAATCATTCTTCTTATTTTCTAGTTACAGGTATTCCACTAAACAGCTCACACTCTCCATAATTCAAATAATTGATATTTGCGTTGCGATGCGTTGCCTTAGTAATGAAATGTAAGTAATGTAAAAAAATGTTCGTAATGTAAAAGGGAAGTAATGTTATAATTCCACAGAGAACAGACATCCAAGCTGGAGTGCCCTCCGTGTGTAAATTTCTGTAACTGCCATTTTAAAATGTCGGTAAAGGCGCAGCTATAAAGCAACACTATGCTGGAGGTGGCTTGGTTTGATTCGCGGGCAGGTCTAGGAATTTTTCGTAAAGGAAACTTTCTCGACTCCCTGGGAAACGCGTATGATTGTTGCCACACAATCATACTAATGCAAAAATGGTACTTGGCATCGAAAACTCTCAATCAATAACTGTGATAGTGCATTTAGAACAGTAAGTTGAGAGCAAGCAATAAGCTTGAAATGCTACAGAAGAAGAAGATGGGTGATTGGGAAGCAAATGGTCCGAATGATACCATAAGCGAGTGCTATGACCAAGTTCAAATTTGATATGCTTGGTTAATATCATATATTATTGGGCTGGTTATTGTTTGTATAATTGTGTAGAGTATTAAGTGAAAATGTATATAGATATATGGAAATGATCTTCTCAATCAGGATAAAAGTCCAGGGGTGGTATTACGTAGCTCGAAACGAACGACTTTTTGTACGAACGCTTGTGAGAAAAAGTTCTTCGTTTCAAAATTCGCAATAAGGCTCCAGGATGTCATATCAATCCCCGCAGCTGTTTCACGCTACACATTGAACGAAATAAACCAACCCACACATTCGGTAGGACAAGAAGCGATTTTTCTTTCGGGTCATTTGGCCAAAAGTAGTTCGAAATTGTAGCCCAACTTCTGAAAGACACAGAATCTTCTTCTGTTCTTCTGCCTGCAAGCTCGAACTCGGCAGCAACTTGGTCCGGTAGCAGAGTTTTCATCCGACAATTAAACCGGTTTTCACTACGCAACGGTATTCCTACGATGTTCACACTTCCGTCCGGTATAGTTGTATTCGCTCAATAGCAAACGCAAGCACCAGCAGCAAAAGTTTGCTCAGGAAAGTCACATCACACACACATGCACACACATACGCGCACACACACGCACACACACGCACGCACACAAACGCACGCACACACCCGCACACCCCCCCCCCCCCACACACACACACACACACACACACACACACACACACACACACACACACACACACACACACACACACACACACACACATATATATATATATATATATATATACACACAACTTGCGAATTTTGTCGAGTTAACAGCCTTCACACTTCACGTTGACGTTAAAAATCAAACTAAATCTATTTAAAATTCAAGAAAAAAAAGGCAACTCAAAAATCAACACGGCAGATTTTCAGCGTAGTTTTTCAGTGTCCGGATTTGGTTGGTGACTGTTTGACTACACTACCTTGGCTGAGAGGTGACTTGAAGAAGAGATTTTGTTGGCGCGTTAAACCAGTATAGTTCCTCCCTCGTTGGGTCCCTCATAGGCTGAAATCGGCAGATCCCAGGCAAGCCGGATTTCATAATTCTCCTAATTATGAAAAAAAATCCACCTGATAAATTACCTGAAATGAACACCTGGTATCTTAGGTGATCCCACTTAGAGCTGGTATAGACACGAGTGGCACGATCCTCAGGAAGTCTGTCCAACTTTTTGGCTTCGCCGACAACAATATCGTAGTACGTAACTTTGAGACGATGGCGGAAACGTACATCAGACTTATAGCTGAAGGTGATAGGATTGGGCTTGTGATTAATGCGTTAAAAACAAAACACGTGAAGAGAAGAGGCTCACGAGAAGACAACGTTAGCCATGAGAACAGATCGACGATGATGAAATTGACTACGATGGGCTGGGCATGTTGTAAGAATGTTGGACTACAGCACAGTAAAAATGATTCTCGAAAACGATCCGACGGGCACAAGAAGAAGAGGTGCGCAACGAGCAAGGTGGATCGATCAAGTAGAAGGCGACCTGTGGACCTTTCACAGACTGCGAGGCTGGCGAGGCTGGCGAGGCTGGCGAGGTGCAGCCAGGGACCGAATGGAATGGAGAAAACTTCTGTGTCTGTACACAGGAGGAGGCCACACCGGCCTTGGTCTGATTGGTAAGGTAAGATAAGGAGGCGATCACTCTCGAATATAGTATTTGCGACCACTCACTACTATCCCTTTGACTTGGCTGTTCAGAGCACTTCAAACTGTAAACCTTTCACACGCGAACGCCTCAAAAATTATGAGTTATGGTCGATTATTTGTAGCTCCTTTCACCTCCGACCCTTCGTTTTTCTATTTAAACATACTACGTCTCATTCTAAAGAATCCATTATCCATTTTCCGCCTGAATCTTCAAATAGTAGTTACACCCACTGACATGTAACCTCTTCCGACTTAACTGGTATACAAATCCCTACAAAAATATTAAATTCCTTAACATATTTACTTCATCCCCCACCATTCTGTAACAAACAGTTTCACGGTTCTAACGGTTTTGATTTCAAAGAAGTTAATTTTCTGGGAAAAGTAAAGTAAACAAATGATATTAATTTACTGCCTTTCATTCCATTGATACAATCACTTATATCAGGTAAATCTTTACAAGCCAACCAAAGCGCCTTTCGGTTATTATGTTTACAATAAAACAATCAATATTCTAATATGTTATCCAACGTCAACCAAGCGGTCGTAACTTTTACCCAACCCCTCTTTTTTTTCTTTATTATGAAAATATTCAACCGCACCGATTCACCTCCAATCATAGTAACTTATTTTAGTTCGGAGTAAAATTAGAACTCGTGATTTTGGTGTGAGAGGCATGGATATTAACCACTATTCTAATTATTAGAACGGATTTACGGATTATAAATCGCTTTACTTTAAAATATGGGAATCTCGTGGAAAGTACTAATCCTTCTGTCATTGTATACACATATTCTTCTCCAACTTGGCTATAAACGCTTTATTTGCCAGCCGTTCAATTGAGTGTGCTCTAAAGCAATTCCATAGTTCTTAAGTGAGGGCTATCTTTCCAAAGTATGCCATCGTTTAGGGTATGGCAAGCATAATGATACGCTTATGCTCTAGGGCAGTCGAACAAATTACTCAAAAACACATTCGATTGAATCGCGAATCAAACCCTTGGCCACTGGATATGAGGTCCCTCTGTGTATATACAGATATTATCACATTATTGAAGAGAGCATGTAAGATCCCTTAGGGCATTCTAATAACATAAAAAAGTTGCAATTTACGAAAATCTTGTCAAACAGTTTGGATAAAATTTTCAATAGTATGTTGCATCAAAACTGTCAGTACATAGCTCTAATCTCCTTCATTTAATTTATAAATAAAATCATACTTAGATAAATTGTACTCTGGTCCTAAAAAAGTTTTCTCTACAATTGATTTTGTAATTTTCATTGTACTTATAATACCCAGGTAACCTAGAAGCATTAGCATATGCAGTAAATTAACCCTAAATCTGCATTCAGGATGCTACAAGCATTATATTAGCATTATGTGCTATCTGTTGTAAAGCTGCATTTCAAATGCTATTTAAATGCTTGTAGCCTGTAATAAGCATATCGAATGCAAAATTGCATTAATGAAGCATTATAATAGCATTGCAGTAAAGCAGCTGTATATTGGGCCAAAAGTTGCATTTAAGGCGACTTAATTGCTTGATAGGCTGCCGTAAAGACGCTTTGAAACTGCTTATTGGTTACCAATATATTGTATTTATGATGTATTGAGTAGTTATAAGTTATTGTTATTGTTAATGCTTTCCGGGCAAATATTTTTTTGTGCGAATTGAATACGAATTATCAATCATAACTCAAAAACGTCATCACAATGGAACGAGAAAAAGAGTGCTAATTTGTTTACATGGAATGAAGCATTCCTTTCCATTTCTCACAAGTTTCCACGAATCTGTTACAGCTGCATGGCATTTTGGATGGAATTAGCATATTGCAGCACATAAAGGGTGTAACCCGTTGTTTACGCGTTCGCCATGCATTGCTATTGGCATACAATATTAATATCGTTCATATTCGTAAAGAATGGTATCCAAGTTCGAATCACTGAATGTTCCCACAGCGTATGGAAAGCTGTAAGTGTTGCAAAACCCGTTCCTCTCTCCACGATCCAGACCAAATGCATCCAATCGACGGTCCAGTCAGGCGACGTGATGTTGCACTGCTGCATATTAACGCAATGTTTACGCTAAGTGTTCGATGATGATTTTCCTCAAATTAGTAACGCTGTGCCTAGCAGCTCAGCTCTATGCGTCAGGCCTAGCTCATAAACCGAGCGGTAATGTTCTCTGCTATTGATAATTGGATTTATGCCATTAATATTTATGACTCAAACAGTATCAAAATCATGCATGAATTCATCAAAAGAATTCCCCTCGTTCGTCAAAGTCTGCATGAGCTGTTTCACAACGATTTTTGCTGATCTCACTTAGAAAGTAAGTGTGAATGTACCGCTGCTTTTTGATTGCACAGAAACATTGCAGAATAAGGTGCGTTTAATTGTCATACTTTGTGGCTTTGAAAATTCAAGGACTTTTTTTCATTAATTAATAAGCTGGCAAAAGTTACCATGTCCCCAAGACAAAGGCATACGTCTAAGGAACAACGAAGCTAAAAGTGGGAAAATAGTGTTTCGCTTCAAATGAAGCAAAACATTGAACAAATATTGTCTCTGCTCCTGACAACCTCAACAAGTTGGTACATAAGTAATACGCTGTTGTGTGGTTCAATGTCACGACGAAGGGACACCTCTTGTGGAAGTGAACCCAGAAGAGGTGTCTCTTCTTCTGACATTGAACAACAGAACGGCGTGTACTTTACACACTTAGAAAATTTCATGTATAATAACATCTTTCTAGATGCACCCAAACAAAGCGGCTATTAAGATATAAATTTACGTCTTATTTCAATTTAACATTAACCAAAAACTGAATGCTTACTCTAATAGAAATAAAATTTAAAATTCGATAGAATTTATTGTGAAGCTACAGTGAAATTAATGATAGATACTATAGATTCTAATGTTTTCAACGATAAGATAACAATTACATTTAATGAATCTCCACCATAGAATCTATTGTGGATGACAATATTACAATAGAAATGGAGGTTTGTTATGTATCACATCTATAGAAAATTAATTTTTTTTCTCGAAAAAGAGACGAAGCAGCTCAGGGCTGAAAGTCTCTATAATAAAGTAACAAAAAAAAAAAACAATTTCAAACTAAACCATTTATTTTATTGCTTTTTTATTATCAAAATGTTGGCAACAATGCAATTTATTGCATACGTATTATGGTGACTATTAATCGTTTTGGTGGAACTATAGAAGAACAGTATGGTCTATTATCCAACAACAAAATCAATAATCATTTTATGGGTTTGCATTGTAATCGTATTGTAATTTTTTATTCGGGAAATTTCAGATGCCATGAAATTCAGTCAGAGCACTTGTGTTTATATTTTCATAAACGAATCTTGAAATCCTTGTTTTTGAATATTAATGTTAACTGTTTTAATGATAAAAAATAGTCACTAATGTGACACAAATTATCATTGTCGGAAAATAGATATATACTTCTGCGTACGTTGTTAATGCCGACCTGTGCACGACTATTTGGTGTTGATAACTTCTATACTATAAATGAGTCGTGCATTTATATTTCAGTTCACGATCGTGTAATGTTAAGTGTTTTAACACTTTAAATTAAATCCGCAGGACCTATTCTGAGGCGCATGGTGTGATATTGCATCTCGAGACATTATTTCGCATCATATTATGTTTACTTTTAATTGATATTCCTAATTCATTTACATATTCCCCTCAGTCAATTGAAAATGAAATTGAAATCTTTTATCAATTACAGCACATGTTAATTTTATTATTTTTAAGAGTGTAGTGTTTGCTGCAGCAATGGAATCTGATAAATCTGCAATTTCCCGTTTGAAAGTGCATTCTAGTCACGCTGTTGTTTTCTTTCTTCCCCGATGTTGTTGTTTTGTGCAGTTCAATGTGCAGTCATTTTGAAAATCCCAAGAATCAATAAACGACTTGTGGGGTTTTGCATCTTTCAATTTGTTGGCCGCGGCAAGCGGTTCGCCTTTCTTCCAAGCCTCCTTTGTGAATCATCTACGAACCAAAGAGCTGATCCGGTGGTGAGGTCGTAAATAAATAATTGTCGTAGATGAACGAGGCGAAGAAGCGATCGTAAATTCCAATTCGCTTCAGTCGTAATATACATTTAGATTAGGTGCTCAAGCCAAATGATTATGCTACCGCGATTTTGTTGATACGCTGAGAACTATGAAACATGTTGTCTGTAAGGAAATGATTAATCTTGTTTAGTGGTTGACAAATGATCACAGCTTACCTAAAACAGTTCTTCGGATGACTAAATGGTAGCGCAGAACGAGAGTTAAGAAGTTAAGAAAACCGTACATATTTCGCTATTGTGTTCTACCGATGACAAAAATATATATAAGGAAACTGCCCCCATATTAATCTCATTGTTCCTATATTCATCCTACGATGAATCAAACAATTGGGCAGTTGAAGGATCGGTTTCGTTTTCTAATAATGTTTGCTTACGTTAAATAACTACAACAAACATTACTAACTAATCCTGTCACGTGTATATCGTTTTATTTCAAGTAGGATGAATTGCAAAGTGATGAGATTAATATAGGTACACCTTCCCTATATATATTAGGCAAATTTCGGAATGTGGATGGGTGGTATCAATGTTATCAATCGTTTTCAAAAAAAATAGCTACGTTCTAAGGTAGCAAGTTAACCATAGATCCTTCTTAACTCTAGATCAACTCAAATTTCAACATCAGTGGATGCGGGATAGCCCATAAATCAGATAGGGTGGTTGGCACAGTTAAACGAGTTGTAAGATACCCGGTTATATACATAAAATGGCGTTTGGAATTTTTGAAATTACCACGTCAAAATAAACTTATTTGACATTATTAGCATATGTTGATACGAAACATAGTTCTCGACCAGGGGGTGCGACTCTATCTCAGATGCAGGATATTTGTTGTTATGCTTTTGTGCGATGTGCGCACGCTTAGTAGATAGAAAGAAGATTTTAAAGATTTTGATGAAGATTTTAAAGATTTACTGCAAAAAGATACAGCACGATGCAAATAGATGGATTAAGATTCACAAGCTGAAACAAGATTTTTCAAAGATTGATTCGCTAGCATGACATTTTTCGATCATCTTGAATCTGAATTTAGATGTGTCGCACCCCCAGTTCTCGACATAAGATAAGTAAGTACACGAACAGTTTCAACTTGCAGTTTAGGAAACAGTATTCGTGAAATTCATCAAATAGTAATGTCAGGAATAATTGTACCCTGATGTACCCTGATTATAAGAGGTATTTGATATATTGTGTCTCGTACACGGGCTCTTTCGTCTACGTGTTAAAATAAATCAAATTAATAAAAATACACAAATCAAATATTTGAATTACTTACTTACCTTACCAATCAGACCAAGGCCGGTGTGGCCTCTGCTGTACACAGAAGTTGTCTCCATTCTATTCGGTCGATGGCTGCACCTAGCCAGCATCGCTGTCTCCGAATGGTCCGCAGGTCGCCTTCTACTTGATCGATCAACCTTGCTCGTTGTGCGCCTCTTCTTCTTGTGCCCGTCGATTCGTTTTCGAGAATCATTTTAACTGGGCTGCCGTCCGATATTCTTACGACATGCCCATCCTAGTCAACCGATTTTGGCAATGTTTACTATGGGAGGTTCTCCTAGCAACTGATGCAATTCGTGGTTCATACGTCTCCTCCACGTTCCGTCTTCCATCTGCACTCCACCGTAGATCGTACGCATCACCTTCCATTCAAAGACATCAAGGGCGAGTTGGTCCTCCATAAGCAATGTCCATGTCTCGTGGCCGTAGAGGACCACCCGTTTATTAATGTCTTGTAGATGGTCAACTTTGTATTTCGGCGAACTTTGTTCGATCTCTGTCGATACCGTTGTATTTTTCTGTCGATGTCATTATCGGTGGTCACCAATGAGCCACGCGATACATGAATTCATCTACTACCTCGTTTCATCACCATCGATCTGAACTCGTGGTGAGAAGCTAACATTGTCTTCCCGTGAGCCGCTTCTTTTCATGTATTTTGTATTCAATGCATTAATCACAAGCCCAATCCTACCAGCGTCACCCTGATGACCCTTCAAGTCTGATGTACGTTTCCACCAACGTCTCAAAGTTACGTGTTACGATATCAACGTTGTCGGCGAAGTCAAAAAGTTGGACAGACTTCCTGACGATCGTGCCATTCGTTCTATCTCTTCGAATCACACGCTCCAATCCAATGTTAAATAGCAAACACGACAATCCATCAGTTTGCCGTAACCCTTTCCAAGTGTCCCTGGGAATCGGATGACACACATAACTCAATCAATCCTTGGTTTGACCAACCGTATCAGTTTTTCTGGATATCCATATTCGTGCACGATCTGCCATAGCTGGTCTCGATCCATT
This sequence comes from Aedes koreicus, assembly GCA_024533555.2. NCBI lineage: Eukaryota > Metazoa > Arthropoda > Insecta > Diptera > Culicidae > Aedes > Aedes koreicus. The sequence goes on along the minus strand of JAHHFK020005027.1, from coordinate 51,828 downwards.
GTGTCGTAAGCGATATTAAAATCGATGAAAATATGATGTGTGAGCACGTTATATTCACGCCATTACTGCAGTACTTGCCTCAAAATCAAACATCTGGCCCGTAGTAACGCGGACTCCCATGTATCCCGCGGTATTGCCCCAGGAACTCCTTTGCATTTAGTGACAGACGGTGGCATAAATTTGGGACAGCAACTTGTAGGCGGTGCTCAGTAGCGTGATTGCACGATAATTGCAGCAATCCAGCTTGTCGCCCTTTTTATAGATGGGACACACTATTCCTTCCATCCAATCCTCCGGTATAAATTCCTCCTCCCAAATCTTGGTAATTACCCAGTGCAGCGCCCGGGCCAGTGCTTCACCGCCGTATTTTAATAGCTCGCTTGGGAGTTGGCCAACACCAGCAGCTTTGTTGTTTTAAAACCGACCAATTTCCTCATGAACTTCCTGAAGGGTTGGGGTCGGGATCCTGTCATCTTCTGTGCGTGTTCCTAGATTATTACCGTTCCACCTTCATTTGCTGTAACAATGCCGTTTAGGTGCTCGCCAAAGTACTGCTTCCACCTTTCAATCACCTCACACTCATCTGTGGAAAGTTTCCCTTCCAGGTCTCTGCACATGTCGGCTTGTGGTAGCCGGCACTCTCCCCAAGTTACAATTTAAGTTTTAATCCAGCCGTATAGCATTCCTCTCGCCTTTGTTGATAAAACTACATTCAAAACTGTTTTGTCTACCGAGACCTTCTCTATGCTTCTTTAAAGTCAACATTTGTACAAAGTGGACCACTCTACAGACGGTTGTGAAAACAATTTAATAAAACCTTTATAAGACCTTAAAAATTTTGAAAATGTTCTAGTGATAGAAGCTATGATCACTTGAGAACCTTCATAAAACCTATTGGCTGCCATGAAAACCAGCATACGGCCAAATGGCCACAGCTGTCAAACACAACTGTGGTTGGTTTTTGTTGTTCTGCTTTGTTCGATTCTCAGCTCTTCTGATTCATTAAGCAGTAAATAATATCTGAGAAAAAAAGGTCTGATGTAGCGGAAATTTTGTTTGATAGCAAAATATCCAAAACAAATTGAGTTTTTAACAGCGTTTCATGCTCCAAATCATATAGGGGAACTGCCCCCAAATTAATCTCATTGTTCCTATATTCATCCTACGATGAATCAAACAATTGGGCAGTTGAAGGATTAGTTAGTAATGTTTGTTGTAGTTATTTAACGTAAGCAAACATTATTAGAAAACGAAACCGATCCTTCAATTGCCCAATTGTTATATTCATCGTAGGATGAATATAGGAACAATGAGATTAATATGGGGGCAGTTTCCCTACGCATTTAATTTTGTGGTGAATACTGGCACGATAAGAGTGGCAAATCAATGCGCCTCGGAAATTGTGCGAGTTTACCACAACAAACACAATATTAAAACAAATATATTCGATAAATTAATCATGTATTTCTTGATTGTATTCAATAAGGTTATCTAAAAAAGGCAGAAATTGGTCTCCGATCTACAGTTCATTTGCATTACTTTTAAAATTTTATGCATGTATTTTTCCACATTTTAATTATTTCTTATATTTAAATATGGCGATTGGAAAAAAATCACAACTCTGCCATAAAGCCACGTTATCTTCGAAATGACTAATTTAAAACTATTTGGTTATTCGGTGGCTTCCCTCAATGCTAATTTGCCGTTTAATGCATTTACTGCAGGCAAAATGGGTTTAAAATGCTTTTTCAACTGACCATAATAAGATAATATGAAAAACGGCATTTCAAAACAGCATTTTATGAGTTCATAAAGTCGAAATAAAACCTTTGATAGGAGTAAAAGGAATTTGAGAAAACGTTCTCATAAACCTGACTAAAATATGAAACCTATTGGCACCTATTGGTGTCATAATAAAACCAAATTGATTTCTAGTGGCTTTGATAAAATCTTAATGAAACTTAATAAAGCAGGATGGTTTTGGCAATGTTACTTGGATCAATAAGGATGTGTACCAGAAAGAATGTCTGCAAAAGCGATTGCTACCGTTTATCAGAAGTCACGACTCTCCAGCTCTGTTTTGGCCTGATTTGGCCTCTTGCCACTCACAAAGTGTGATTGTGGTTTTTCATTGGGAAAACAAAGTGGTTTTTCATTGGGAAACTAGGAGATGTTTTATAATGCTGGAAAGCCTATTTGGGCCAATTTAAACCAACAGTCCGATGCCATTGGAGTCCCTTACAAAATGGGACAGTGGTTTATTTGTTCCAAGGTGGCCCGACGAGCATGGCGAACGAATAATTTGAATCACAATTTATTATGCACCTTACCACCGACCGATCTTTTTTTTGTTGGGGCATAGAACCACTGCGTCCACTGAGTTGAACTTTTGTGGTAGCCGACCGATCTTACCCGGCCAACCACGACTTCTGATGCTCACTCGATCACTCGCGCAACGAACAATAAGGAACCGAAATAATAGACAAAACGCTACGCCCGATAACAAAATATTGCGCAACAAAGTATAGACACAACCGATTCAACCGATGGTCGACGCAAAACTATTAAAAATAAATTGTATTAATATAGATACAATGGGTAACAATTACCTGTCTTGCTCCACGTTCTTGAAAGCACTTACTACCTCACGAGTCGCCTGTACCCAACTCCGCATGTGTCCGTCTAGTTTCCGGTACATTCATTCATTTTTATGCCTAACTTTAAAAGTTTTGAGAAATAGAGAAATATTAGATATTGTCTTCAAAATTTGGTAGAAATAAATTATTTGTTGCCTGAAAAGAAACAAAATTAAGAACAAAGATATAAGTAGAATCCTTGTAGTCCCCCGGATGTTTGAAGAGCTTAGCCATTACTATGAAAAGATACTAAGAGTTATTGTTGCGGGCTGTCCATGGTTGGTGATAACTATGTGTTGAACACTATTGGCTGAAATGAGCATTGAATGAGAATAGTAAGAACATTTCATTGAATAAATGACTATAATACTAAGTTGTTTATTGAGCTGAAACCCATTCGAGCTATATCTGATGATCTCAGTCGGCTATTCTACTTACGAAAGACATTCCCACCGCCTAACATGCAAGTGAGCGGAATGTTACAACGTGGAAAAATTGGAAAAGAAATCGATGAATCAACCCTCTCAGATTTATCGCTAATATGCTATTATGATAATGCTGCATGCTAGTTTGTGATGTCCAGATTAATCAACAAAAAGTCCGCGCACCGATGCAGCACGGTATCCGAACTTTGGATTTGGTAATCTGTGTCGCTTAACAAATCCTCAAACAAATGTGCAAAAGCACGTTGGCCAATATTTAGTGTCAACCAGTGGGTACGTGTTCTCTACTACAAGTTCCCCTTCTTGCAAACTCACCTTCAGTCCAATTTACCCATTGAGTAGGACACATCACAATAGAAAATATTGTGATGGAGCACGGACATCAAGTTACTAGATGAATGAACAATACTCTATAACCTATTTAGGATTATATCTGAAAAATCCAAATTTGGCCAACACCCACCATTAGGTACAAGAGGTCAAATACGTGCCAAAAACAGCCAATTCACCAAACTGTCCAGAACTTCACCCAATAGAGAAGTACTGGGCTCTAGTTAAGCGGAAACTCTTCGAAACTAAGAAGAAAGCAAATGGTACCGATGATTTCAAGAGAAGATGGAGAATCGTCACGACGGGCGTATCTGAGGGTACCGAATAGAATCTGATGGCGGGTGTATCATAGAAAGTTCGAAAATTTTACAGAAAGAAGGATTAACATCTTAATCAACAGTTTTTAATGTAGATATAACTCTATTATTGTGAAATAAACAATCGGTTTTGTTGAATTGTGCAAATTTTTTTTTTTTTTTTGCTACTATTATTTTGGTGTCCGAAATTTAACGTGGACAGACTTTATGTCCCGTCGAATGTTGATTTTTTTCCCCCTAATTTGGTTCGAGTTCATTTGATTGTGGTTCAAGTTCAATGAAGAACGCTTTCAATCATGTGCACAGATAGTTCAGAAAAAGTTAAACTACACACTACCTAAGAGTTATGTAAATTTCAGTGCTCTGATACCAACACATGCAAGCATCGTTAAGAACGGATGTTGGGTGGATGAGTTGACAAAATCGAGAAGCAAAGCAAAAACTATCTTTAGGGCTTATTTTGGAACCAAAAGTCTATTAGATTTTAGGCCTATTTCGTCTGCGACTTGCAGACTTCCTCAGTGTCGAGTACGGCCTGTAAGTTGCAGACGGAATAGGCGTACCTGTCAAAGAATAAGCTTTTTCTAGTGAAATTTGAAAGTATTTGCTCGCGTTTACTCAGGTGTGGCCCAGTTAGAATTGGAACATAGACTATTGCGCATATTTCGGATATACAGTAACAAAATACTTACTACAACAACTTTAGAGGGAAAATACAAAAAAAAAATAATCATCTCCATTTCGAAGAAATTTGCGGACTTTTCCCAGAATACGTTTCATCAACCGGCGCACATTATTCTCATCCATCGTTTTGGCAATCTTATTCCACTTGGTTCTCAATTCATTGATGCTTTTGACGACACTGCCATTCACCTTCAGCTTCCTCGTCATAATAGCCCAAAATCTCTCTATCGGTCTGAGCTGGGGACAGTATGGTGGGTTGAGTTCTTTCGGTATGAACTGAATCCCGTTGGTTTCATACCACTGTAGCACTGTTTTACTGTAATGACAGCTCGCAAGACCTGGCCAAAACATGACAAGTTCATTGTGGGATCTGATGAATGCCAATATTCGCTTTTGGAGACATTCCGTTCTTTACAGCTCTGAATTAAATGTCTTATCAGTGATGAAAACCTTGGTCTTCCAACCGCAGCTACAGATGCCTTGCCAAATCATGTATTTACGTGCAAATTTATCTGCAAACACAGAAGAGACGAACTAGCCCAGTAGGCTAAGTCTCTTTAATAAAGAAAAAAAAAAAAAACAATATCTGCAAACACAAACTTGAATTTGGAACATCTCCCCGAGCCGTAGCCAAGTAAAATTTATGTCCCGGTAGCTGTTTGAAATCGGCCTTTACATAGGTTTTATCATCCATGAGGAGACAGTCATTAAATTTTGTCAACACCTGATCATACAGTTTTCCGGCATGGATTCTGGCCACATTGTTCTGCTTTTGATCACTATTTGGTTGTCTACAGGCACGGTATGACTTGAAGTCTTCCCGGAGACGAATCCGTTGCACGGTACTGCGTGCGGCGCGAAACTTTTTGGCCAAATCGCGGTCTGAGATGTTGGGGTTTGCCTTAATGTTCTTGGTGACTTTGTTCAGCAATTGACGGTTGACAGTACCCGCCCGACGCTTGCTTTGAGGCTTGCGATCCGTCGACAAAGTTTCTCTGTGCTTTTTCAAAACACGCAACACGGTATTTCGGGGAAAACCCAACACTTTAGCAAGTTTTGGCCCAGACCACGAAGGGTTTTCCAAATGATTGCGCAATTATTTTTCTTCTTTCTTCTTTCATTTTGTATTTCTCTGAAACACGTTCGAACTGCACCGCGAAAAAAAAACTTCTGATGTTGTTATTGTTATTGGGAACACATAAGATGTCATAGTTTACAAATCCGACCACTAGGGTCGCTGTAAGAGTCAAAAATGTTTGTTCCAATACTAAATGGGCCACACCTTAGAGCTAGTTTGAAAAAGTGTTTCACTATTTTGTTTTTTTTTTTTGTTTATTTAAAAGTGATCAAGTGAAGTGTTTAAGCAAACGACTAGTTTAAATTTTCCTAGTTTTTCAATTATCAAATTGGAAAGGTTAAGAGACGAACCAGACACAAGCTGAAAGTCTCTCTAATAAAGAAATCCAATCCAAAATTTGAAAGTTCCCAAGAATGTGTAAATTTGAGTAGATTTTTTTAAAAACGTGAAACAACAGTTCGTAAAACATAAGAACAGTGAAGGGAGTTAAGGGATATTCGAAGGCTATCAAAACTAATAAATTATGAGAATAAGAGTTTACCTTGAGCACTCCCATCCAACATTCAATAAAACCCCTCATAACCCTAGCCCACCTCGCCAAATATTTGTCAATCACATTTTTTACAAAATCCGCAATAAGACATTTTTCAAAATTCTGTACAGAACAATTATCTGGCATCCCTAGACTATAGTAGTAACTATGCTTTTTCTTTCCGATATCATGTAGCGTAAGCCGTAGATGAGCATACAAAGATGAATAGGAATTAATTAACCCAGCAGCAATATATTTCAATTTATAGTCGCTTATATTATTCTCGCATGATTCATTCACATCTCAATTTTACTGTTGCTTTAAATAACTGTCATAAAGCCGCAATAATTCCGCACTTGTACGAGGCCGCACAACGCAAAAAGCGTGATCAAAGTATTTTTGCGATATTTCCGCAGAATCGAATGAATCCTCTAGTGCTTTCATCACCGCTTCTTGGCATATGGCTTCGATTTCCGAACCAGAGTATCCCTCTGACAGAGCAACCAAATTATCAATATTCACATCCGTCGTTACTGGAATCTTCGATAGCTTAATTTTGAATATTTCCTTCCGGGTTTCGTGATCTGGTAATTTCACGTAAATAATTCGATCAAGCCTTCCGGGTCGCATAAGAGCTTTGTCGATTAAATCGGGTCTGTTTGTAGCAGCAATAATTTTAACGTTTTTCAGAACACTAACTCCGTCAATTTCAGTCAAAATTTGAGCTAATACTCGTTCTTTGACTGAGCTTCCAGATTCGGCCGATCTTTCACCACCAATTGCATCGATTTCATCAAAGAATATTATGGACGGTGCCACTTGTCGTGCTTTGCGGAACAGCTCGCGCACAGCTCGTTCAGATTCACCAACCCACATGGAAAACAGCTCTGAACCTTTGATGGACAAGAAATTCAATTTGCTTTCGGTAGCAATAGCTTTTGCTATCATTGTTTTCGAACAACCTGGTGGGCCAAACATCAACAACCCTCGTGGTGCAGTAATGCCTAGACGAGCAAAGATCTCCGGGCGATGAATCGGCCAATCAATTATCTGACGCAACTGATGTTTTAATTCATGTTGTCCGCCGATTTCACTCCAGTGCACATTAGGACATTCAATCATAATTTCTCGCATTGCACTGGCCTTCACATGCTGCATAGCTGTCACCATATTATTATAGCTGATCAACGAATCGGTTTCATGCGATGCTCGACCCACTAAGCTAAACAAATCTGCACCAACGTACCCATGAGTCACGAGAGAGAGTTTTTTTATATCCTCCATCCCAAGACAGTGTCCGTGGGAAGATAAAATCTTTAATAATATTTCCTCACGTGCTAGTGCATCAGGAACAGGAAGTTCAAACTCATAATCTATGCGTCCTCCTCTTCTCATGTAGGGATTAATGTTATCAGGATTGTCGGTGGTTCCTAGCACAAGAGTTCTGCTACCTCTCTGTGAAGTATGCAAGCTGTCCATCATATTGACCATAAAGTTGGAAATCCGTTTGATGATATCAGATGAATCTGCTTTTGGACAGATGTTATGAATCTCTTCAATAATGACAATGGTTGGCCTAGGGTAGTTGTTGAACGCTCTATCGAATAACTTTTTGATGTTTCCTTCAGTTTCTCCGTAAAATTTACTGAATATTTCCGAGCAGTAAACTTTAACTACAAGGCACTGAAAATATTCAGCAAGTGAATTGACCAGTAGAGTTTTACCAGATCCAGAAACACCATACAACAGGACACCTCGACTGATGGGTGCTTGAGCTGCTTTAGTTTGACCTAATGCTATTTCTGCAATTTCCTTAATTTCTCGTATGATTGCTCCGAAACCACCAATTTTATCCAGGTTGAACACTGTTTTAGATGAAACATGTGGACTGCCAATATGACCACTGCTTATGGAAATCTTAGTATCACGATCGATTCTGAAATACCTGCACTCAAGTGATAAGTTTTTGAATTCACAGTCCAAATCCCGATTCTCATTCCTCAGCAGGGCCTTAATAATTTTGAATGTAAACCCTTTATTACAAAGTCTGAGAAATAATAAGTTTCTATCCGATAAAATACGACCTTGGTATTGTTTATGGATAAGCTGCATAAAGGATTGCCCATTCTTGCAGACTTCATCAGCGGTAGTAAAATCTGCAGTCAGTGCTAAGGTCAACTCTTCAAGATTTGCTACTTCGGCTTTGAACGGCTTTAAGCAAACGATTAGATTGATGTATTCCGATATTGCCACTTCATCTAAAAATAATAATTCTATTAGCATACGTAATTCAGAGAGTATATATAAACATTTACCAAGATGAGCACTTACAACACGTGAACCGTGTTTGTCGTCGATTGGCCAAGCACATCTAACAAATTTATGTTCCTGCAAGTTACGACTTCGAAGAATAACTTCAACGAAGTCTCCTAAGACGAGGCCCAGTTTATTCATAACAGTGCTGCTCAACAGGATCAATCTGTTCATTTGGAAATCACTCATTTCCTTGACCTCTTCAGCCGTACCTATCAACTTGCTACATTCAAATCTGGTGCTATGAAACTCATTCTCTTCGGTGATATATCCTGATAGAACATCCAAACTCTGACAGTCCAGCTGATGCTTGGCCATTTCCGCCGTTAATGTCCATGTCCTGCATTGTTCACACTTCCACCATATGTATTTTTCTTTTTTCGCCGATTTTGGTGGCATTATAATCTTTAATTCAAAACGAATACTTTGCGAAAGTTAGTGCGCTTCCAAGCACGTGAAAATGAATTCGAAATCTGTTTTGGTTTATCTTGTTTTGTTTGGGTTTTTTTGTGCTTTTGTTCCGCATACGAGAGCGCACTCTGTATGTCAGTCTGGAACGCTATACACTGTAACTGGCCAGTCCCCATTAATGGGTAAATATGTACCCATTTTTCGATAGTATATGAAACTATCAAATTTAAAATTAAAATAATGCATATACTTAAGACCCATTTTTTATTTTCAATGAGAGACCAAAGGATGGGTATTTTTCTACCCATTAATGGGTAAAAAATATCTTACCATTTTCCTGGCTCGCTTTGTATATTTGAAAGTGCGTGGCTCGAAAAATAAAAAAACTTCGCGGAATCCATTCCACGAAAACGCGAAGAATATGGAAGAACTGAACGTTAAACTGTTGGTTAAACTGGATAGCGAAAGCTTCCAAAAACTAAGAGGTACGTTAATAATTTAATATAATAAAATAAAATGCTTCAATTTCATCAGTAGAATCGTACTTCCGAGTATGTGTCTCTTCCGGGGCGTAAAATCCAAGCTTTCATCAAGTTGACGTCAAAATTATTTAAATCCTTTCAATCCTTTCAGATATATTCCACGGATATCCTCTCTGGATGATAACGAGGTGATGGCCGCTTTAATGGACCACTTGAGCGTCGCCGGAATATTTGCCGGTGTGAAAACTCCCGAACGAAACTTAACATACCTGATAGGTAAAAGGCCTGAGGCTAAAGGGTTGTCAAAATACAAATACACATTCAGTTATTGTGATCTATTATGTTTATTCTAGTGCTCATTATTCACTATAACAACTAAAAACAATTCACGAAAAATGGGTATTTCATACCCATTTCGCAAATAACAAACATTTCGAAAAATGGTATTTCATACTTATTTTCCAAATAACAGACGTTTTGAAAAATGGGTATTTCATACCCATTTAAAAAATAACAAACGTTTTGAAAAATGGGTAAAAATACCCGATAGCCTGACGTACAGGCTTTTTACCCATTCATGGGTAAAAGCGTTTTACCCATTAAAGGAGTTAACCCACTTAACTTCGAAATGGGTGATATTTTACCCATTAATGGGTACTGGCCGGTTTCAATGCAAGCCATAACTTAGGACAGGACCTGCCAGCTCAGAGAGAGATGACCTCTTAGAAATTTATGATAGCTATGATACGGGGGTCGCTTCAATGTTGCCAGATATGTTTACACAGTAATCCCATTGAAAATAAAGTAATTAAAAAAATTTCTTTTGTCGTTCGGGAAATGCACAACTTCTTCTTCTTTGAAATGCAGCTGCATCAAACTAAACGTTAATTGATAAGGTTTCATTGGATTTCATTGATGCTTACGCTGCAAATTCTGCTGTGGGGAGAAAGCTTGAGCAAGAGAATGTCTTCCTCGCTTGCGTTCCCACTCTCGGCGAACGATCTCTCGGGAATCGATGGAAATGGAGACCCGGAGACACCCCCCCCCCACCACAATCTATCTCTTTCCACTCCATAAAAAAAAAAAAAAAAAAAAACCCCACAAAAAAATTATTTTTTTTCCTCTTTTTTTCTACTCCACACAAAAAAAAAAAGAAAAAAAAGAGACAACCACCACCACCCCCCCCAACCCACAACACACCCCCCCCGCTAAAAAAACCCCTCCGCGGAGGGGGGAGGGGCGTTTCAAAGAGCCAAAAAAAAAAAGTTTTTTTTTAAAAGGGAAAATTTTTTGTTTTCAAAAAGGGTTAAAAAGGGGGAAAAAAAGAAGATTAAAAATTATAAAAAAAAAAAAAAAAAAATGTTATTTTGTTCGTGAGATGATGTACAGCCTGTTTTTTTTAAAAATGCGTGACGTAGATCTCCAAAAACATCAATTTACAATAGCAGCAAATCACAAGGTGGAATGTTTATTTTCGGTAATTGGTGTACACTCAACCAAATTACCTTAGGATAATCATAAGCTTAACCTTATGAAATATAGAAGAACGATCAATTTTCATTTTCATTAAGTATCTTATGATATTTGGATGCACTATTATGAGATTCATTCAAGCACCTTATAAATTTCATAGAAGTTACGTGCGAGTAATTTTCATAAGATATGAGTTATGTTTTTCGTCACTAGTTTTGATGTGAAAAACTCATTAGGCACACCTTATGAATTCAGAGCTGGCATCAACAGCTCTCAAGCATCAAGCATCAACACTACTATTCTTCAGTAGTAAAAATCGGTTTGTCTCGAAAGTGTCCAAAAGGCCGAAAATGAAAAGCCGCGCAAAACACGGCTGGAACAGGTAAGTTCTCGTTTGGCGAGAGTGTTTTATTTGATAACAATTTTGTCGATTCAACCATCTAACATACAGGTCCGACAACAATCAAAACAGTTGGTGGCGAATGTAGCACAGAAGGAACTGGCGAATGTGGGTAAGCTGAAGCAAGCGAAGTAGAAAAACTTGAAGCAGAAGTAGCTAAAGGAATTGCAAGCAGACTACCGGAATACACACATTGCCTCCAGGATGTTGGTGAAGCTCATCAAAATGCAGAAGTATAAGAACAATGCGTAAAAAAAGAAAAAAGGCTGCTCTCATTTCCTACAAGCACAGTCATGGATCACTCCATTCTGGAATCGTCCCGAAAACCGGCGGTAAAGTTGGTGGATCAACCAAGAAGACTCCTCAATTAAACACAGCCGAGAGGCAGCCCTTCAAAGTAGTCGATTACGATTCCAAGTTCTGTAAACAGTCGAACAGATCCGGGAACATCCAAGATACAGTACTACAACTACAATACCAAGCACCGAAAGGAATACGAGCTACCGATTTCGTCTGTTTAGCGTAACGATATAATAAAGGAATGATAATTGAATGGAATTCAAGAAGTTGCTCGGTTTGAGAGACTTCAGAACGATATGTTGCTTGCAAGGAGGTAAGAATTATAAGTCATTTCGGTTCGGAGGAGTTTTTCCTCAACTCTGTCCAATTTCAGATACACTTCCGCAGGATCGAATCGAGTCGCTTTGGAAAAGCTATAGATTTGAATAGACTACCAGAACCGGAAATGAGTCCAATCAGATCCACCACCCGTCTACCGACAGCTACCGAACAAAATCGACAATCGAATTGGTCAACTGTTGAAACATCTAACTCAATCGAATGTTTCTAAAATCCAAAACCTACCGCCACCAACACATCGTGCGGAATATTGAATATTGAGTAGTTTAAATAATTGTTAAGACGTGTTAAGACCTTTAGGTCATATATGTTTAGGTGATCAATTACATTTGTTTTAATGCATACATAATAAATCCTATGTCCTATTTGCAAAATGCTTCAGAAATCATTATCCCGAGCCCGTGAGGGAGCACAAGCTACATAAAATTCATATTGAACGATGTATGATTTTCTTATGTGAACGCATATGCTTTTCATAAGGTTCACCTATGAATTTCTCCATGGTCTTTGCGTTTTTCATAAGGTTGGTTGTTGAAATTCATTCTGGTTCAAACAGCAAATAAATCATAAGATAATCGAGGAAAGATTACAAAGAGTTCTTATAGCAAAAAATCATAAGGTATTATTATAGTTTTTGCTATATTTCTTGGCTCAGTGTAGTTTTTAAAAGGTTTCGGCTGAAAAATGCCTTCTTGTGCACTAAAAGGATGCGGACAAAAACTAAACTTGCTTTGTTATCATTCGCTTGTTTTTGGAGTTTTACGTCACTACCCGAAATCATGGATTGTTTACTCATTTTTCGTTACTAATACCGACTAACACCATGCTCTTCTCCACCTGTATAGACCTCATTGTTGTTTTTGCACTAACAGCTGGCAGGTCCTGTCCTGATGGGCAGGACCTTATATAAATGTCATTGATGTAAACTCGTTATTTGACACATTCTACAGCATACTTGTTGTTTTTCTAATAAAAACTCGATTCAACAAACCTTTTCGTAGGAAAAAAAATAAATCGATACAATGGTCACGTCATGTCATCGGCTCGATTAATCAACCCCCCCCCCCCCAAGGGTTCAACCCCCCAAACATCTCCACCATTTCCCCCCCCCCCCCCCCCCCCCCCCCCTTTTTTCCCCTACACCTCCCAAAAAACACGCCTTAAACTGCGTGTTTCTTGAACTCGCGTCGGATAATAAACGGCAAAATTCTGGGAGTGTTTGTGAAGAAAATTTTTCTGGGGTGTGAAAAGTGATATTTGGTGTCTCGTGCGGAAAATTTGTGAATTGGTTAAATTCAGTGATCTGGATATGGAGAAGAAAAGTATCTAGGCCACGATTATAACCTAAATCGTTGGAAGAGGAAAACATTTCGATTGTTAAAATACAGTTAAGGGGAAAAAATTAACTGTAAGAAAAGTAAGTGAAAAAGAAGAGAAATGGACAAGAATAGCAGAATACAGAGACTAATTCAAAGCCGGAAGACAAACGGCAGAATAACTAGAGCAGAAACTATAAAAGAACAACCCATGGAGCAAACCGGAATGGAAGAACAAGGAACCAGCGAAGAAGAACTAGGAGTGATAGTGGAACTAGTTGACCTAAACAACCACTTTCCGTCCCACCCAGTACACGTTGGAAGACTCCTCAAGGAAGCTGGAATATGCAACTTTACGGACATCGAAAAGATCGGAATGTTCCGATATAAAATCGCAGCTGGTAGCAAGACCGAAAAGGACCGGATTAGAAAGACGAAACTGGAACACCAAAACCTGAGAGTCTACGAACCCAGGAGGAAGGACCAAACAATCTGTTTCATCAGAGGAGTGCCATACAGTTTCGCCGAGAAAGAAATAATGGAGAACTTGAATACAGATTTCGACGCGCTACATGTAGAAAGAATTTAAAAAAGAGGAAGGGACAACAAGCTTCTGGACACAGCGAACATCAAACTCACTGTTAAAGGACCGATCATGCCCGATCGGGTGAAAATATACGGATGCTGCTTCAAAGTGGAGCTCTATATATTTCCGGTGAGGCAATGCAGACAGTGTTGGAGATTTGGGCATGGAATCAAACACTGCAAAGCGAGACCGAGATGCAGAAAATGCGGAGAGAAACACCAGGAGGACGAATGTGGTCAACAGGAGAAATGCGTCAACTGCGGAGGAAACCACGATGCCCAATCGAAGGACTGCCCCGAAAGAGCCAGGAGATGGAACATCTTAGAGAGAATGAAGAAAGGAGCAACCTATGAAGAAGCAGAATCCAACTATCCAAAGCTATCAAACCGGTTCGATGTACTGGAAGTTGAGGACGATGCAATCAGCACCTACAGCGAAAGACACGCCAGCAGCTCAGCAAGCAGAAGACCAAGACCGGAAAAAGACGAAGAAGACATCGGCGTTGTAGGAGAAAGAAAGTGCATAACCACAGGATGCAGAGAATCTCGCCGGAAAGCCCCAAAAAGGAATACGACGTACAGAAATCAAGAAAGAGAAGAAGATGAATACAGCACAACATCATCATCAACAAGGCCAGAAATCAGGGAACAGAGGAGCCAATGCAGCACGTGTCGATTGAACCCATACGGCACTACGGAATTCGAGAGGTTCGTGGACAGACTAAGAAAAGAATTTCTAGCTGAAGCAAGATCGAGAAAATGGATTGACCCCCTTAAAAAAATCCACGCAAGGATCGTAGTAGGAGTAAATGAAGCCAACAATGCGATAGAAACGGACAGGCTGCTCATCGAAACTGCTCAAGCAATCCAGTATCTAATTGGCAGAAACTTGGAAAGCCATCAGCAGGAATACACGGACCACAGAATCGATGAAGCCGGCCAAAGTGTCGTGTAAAAAGCTGATAATATTGCAAAACAACATCCAAAGTATACGCCCGACAGAAACGAGAGAAGAATTACACTATTACCTGAAGCAAAACGAAATTGCAATAGCGATACTGCAGGAAATATGGCTGAAAAAGGAGGAACATTTCAGAATCGCGAACTACAGAATGGAATCGAAGAGAAGGAATGCAGGATATGGAGGAGTGGCAATATTAATTAGAGAAGATGTACACTACGAACGAGTTGAGCTAGGAAGTTTCCTACCGGTTGAAGTGGTAGCAGTCAAAATAACAAAGAATTTCGACCCGATTACTTTCGTTTCAGTATACGTCCCCCCGGACAGGGATCTGTTGTTGGAAACAAAAGAGAAAATTAGGCTGCTTTTTGATGCAATCGAGGATCTGCACGGAGAAATCATAGTCGGGGGAGACTGGAACGGACACCATGAAACGTGGGACCCCACGGGGAAAACATGCCCGAAAGGAGCGCTAATAAATGGGCTGATAGAGGCTTCTAAACTCTCTCTCCTCAACGATGGAACGCACACATGCCTGACAACCACCGACAGAAGGAGTTCAACGGTAGATCTGACGCTAGCAACAACCGGAACGGCTGTCAAAGCAAAATGGACGGTTGATGATCAAGAATTTGGAAGCATTCATCTAGCAATCCTTATCGAAATTAGCAGCGATATCCCAATAGCGAAGACAACCACAAAAAGGATCAACTTAGGAAAAGCGGTGGAACTCATTAACGAAATCAAACCACAATACATGTACGACCCCCTCGAAATGCAAAACATCTTCGACGAGTGCATAGAAAAGGCGAGCTACATTGTAAAAAACAAGAAAGGTAACTGGCTGAAAACATGGTGGACAGACGAAATAAACCAGGCGTATCAAAAAAAAAAAACAGCATTGAGGAACTATAACCGGGAAAAAACTCTACAGAATCAGCTGAAACTACAAAAAACAAGAGCCACGCTAAAGAGAATGATAAGGAAAGAGAAGAGAATTTATTGCCAGGAGATTTCAGAGAAAGTGAACGAAGACACACCAAGCAAGCAGTTATGGAACATTATTAGGGGGCTGGACACAGCGCTGACTAAACCGGTCGGTTACAAACCAGAAGTCAACCGGGAGGATGGACAAAGATTTATGGACCACTACTACAAAGGGAAAGAAAGGAATGTGTGGATGCCGAGAGCAAAAACCAAATTGGGTTTAGAGGGATATGAAATGGCAATATCAGAAGAGGAAATCTTGAAGAATCTCAGGAAAAAGAAAACACACTCAGCTCCTGGGCCTGATGGAATGTCCTACGCCATACTGAAACAACTGAAGCCGGAAATCCTAGGAAAAGTCTGCGAAATGCTCAACGAGGTATTCGTCACAGAAAAAATTCCCGGAAAGTGGAGGAACACGGAAGTCAGAGCGATACCAAAACCAAATAAGGATCCCAATCTACCATCATCACAAAGACCAATCTGCCTACAAAATACCTGCATGAAGTTGCTAAATGGAGCCGTGAAGGATAGAATCGTCGAAATCTCCGAAATCGAGAGCCTGATCCCAGACAACTCTTTCGGCTTTAGAAGAAACTGCTCAGCAACAACGGGGGTGAACTATTTGGTAAATAGGATCCACGAAGCTAAAAAGAAAGGTCAAATCACGGTGGCAGTCTTTATGGATATGACACAAGCTTTCGACTCGGTCAACACCCAAGTACTCCTGAACCAGATGGCGGAAATGAACATACCGTCGAAGCTAGTATCATGGCTACACACCTACCTAGAAAATAGAATAATGATCTGCAATACAGCCGAAGGAACCATAGAAATGAAAATCAGCGAAGGACTACCACAAGGATGCCCCCTTTCTCCCACTCTATTTAACATCTATACAGCAGAACTCCACTCGATAAAAGAAGAAGAATGTGAACTAATACAGTACGCGGACGACTTCACTCTTATCGTCACAGGAAAGACAGCGGAAGAAATCGAAACTAGATCCAATAGTTTTCTAGGAAAATTTATAGAAAAACTAGAAGCCCTACAATTGAAGATCAATCCATCGAAGTCTGCAGCAGTACCGTTTACGTTAAAGCACATCGACCAGCTGAAAATCAAGATTGCAGGAGTGAAAATCGAGATCAACAACTCACACAAACACCTAGGAATCACCTTAGACAGAACCCTCACATTTAGGAAGCACATCGAGGACAGCAGAAGAAGAGGAGCAGATAAACTCAAGATCATGAAAATTCTCAGCAGAAGAAGCACAAAAGCTAATTCGGAAACCTTGGTAAAAGTAGGAAACGCGATCATCAGAAGCAAATTGGAATATGGAGCCCAAGTATACGGAGGTGCAGCCAGGTCTAACATCCAAAGACTGCAAACAGTCCAAAATGCATACCTGCGATGCGCAATGGGCTACCTTAAAACAACACCAATACACGTAATCCACGCGGAAACAGGACAACTACCGATAGAGGACAGAATAGAACTCCTCACCCTGAAAGACGCGGTGAAAAGTTCCTTCCACGGAAACCAACTGCAACCATGCATCGAGGATGCATTGAATCAAGAAGAAGGCAACGGTTCGTACCTAACATTCATCGCTACAAAACACATAGACGTGATGTACCAAGTCCATCCAAAAGATAAAGACATGCCCTATTTAAGCAGAAAGCAGTTCACGGATAGATACGTCAAATTTCGAATAGAACCAAAACTAGTAGAGGATCAGCAAAGAAAAACCAACTGGAATGCAGCTAAGTGGAAACAACACAACTACGCAGAGATCTACACGGACGCATCGAAAACGGAAGCTGGAACCGCAGTGGGAGTAACGGATGCTACAGGAGAGACATGGAAAATGGACAAAATCAACAACAACTACTCTATAACAAACGCAGAGCTGCTAGCAATAGATGAAGCAGTAAAAACGATAAAAGAACGAGGGTATAAAAAGGCGGTCATCTATACAGATTCCAAAAGCGCCTGTCAAATCCTGTTAAACAGATCCACGATTCAAGAAAACTTCATTGCCTGGAACATAATTAAGGAACTGAAATTAGATGGAAACCCCTACATCAAAATACAGTGGATCCCCAGTCATCAAGGGATCGAAGGCAACGAAAGAGCCGACAAAATTGCTGTATCAGCTACTCACGGCAGCCAAACGAACTTCAGCACGCTTGTCCTGACAGATGCTCTAGCCCTTGCAAAGGATGAAATATGGGGAAGCTGGACCACAAAATACAAAAACATATCTAAAGAGAAAGGAATAAACCACTTCGAAATAATGGAACAACCCGGAAAATCGATTTGGTCAAAAGACCTCATACTGACATCAGAAGAAAAAAGGACACTAAACAGAATCAGGACAGGTCACACACTTACCAAGGAAAGAAAATACAAATGGGGATGGGAACAAGAAGAAGAATGCGACCTCTGTGGAGAAAAGGAAGACCTAGAGCATATTTTGTACATATGCCCACAATACAACAACGAGAGAAGTGATTACCCAGCCTTAGAATACTGCAAACCATTAAAAACCATTCTCAAAAACAAAGAAGAAATGGAAATGAAACAAATAGTAAATTTCCTGAGAACGATCAAAATCCATATATAACCGACATCTGATCAACACAACATAAATAAACACCAGCATCAAGAAAACGCCTTCAAACATAAAGGAGGCAACAAGACAACTGTGGCGAGATGGACCGTGAACGGCCTTAGCCAAATGTCAACAGACACCACAAACAAAAAAAAAATATTGTGGTAAATCATTTTCCAGAGGCAGTCATTTGAAAATTCATGAGAACATACATACGAAGGCAATTTTATACCAATGCAAACAGTGTCCCTTTACAGCAACTTCAAGACCAGGGTTGTACAGACATGAACGAATTCATACGGAAGAGAAACCATTTCAATGCGACGAATGTGGCGCTTGTTTCAATCAATCCAATGGCCTTCATTCTTATAAATTTACGAGACAAATTAATGAGCGCCCATTTAGTTGTGAAATATGTGGAGACAAAAAGCGATTTAAAACCAAATACGTCCTTCAAGCTCACATGCGTATTCATCAGAAAACAGGAGTAGTTCCAAAACGCCAAGAAAGGGTTACAGCGATGGGAACTGAAATAACTATTCGTGAGCGAGAATTAAAATGCAATTTCTGTCCTGCAGTTTACTCATGGGAGAAATTTCTTTGCCGGCATATTGTAGAGAAGCATCCTGATGAAAATGTTAAAATGCTTTCTTGCGAATTGTGCCAAGAAACGAATAAAAAGGTGTTCTTCCTAACGCAAAGTGAGAAGGATCGACATATTGATAAACATGATAGATTAAACAAAATGCCAACAAAAGAACGAGTTTGTCCAGATTGTGGAGAAGTATATCTAACTACTGATCTATACCATCGACACCGACAAACGCACATAAAACACGTATGTAAGGATTGCGGAAAACTGTTTGCAACCAGGAAGACATTGAGGCTGCATTTGTTGACCGTTCACCTAAAATCACGACCATACAAAATGTGTGACAAATGGGATTCGTCATTTGGTCAATTGACATCGTTGACTGCACACATGAAAGTTCATCAAAAACCTAGAAAAACTGAAAAGTGATACTGAAATATATTGGTAGATAAGAACTATTTCAACTTTTGTTAAATTCACGATATTACGATGCGATCTGACCCCTATAAAAATAAATGTATGATATGATTTTAAAAAACGGCTCCGAAAATCCCTATAACTTTTCGATTACACCAATATCACCAGTGTGGTACTGGGCACATGGGCTGACCACAAATGCACTCGTTGTTTCGCATGTGTGTTCGTGCCTTCCATCTAACACCCATTGGTCTCTGTTTGCAACAATGAATGCTCCACTGCAGATCCAGCAAGCTATTTCAGAATGTCTGGAGGATCGCGCCCATTCCGATGATATTACTTCCATATAGGAGCCCCGCATGAAAACATTATATATGGTAAAATCAATCAATCATAAAAATCACCCGCTATGGGGCTACTCTATATCGACTGCTAACAATCACTTGCAACAAAGCAGGAAAACCACACAAAAAAAACGCTCTTGCTCAACAATTTCCGTTTTGGTGATACAATACTAGCACTAAAAAACAAAAACTAAGCTGATATAACTTCCTCCGGGTGCGGAGGTGGAGCACACTAAAACGAGGAAATACTGTTAACATAAGTGTGCGTAAAGTAATCTATAGATTGTTGTTATTGAATACTCCGTACCTTTTATGATGAACAACACATCGAAAAAGATTCCTAAATTTTAATAATAGACCATGTGTTTTGTGGACTGCCGTTGACTTTGTTAACAAAGGGTTATTGTTATAAATGGGAACTGAAATAACTTTTCGTGAGCGAGTATTGAAATAGAATTTCTGTCCTGTAGTTTACTCACCGGAGAAATTCATTTGCCGGCATATTGTAGAGAAGCATCATAAACCCCCCGAGACATCACGGCGCCCTCGCTGGCGCTACGACCAAGCTGATTGGACCGCTTTCGAAATGGCGATAGATTGGAAGTCTAGATACCAATTACTCCTCTACAATTGATACATTTACCACCGTAATCTTCGACGCGGCTAAAGGTGCTATGCCTTAGACTAATGTGCCATCCCCGGCCGCAAAGGCCCTACCCTGGTGGTCTCCAGAAACCCGTGCGGCCATCAAAGCTAAAGAAGGAAGGCACTGAGAGCAGCAAAGAGGCTTCCGATCGATCACACAGATAAGGAAACCATGCTACTAGAATATCACTTAAAAAATAAATGAATGCAGATAGATCATCAGAGACGCCAAACGCAGAAAATAGGAAGATTTTATCGACGGGATCAATAGCAACCAATCCACCACTGAATTGTGGGGCAGAGCAAATTCACTCAGCGGAAAGAAAAAAACAAAAGGAATAGCCATCAGACACGCGAACGAGTCATCCAGAGACCCTATTGTTGTAGCCGACAAGCTTGCCGAATATTTTGCCAGTCTTTCTGCCATTAATAGCTATAACCAACTTTTCATAAGGCGTAACAATGCCTCTTCGACGTCGTTAGATACAGTATCTCGTACCACAAGATGTCTTATCTCTGCCGATAAAATTTATCGGCAGAGATAAGACATCTTGTGGTACAGATACTGATTTAATCAGCCTTTCACCAGCCTTGGTAAAAAACAATAGACCGTTCACCACGAGAGCCGAACTTGACTGCAAACAAACCACCATGTGGTTGTTTAATTTACCACTTTAGCTTCGTGCCTATGGACGAATCCAGGTTGAAAAAAGAAGAAGACACCGAGCGGTGATAAATCTGACAGCTCCCATGTTAAAGTATAGGACGAACATTTTAAAATGCTTATTAAAATTCAAAATGAAGTTTTAATTAAAAGCGGAAGAAAAATCCAAAACTAATTAATAAAGACATTTTCAGCAAAATAAAAATAATGCCCCTATTTTGCAGTTTTGGATTTTTCGTTCATCATACAACAAACCGCTTTTAATTCAAATTTCATTTGAATTTATTAGACGCATTCTAAAATGTCCGTCCTATAAAAATGTTACCGTAATTTTGTAACACTTTACCGAACGATCCGTAATGTTGAATGTTATTTACCGTATACGGTAGAAAAAAATACAATTCATACGGTAAAAACAAACAATCACTGAATACGGTAAGAACTTTACCGAACAAAACGTAAAACGAACTCTGAATAACCGAAGCCCGGTAAAGTATTATTAACTGTCAAACTGTCAGCCATTGTCTATGAAGCCTCGTGGTTCCAGTGATCGGTTGTCCAGAAGGTGGTTTGGATATTGATTATTTTTAATTATTCCATGTATGTATGTAGAAAATAAACCAGCGTTAATTAGAGCTTTCATCCGGCTAGCTATAAATATTTCAAATGTGCTGATTACACGCTAAACAATCAACAGGTTCGATGTAAAAAGGGATTATTATTCTAAATGATACAGGTAGAACACAACTTCACTGACCAGCATCCGATGCAGTCGACACGCATCGTTCGTAGCATTTCGTTGACTGCGCCATATGCTGGAAAGACCTCACAGTCCTGGTCGGACTAACAATAAATATAGTTTTGCTTAATATATTTATAAACCAATAACATCCGAATATTTTGGTGTTTAATGATAAACACAAAAAAAAAATACCGAAACGGTTCGGTACCAGACTACACAAATTACCGAACTGTACGGTAATTTTTGAAAAGATCATCACATCTTCCATTACCGAACTGTACGGTAGTTTTTGACAGTTCATCAAAAAATTTGAGTACCGAACGTTCGGTAATTGATTTAATTACCGAACAGATTACCGAACGTTCAGCTGTTGAAAGTTCGGTAAAAAATTACCGAATACTGTAAAATTTTCTAAGTGTATACTTTAACAGGGGAGCTGTCAGATTTATCACAACTCGGTGTCTTCTTCTTTTTTCAACCTGGATTCGTCTATAGATGAACCCGCAACGCAATGGACGTGACACAAGTGTACAAGCTTGTTTTTTGCTTTTGACAACGTGTTTGATTTTTGGTAAAATACCTGAGCCGAGTGGTTACAATCACAAGAAAGCTCTCAACATACACTCAGTATGACACTTATTACCACGGATAGAGCAATTCTCGTCGGATGATTCTAAAAAATTTATAATTTGACTTATAGGCATAAGTTCTTGGCTGTTGCGTGACGGGCGCATAAGTTGATTGAGTTTAACAAGCACGGGTTAAATTATTTGGCGGGTTCGCTTCCTTCGGGACCGCAATAACGCCCTTCGCTTCGTACCAATCCATTACAGGCTTGGCGTAATGGCACGAAGCGAGATCCAGCCAGAACAGCGTGGGACCACGGTGAGAGCGGAGGAAGGGCAGCAAGCGCTTCTGCAAGCATTCCTCTCGATAAATCTGCCCGTTTATGGTGCCGGTTGTAACGAACGGCTTGCTGTACCGTGCGCACTCGCAGATCGCCTGCCACAACAGGTACTTCTTCGCGAATTTGCCCATCTTTCACTTCCGGAACTTTTCCGGAACCTCCATGCGGGAAGTACCGACAAAAAACTCGAGGCCGGAGATTTGTTTGGTGTCCGCCTTGATATATGTCTCGTCGTCCATGACTCGTCGTCCAGCCTGGCTTGACCAGCCACTCACTGTACAGCTTCCGCGCACGCAATTTGGCCACCGTGTTTTGCTTGTCAGTCCGGTTTGGCGCCTTTCTGACCTTAAAAACACGTAGTCCAGCCCGCTTCATAGTCTGCTGGACGAACCACTTCGACGAATTGACCTTTTTGGCCACGTTTCGGGTGGAAAGGTTCGGGTTATTCTTAAAGTACTGCCTTATCTTCCGCGCCTTCTCTGGGTATTCCGTTTTCGGTTTTCGGCCGCTTCCAGCGCGCCGCTCGATGGTCTTAGTCTCCTGGAACATCTTCACAACGCGAGACACGGTGGAATGGTGGATTCCAAGCCTTTTGCCGATACATCTGTGCGACTGACCAGGATTATCGATCACCACGCCCAAGATTTGCTGGCGTAGCTCTTCTTGTTTCGAATGCATCTTGAAAACTACTTGACAGATCGCGAAATTTTGCACACATAAACATAACACTCTAAACTAGTATTACTCAAAAATTCATTAATTTTTACCTATGCGATAAAAAGTTACACCCAAAACAAAGTGTCGCATTTTTTCCGAGGCCAATCTTTATGCACTACAAAAGCGTTGAATTTAGGCGCCTTACAAAACATAAAAATATCATTGATATTAGGCAAAAAAATATGGACACTGCAGCAGTACACAAAAAACGCTACCCAAATTTATGTCGCAATCTTAAATACACTAAGGTTTTTTTACACTGAGGATACGTTCCACTGTTACTGTCAAATCGTGTAAAAAAAGACTAAATAGAGTTGATAAATTCACCTACCTAAACATTTTAAATTGCTTTGATTTAGTTTGCATGTGTTACCTTTCCATGCAATGGTGAAAAGACAGTTATTAAAATTTTGAGTATTTACACCAAAAATTGTGATTTTTTTGAAAAACTGCCATATGATTTCTTTTTGCCCAAAACGTAACATGTGAATCGAATTAGGTCGATAAGTTGTTCCGTTCTGGAGTTATCGCTGAAAAGAAACCATGTAAAAAAAAAAACGTGTAAAAAAGACATTATCATCAGGAGCTTAGATTCGCGAAGTAATTTATATAGCCTTCAGCTTCCTCTTCGTAATAGCCCAAAATCTCTCATCGGTCTGAGCTGGGGACAGTTTGATGGGTTGAGTTCTTTCGGTATAAACTGAATCCCGTTGGTTTCATACCACTGTAGCACTGTTCACTGTGTTTGCTTTTAGGCCCTAATCATGAATTACTCGAGATTTAATGTTTTCAAACTACGAAAAGGTTTGTTGAATCATCGAGTTTTTATTTAAAAAAAAAAACAAGTATGCTGTATGAATGTGTCAAATAACGAGTTTACATCAATGACATTTATGTAAGGTCCTGTGCATCAGGCAGCGTACTTTGGTTAAGTCTTGCAACGAAAGATCCCAAGTAACCACGAGGCTATAATAGCATGCATATATAGCCCCCCTAAGACCTATATTCCCCTTCATCCTCCCCACCCCCCCCCCCCCCCCCTCAACCCCCCCCACCACCGTCCCCCCCCCCCCCCTCCCCAAATTCCAAAAAAACAGGGAACAAAACCACCCCCAAAAAAACAACCCCGGAAGGCCCCCAAAGCCCAAAAAATTGCGCAGTGCACACCCACAGATACTCGGACCTAGGGGTTCTACAACAGTGAACCAATTTCAAATCGCTAGTTGCACATTGATTGTTGTATATAGGGCATATGCATTACGTCTAGTGCATCATTGAAGTTAGATTCTTGCTGAAAAGGGCCCCACTAAGATCGAATTAATGCTATGCCAGCTTTTAGAAACAAGAAAAAAAAAACTACAAGGGACTGCCTAAAAGCCACACCTTTTTTTTGTAACATTTCCTCTTAATTTCTTCAAAAGCAAGAATTATAGATCATTGCACGATGGTGTCATCTACGCAGTTTTGACAGTTCAGGAAGCTTGTTTGAGTGGACTTAGAATATTTTCGATAAGATCAGTTTGAGATTTTGTGCTTTAAATTCAGGTTTAAATTTATTACGATTGAAGTAAAATTGCCGGAAAACAAACACTAGTGCTGTCAAAAGAGTGAGGTTAATACATTCCGTGCAATGATCTAATGATCTAATCTGTGCAAGGTACAAGATGCAAGTTGCACACTTGGGACTTACGACCAATGGGGTGTTGTCACAACATTTGTCAGTAGTGAGCCAATTTTAAATCACTAGTTTCCTATTGATTGTTGCATGAACAGTGCAAAAAGTTCTTGCGCTTTTCGGTACTAGAATCTTTGTTTTGTTTTGATTCGCTGTTATTTTTACAGACTATTTGAGGAGCTGTTCGTTGTGAGATATGTTTTTAGATGTGATTCATTAAGCTTGGGACCAATGTGCTGGTACGTCCTGATTCAAAAATTATATTCATTTTCTTCTTGACTATCCAGCCCCTGACTTTCTTGACTGCCAGCAGAATCGCCTTCCGGTTAATTCTAGGCCTTACTGTTGCAATAGTTCTGCATTACAGATAGGGAATCTATATGCAAACCGCAGCATTTTTTGCGCGGGAATCTATCTATTCACGCAATCCACGATACATGAAGTTCTTATTGTTGTGAAAAATTTGGACAAGGATTCCGATTAAATTGAAAATGACATTTTGAAAAACTATCTGGCATCCCTCATTCAATTAAACGTCAGCATTATTTTCTTCAGTGTTACCAAAGAACTCGAGCATAGAATCAATCAATAACATACCTTTTCCCCGACTACAACATATTTTATTCTGGAGTTCTTGTGATAAATAATAGAAATTCATTTTCCATCATGAGTTCCTCTTCAAGTACAGCGGTTACCACTCCAACAAAACAAGTAAAAACCGACAGTTGGATGGATGATGTATTACGTACGAATAACGGTTCTAACAAGTAAGAAAATGTTACCCTAAATGTATTTGTATAATGCCGAGCCTTTTTGAAATATTTTCCAGGAGTGGTAAAAATTACTCAAACCTGTTGGAATTGTAAGTATTTTCTTGTAAAAACCGAATTTTCTCAAACCAATATTTTGCACTCAGGGAAAGATTCGGCAATACAAATTTTTCGTTGGATGAATCCAGCACCGTTGAGTATAACCCGGACGATATTCCAATGTTACCAGATGCAGATGAGCTTCAAGAAAGCCTTCTTTATAATGAGTCTCCAAACCTACCATCGTGAGTTTATTAGCTAAGAATTTTATTGAAATAAGTTGATGCATTTTGGTTTCTAGAGTTACAACATACAAACAGCTTGGCTCTGATATATTTCCGCACGGCAAGTCCCCACTAGGAAACTTGGACGAGATCGATATATCGATTCTTACCGAGTGTCTGGAAAATGAAGAGGATATTGAAGAACCCGATGAACCATGGATATGGGAACAGCTTTTTGCTCAACTTTCGGTAAAAATCAGCACCGAGGCAAAATCAACACCAGTGGAGTTTAAAAACTAAATGTATTTATAGTACACCCAATTTGTTGACATTTTGTTTAATTATTTATATTACTGCTATCGATGATGTACAGCGTTTCCTCTTCCAGTTTTTGTAAGCTCTCCGGTAAAAGCATATTTTCTTCAGCATACGGTAGAATATCGCAAATTTGAGATGATTCCACATTCAAGATATACTCACAAGGCCGCGGCTCGAGTAGGTATAGAGAAATGGAATTCGAACTGGATGAATGCTCGGTGCATTTGAGTTTCACTTCGACCTGCCTTGCTTGTTGGGTTTTATCGCAAACCTCACCTCCGCTGTAGAAATTGCTCAGTTGGTTTTCATTTTTACGTTTGTTTCTAATAGACGGATTCTTCTCTAGCCATTCCAGATGTTTCTCTTTATTGAAGTAGCCAAGGAATATTGAAGTTTCGTCATGAAATTGGCGTACGTGTTTCCCATAGCACAATTCAAACTTCCACCAACCGGAACCCTGAAATATAGAAATCAATATTGATCATTCATTATGTATGCCTTTTGGAATCAAGTAGTAC
Source organism: Aedes koreicus (assembly GCA_024533555.2). Lineage (NCBI taxonomy): Eukaryota > Metazoa > Arthropoda > Insecta > Diptera > Culicidae > Aedes > Aedes koreicus. The sequence goes on along the minus strand of JAHHFK020005027.1, from coordinate 25,049 downwards.
TCACCCCGGTCAAACAATATGCACCATCCAAAAATTCCAGCAACGGTTTGAGTTCTTTCGACTTTTTGGCTTCCTTGCCATGTGCATCCATCGGACTTGTGTTATCTTCCCTGGCAATATCTTGGTCTAACGGTCCATTTCTTGCTATACTATCAACAATTGGCACGTCGTTTGTAAACAGTTCAACCTTGATTGGCCCATCCTGTAAGGAAAGAAACACTGACCTAAACATATGGGGTTTCAACACTTAGAACAAATCCACAACCATAACAGAACAAAAAATACCAAAGCAAAATAAATTTAACAAACCTCATCAAAATTAATGACTGCAATAGCGTCTTTAATGTTTTTATGCACGTCCTAAAGTGAGGAGAGAGGAAGTAAACTATATATAAAACAAGAAACAAAAGAATAACTAATCCAACGAACCATAAGCAAATATGTACAAACTAAATTAAACCAATTAAAAGATTGTGAGCAAAATTCATTAAAAAAAACTTACCGTAAGTTTTTGATATTTAATCTTCATACTCTCAATTTCCATCATCAGTAAGTTCTTCGGCTTTTTGGGTGAATTGCCCAACGGGTAGCAGTTGACTTTGTTTTCTTCATTATCTTGAGGCTTGTACTTCGGATGGGTACATAACATTGGTGTTAGTATGATAACTTCATAATTGCAGGTGGACGTTTCCTTGAGCGAATAGACTTCATTCTTTCCGTGTAGGTAGCATACGTAAAGCACTTTCGTAACTCGTGGTTCTCCGTTGAGGTCACAAACAGTACCGGAGTCCATTTCTAGTTCCAAATACGGCAAATTTAATCCGTCGATTTTTTTGTATTTCAATTTTTCTCCTTCGGCCCCAGATATATCGTAAAGTGTTTTCAGATTTGCCGTTTTCTGTTTGTCCCATCTACCTAGGTAATATTCTTGTAGCTTGCTCGTTTTCTCGTGCCGTTCCTCATGGTACTGCTTGATGTAATTGCCATGACAAACTTCGTAGGTCCAATAGCTTTCAATTCTGTACGAACAGGAGTGTGTAAATAATGGAATAAGTAGTTCAATCGGACTAGGACCAATGTATTGGACTTCTCCGTCGTTTTCTTTGGTTGCAATGGAAGGAATGATACACTTGTATTTTTCTTTGTTTGTGGTCGACACGATGATCTCTTCATCTTCAACAGCATTTGTCTATGAGAAATTAAATTGAAATATAGATACTTGAAAAATCAAAATATTTTCCTACTTACCAGCAATTCATCCTTGCCGTGCCAGGCGAGCGTGTGAAGAACAGTATCGTCGAAACCTTTCGCATCATGTGCACCAACTTCTTTCGCCAGTAGAAAAACTGCTATGGAACAGAATACCTTCAATTTCATTTTTAATGTTGAAGGATTTGAAATCTTCAAATCCGTGGTCTCTAGCTGAGAGTTTCAAGAGACTGCTTCCCTCATCAGTTTTCTGATACGTGTTGTTCTGTGTTGTTATCAGAAAGTCGTTTGACAAGCAGAGCAAGGATGCCAGATATATTTTTGAAAGTCTCCAAAAGGTCGATTCCACACTGAGGCAACTAGTCTAGCGTTATTCATTGGAATGCCTAATGTTTTTCTAGCCTCATTAATGCCTGGACAGCCATATGGCTGACCCACAATTGATACGTTGCGGATGCGTTTGCGTAGATTTGACAGTTTTCCCATAGGTTTTCTGTCAAATATACATCAACGCATCCGCAACGTATCAATTGTGGGCCAGCCAATACATTGTACAGCGTTGTACGAACTGTCAAATGCTTTAATCCAGTACTAAAAAACAGGTACTAGACTAAAGGAGTACAACGCTATATGGCAACAATCAATATGAAACTAGCGATTTGAAATTGGTTCACTGTTGTAGAACCCCTAGTTCCGAAGTACACGGAGAAAAAAGTATAATTCAATCAATAATATTTCATCTAAAATCAACTATACTTTTGCATTAATTTTTCGATAACCCATGTGCATGATTGTAACAATCATACACTGGTGAAAAAAACCTTAAGAAGTTTATCCAATAACCTTATGAAATTTGGCCACAAGGAATCGGATTGAATTTCATACTTTTGTCTTATGAAATGTGATGCTTGTTGTTTTTTCATCAGGTGTGTTTTGAATATAACAGTTTAAGAGTTTCTTTAAACAGCCTTATGAAAAACATTGTTGCAGTTTATAGTAGTCAAGAGTATGCGATATGTTTATCGAATTCATCAATTGATTTTTTTTCCCTCATTTGTTTCTATATTCATTATTATGGTTATGGCGAGAGTCATGGTTAGGATTATTTTGTTATTTTCCGAATAAAATAAATGATGATCTTCATATGAAAAAAAAAGTCTTTATTTGCAATCGAAACAGCTCCTATAGCAAGGTATTGAAGGCTGCATCACATGGATACTAAGCTGATGTAACCATCAAAAAGCGTAGTGCTGATACCGTTGCAAAGTCTGTCCAGAATTGTTGAAGTTTTTGCTTGACACAAGAAGTCCGCATTTTTTTAAATTTCTGTATTTTTGTTCTTGTACAATGTCCATCAGGCGTTTTATCGTATTGGGTGCACACAAACACGATGCATTTTTCAAAAATATTGCAAACGAGAAATATTGAAACAAGAAATATCCAGTACGTCCACTGAAGAACCTTGATTTGCACATTCGAGGGTTTCATCGAAACCTTGTTCAAGTTCGTGCAGGATTTTTATTCAACAAGGTAACGAACATCAACGTTGATGTTTCCTAACGGCGGCCTTGTTATTATTTCACAATATTGCTCTATGATATTTCCCTCCAAAAGACGATTGTGAAAATCATAAGGCATTTGAAACTAAGGTGAAAATAAAAAGAGTCAATATGCGTTGGTAGATAACTCATACGAAACCTTTTAAAAGTCATAATAACCTTATGAAAATAAAAGTGTCTGCGTTTGAGCTGCTTCATAAGGGAAAGTTTATGAATTTCAAAACGTTTTTTCTATCAGTGTACATTTCAAGTTGATAGGTCGGTATCGAGTTCGAAAGAAATTTCCTTTTCTATCCCAAACCCATGTGAAATTCCGTTTACTGAAACGGAAAAGTAAAGAATCGAAAAGAAATTTCTGCAGCAGTATCCACCTGAAAAGAACGAAAAATAAAATTGGAATTTGAAAGGTTTCCACGCAAACAAATGGAAGCTGTCACTTTTACTTTCGGAAAAATATTCCGCTCGAATATTCCGTAAGTGAAGGTGACATTTCGCTCCATGCAGCTCAATTGTCAAAATTTCGTTTGGTAATATTGAACAAAATTCCGTAACCTCTCTACTTTTTAAGTCGATACTGGCCTGATTAAACTAATGTATGCTTGAATCAACTTCAGTAAAATATGGTTGATTCAACTATACAATGGTTATGTCTCTAAAAAATACTGTTGATATTTTGACAATTGGCTTACCGCGCCAGTAAATTCAACCATGATTATAGTTGAACCAACTCAATAACAATAGTTTGTTTGAATATGCTTGGGGTCAGTTCAATTTTTTTTCTGAATGAGATTTTCGGTTTCAAAATCGTTTGAAAGAGAATACAATTAAATTTATCACAAAATTTGAGATTGATTAATGCCCGATTTTGATTTATATTTTTATTATTTCTTTAATAAATATGTATAGACATAAAATATCCTGCAATTTACGTTACCTTAGAACAGCACCATTTGTTCAAGACGTCACTGCACGCCCAAGTAACCACAAGCATTATATTATTGCTCTTATAAAACACAAAATCAACATCTTTAATGCGGGATTGCAGCAATTCAACAGTTGTCAAGTAATGAAGCGTTAGATTAGCTTTAAGAATGTAATGATGCATTACCAATGCAATGATGCATTACCAATGCAATGATGCATTACCAATGCAATAATGTTACTTTAGCAATGTCTTATAGCATTATAAAAAAAAAATAATAGTGTTAGTTTTACCCCTTTTCTACTTTACTCCAACCCCAAAAAAAAAAAATATAAAAAAAAAAAAACACAAATAAAAACCCCAATAACTGGTTGTTAACAGAAAAAATTTCAAAAATTTAATTAATTCCTCATCCACCACAAACGCAGTAAGAACTTCCTCTGAACTTGAAAGCGAATTGAAAACTACCTGGTTGTTGTTTTTATTTGATTGTATAGATCATTGCACGATAGCGTCATCAATGCAGTTTTGACAGTTCAGGGAGCTTGTTTACGCGGACTTAGAATATTTTCGGTAAGACCGGTTTGAGATTTTGTGCTCTAAATTAATAACGATTGAAGTAAAACAGCCGGAAAACAGACACCGGTGCTTATTTTGACATCATTTCCTGAATCTAATCGTACCGAATCCGGAAAAAGCAAATGAAAAATTTCATTTGAACGGTTCGAATTCTAACACCTTGTAAACAAGCTCCCTGAACTGTCAAAAAAGTGAGATTAATACATTCCGTGCAATGATCTATGGCCCGCCCCCCTTCTTTTTCTACTGCACAACCACACACCCCCCCCCTTATTAAAAACGCCTTCCCACCCCCCCCCCACACCCAACCCCATTATTACTAACCAAAAAATTTTTTTCATTTAAAATAAAAAGAAATGATGTCCACACCAAAAAAAAAAAAATAAAAAAAAAATAAATTAAAATTTATACCTTTTATTTTTATTTATCACAAAAATTTAATAACAAAAAAATTAATTTTTTTTTTTTTTCACCTCCAAACTTTCAACCCCTCAAAAAATTTTCAATTTCAAAGCCAAAAAAAAGTAATGTTCCCCCCCAATCAAAAAAAATAATAAAATTTGACACATATTTTTGTTTGTGTTTTGGATTGAAAAAACAACATGGCGCTCGACAGCTTTTACAGTAGCTCAGCCATTGTCAATATAAATTTAGTTGGTAATTTGCTTCTATTTTATAAGTGTTCGTTCGGTTCAGCTATATTGCGCCGAATGGGTAAACCACATGGACCGTTCGACAGCGCATCTGTCCCCGCGGGATCAGCGAAGAGCCGATAAGAACTACAAGAAGGATCTTTTCGGCACCCGCTGGAAATTCAATCTATCCGCTGGAGCCGTTCAATTCAGGGGGATCCTGCTAGAAAAGGTCGACATCGAAGTCAAGCAGCCGAACTCCACCATCCGCCAATACGTCCGAATGCAGCTCATCGAGAACGGCAAGAAAATCACTGGTTTCATTCCCCGGGATGGTTGCCCTATATCGAAGATAACGACGAGGTTGGTTGCCGGTTTCGGTCGCATAATGTCACGCCATCGATATTCCTGGAGTCCGTTTCAAAGCGGTTAACGTTTCACTGCTGTACTAGAGAAGGACCGGTCCAAGTCAGGGTCCACGGTGGAAAAAAGTGTGTCGAGAAGAAAAAAAAAAGAAATACGCTGGCCAAAGCACATTCCGATTGAAATATATTGTTATTTACGGACAAGTATGTCCCTGTAACGAGTTGAGGAGAACCCAAATATAAGCTTTTGTGAAAGTTATTTGTTTTTTGATTAATAAATAGCACTTTTTTAAAGGACAATATTGAAAAAAATATCCTAACCTCATTTTTCCTCCCATATAGAAAGTATGTGTCAAGTTTATGAATTTTATTTCCTCATTATGGTAAACGCCATAACACACCATATAAAACATATTCTAATAGCTGCATTAACACTATATGAATTCTGTTATAATTCCTATTGAAGCTTTCTCATAAAGTTTATTACATTATCATATGGACATTATGTGTAAATCGTTATGGCGAAAAATTATTAGATTTTCATATACATTGGTTATTTTTATCCATGTACAGATCCCTCCCCCCCGGCCCCCATATTTTTTTTTTTAAATTTTTTTTTTTAAAAAAAAATTTAAAATAAAAAAATTAAAAAAAATTTTAAAACACATTAAAAAGAAGGCTAAAAACCTCACACATAAATTTTATTCGAATTAAACTCATACTCTTTATAGCACATTGAAATAAAAATTATAAACCTCACACATGAATTTTATTGTTCAAAGCAAATGAATTTTATTTTATTTCCAACATAGCTTTTATTTGCGGGAAACTGCATGAGATGTATGTTGTTCACACATAATTTTTATTTGTCGAGTCAAATTGCAAAAAACTATGTGGTTTCACACATAAAGATTATACGGAAATTTGCCTCGGTGTACTGTTGACAATATCCAACATATCGGTAAAATTAAACGATAATAAACAGTAGCTTTTACTGACATTTGGTATGTTCACTTTCCAATATTGGACGTTATTATTTACCTAAAATTGAATTAATTTTACGTCACTGAAGCAAAGCTGTCGCCATATTTTTCCAAGTGAAAACGTAATTTATTATGTTAATCTCCCAATAAATAGTTAACTCATTTCCAAATCTTTGAAGCAATAACTTTTGCATTCTTTTTTTTTATTCTAGCTCTGACGGATCCTTGTAGGCCAATGAGAATTTGGTGCAGAACGGTGCCATTCGGCATCAATGTTGGGTCGATGGAGAAAACATATTTCTCTAGTGGATCCAGGTACATAATGCAATAGTGAGGTTAAACGTCGTCGATGGCGCTCTTCTTTTTCTTTTTCTTTTTCGAGCTGTTTAAGCAAAGTAATTGGTGATTAAAAGAGCAGAAAATCGTCGATGATGACGATACTGACCGATTGCACACAGTTTAAAAAATAGCCAGAAAGTTATTATCAATTTCAGTTCTAGTTACTACGATGTTTAACCTCACTTTAGCTTTACTTGGATTCATCCATACTCTTTATTCATACTTTTTTTTTAATACAAAATAAAATCTGTCATACATTTGAACATTGGTTTTTTCTCATTGAGTGCAGAATTTGTAAAACTAATCCGAATGGATAAATTGTTAAGTTGTATGTTTATTTTGAAGCATTCTGTAAAATAAAACTACAGAAATATCCAATTTTGAGTAAACAGTAACGATAAAAAATCGGTAATATTTTACGTTTATCTTCCTTCAATACTATTACCCAATATTAGGTAATCTGTGTTAACGCATAATTTAGGTATGTGCAGTTTTGAGCGATTATCGGTAATTTTTAACGATCTTTTGGTATTCTGATCTTAGCGGGTGGTTAGTATTATCAGCGGGTGGATAGTCATGAAGAAAACGAATATTTTTTTTGGCTCAGGAAGTACTAGCACACCCGTTCCAAGCTCGGTGCCAAGTTTAATGATTCACCTCTAAGATCGTAACTCACACCAATACCAACAATCAATGTGCAACTAACGATTGGAGATTGGTTCACTGTTGTAGAACCCCTAGGTCCAGGGTATACCTTGCAGTCTGCACCTTGCAATAATTCTTGCGCTATTCGGTACCTTCTGGTATTACCCAAGTAACACCAGAAACATCTTCTTTGACAAGAATATAAGAAATTTGTTGTAAAAAAGTCGTGAGGATGAAATACCAAACATGTCTGGTCTTGAAAAAGTTTTGAAGATGTTTTTCCACACATATTCGGTTCAAGCGTGGTACCAGAACAGCGAACACATTTTTGATCTATTTTTGTTCGATCAACTTAAATTTTACTTCTTGAAAACATCGGTGCCTGTTTGGCATCTTACCACTACGAACTATTTTTACTCACGTTTGAGTATCCATACTTTTGACAGAGTTGAGTCAAACGTACACTGAACCCAAACATCCTCCTTTTATCGGATGAATTCTCCGTCGGTTGATATAGTAACATTGAAATCGCATTTTCGAATAATAGATGCAGGCGGAGGACGATTTTCTAGAAACCAGATGATTATCCTTCTAATGTTGAACAACTAATAATACGCGAAGTGAATTGACCTCCCGTTAAAATTCTGATGAACGCTGTACGAAAAATCGTCATCCCAAAGTTGAATGCGTATTGCATTGGAAAAGCCCTATGACGCAAATCATTTGAAATGAGGATGACAAACATTCCATTTTACATCATTCGGTAAAAACCTATCAATCCCCCGCCCCACCACAACCGGACGCCCTCCTCGCTCCCTCCGGCGTCGTTGCATAATTTTTCCTTCTTCTCCTTCCTTTTTCCCCCTTCTGCCGCCGTTGGCGACGGGGTAGGGAAATATATTAGATTGTGTGGAGGTTTATTAATCAATAATAATTAACAAACAAACTTCTCCACCATCCAACAAATGTATTATGTTGATTGGCGGACGGGGAACGAGGATCATCGTAGGGCGCTAACCTAAACCACAGCCTCATTCCGCGTGCGGGTGGGTGGCGCGCGCGAGCGCGCTATTTTTCCACCGCTCGCGGGGTGGTGGTGGGGTTGTGGGGCTTTTTTTCCCCCCCGCTCCTTTCCTCATTTTTGAGTACAATTGTACTACACGGTAATCTTAATTTACGCTATTATGACTATAAAGTATGCTTTTTCGAGGGAAACTGGGACTACGCCAAAAAGGAGTATATTACTTTTACTCCCTTTTGCGTAAACTGAATATACGTCAATATGTGCATACTTTTTACTCCTTTTGAAAAGTGTAAAATGCATACTTTTTACTCCTTTTGAAAAGTAAAATATGCATGCTTTTTACTCCTTTTGGAATGTAAATATGCATACTTTTTACTCCTTTTGAGAACATAACAGATGTATACTTTTGACGCATTTCACTAAATCAATAATGCTTGAGTATGGCTGAAAACGGCTCAATTCCGAAATTCAAATTAGAAAGTGAAAAAGACATCAATAAATTACACAGTCATGTTTATTAATTGAAAAAAAAAAAAAATTACAAATACATATCTAGTGGTGTTGCGCAAAAATTTAATCACGCATTTTGTTACAAAGTTGATTAGCAGACGTTCTGGAACTATTTATTTTAACCTTCTAGCAGTGGCTGGATAGTCAAGAAGAAAATGAATATAATTTGTTTGCTCAGGAAGTACAAGCACATCGGCTCCAAGCTCGGTCCCAAGCTTAATGATTCGTCCCTAATAATATATCCGGCATCCGGCCACAGGGCATGGCAGACCTGTTTTGTTTCATACAGTGTTAAACATTTGTAATTACTGACGAAAGCAAATATTTAACTTACCTGTCAACTTTGCGAATACGTCTGTATCCAATCTATTAGATATTTCTTCCATTTTCTATACTGCAACAGCCTAAAACAATTCCGGAACATAAATACGGTGCTTACAAAATAAATCGCTTTTCTGAAAATGGCGTCAGCATCAGGTCACGGGCAGAGTTAATTTTCTTTTCTCAGCTGTGCCTACTTTTTACGCATTTTTTTGTCGCCGTTGACATACTTGAAAAGGCGTAAAAAGTACTCTTCATTAGTGTATAAAAACTAGTCACTTTTTGACGTATCAACTATAATCTTGAAAATGTGCATAATATAGTCATAAAAGGAGTTTTCCAGATTTACCGTGTAGATATCCACTTTTTACGAAAATTGAGTAACATTTCCGTGAGAGAAAAAGAGATAGTATACAATTGTAATAAAAAATTGAGTAAAATGAAACGGGAGTGTGGATTGTTTGGAAATAGCGTGTAGCTAGATATTTGTAAATATGTTGATAGGTTGTATTCAAGATGCATTTTAAACATGTTTTTAACATCCTCATGCAATAGTGAAATTATTCAGAATAGATTGTGTATCCAATACAGTGACGGCTGAAAATATGTTTATTTGAAATACTGGAATAAAAAAAAACACTACCTATATGTAAGATTGTGATGCCACTCACTGATTCAAATAGAAGCCAAATTGGGCATAGGGGTTTATTCAAATGTAGCATAAAGCAACAGTTTGGGAGAATGTTTAGTATTTTTTTTATAAATTGTTACGCTTAATTTGTGGGGGAGTGTTTTGAGATGTAGCTACGCACAACATAATAGAAAAATTGTATTTGTATTTTCATTCATACTGACATTGCTCGGTTCAATTTCACATCAAAAAACGCAGAAAAGAAAAAACGAACATTTGAAAATCAAATGTGTTACTAATATTTTTACCCGTACTGTAGACTTGTACTGTAGAACTCTAGACTTGGAAAATCGCCATGTTGGTTTTTGTGAATTCCATAAAGAAATCTCACTAAAATTCAATAATTTATTCGGGGTACCTTCTACGTTTTTTAATCCAATCGATGGCGCATGAAATTAGGGAAGGTAAAACGGAAAGTTGCACTGCTAACCTTGAGCCGCAAATACAATTTTGATACAACTTCCATGCGTAAAGCAGTTTTAATTTATCATTCGAAAAAGTAATAAACAATCATCTTTAACGCGTAAAATACCATTAACTACGATATCGTTTCGCCATTAAAAAATCTTGTTTATATATATATTTTTTTACTTTGTTCATACCGTGCTTGCTTTGACAAAACATATCATTATGTTATAAGCATGCTGTTGGAAGCATCCATAGAACATAATACTTGTCGTATGGATGTTCTACGAAACATCTGGTATGACCAAAAAGATGTTAAAAAATGCCACATTTATTGCGCTTTTTCGGTTATATGCGTGTATGAAATTAAGTTATTGACGTTAGAAAAAAAAAACATGAGCTTGGTCTAAAACGTGTATTATTAACATGAATATGATAAATGGTGTTACTTGGGTAGTGGCTTGGTTGTTGTTTTGATTCACTATGTTATTTTGACACAACATTTGAGAATGTGTTGGTGTGAGCTACGTTGTTAGGGGCGAATCATTGAGCTTGGGACCGAGCTTGGGACCGATGTGCTAGTACTGACTGAGCCAAGAAAAATATCGTATTTGTTCGGGACCTACTGGTCTTAGAGTTAGTCTATGCCAATACACTCTCAAATATTCTGTCAAAATAACAAAGCGAATCAAAACAAAAATAAAGATACTTGTACCAAAAGGTACTGAAAAGCGCAAGAGTGCATCGCAAGGTGCAGACTGCAAGGTTTACACGGAAAGAAATGTTATTAGCGGCGAATCATTAAGCTTGGGACCAAACTTGGGACCGGTGGGCTAGTACTTACTGAGCCAAAAGATATTCCAGTCGCTGGTTATGGGGTGGCAGATCTACCAATGAACTCTAGTCCGAACTAATTCAAACTACGGAACATTTTTGTTTTTGTAGTCAAAGGAACATATCTTAGTCCTTATAACATTTCATTTCTTGTTAGTGGCGTATCGTAAATCCCAGGAGAGCTGGTAGTGCTGCTTGACAGAAACCATAACCGATAAGATGATTATGGTTCTGATTCTTTTGCGTATCTGTTTTCAAATAAGGTAAAAACAATACAAATTAAAATTAAGTTTTATGAATATCAAAATATGAGTATTTTGGGCATGATGTGACGTTTAAAGGTCTTTTTTTTTCTGATGGGCAAAAACGTTTTACGCACTTAATGAAATAGCCTACACTCAGGAAAATAAACTTAAACATTTCATAAGGTTCAACGATGCTCTGGAATTTCATAAGGCTGACTTATGAATGGATTTTGTTTCACAAAATGTACGCCTTTAAGTTTTCCTCAATACAAGTGTTGATATATACTAGTGGGCAAGTCACTGGACATATAACCTCAACGTTCCAGGTTCGAATCCAGGTTGCTCCATATTTTTATTTTTTCAACATTATTATATTCCATACGGCAAATTTATGAAATTCATACACTGCTTTCTTATAGCAAATAATCATAATGCAATCTTATACTTATGACAGACATACAACGCTGACCGTTGTACGAACTGTCAAATACTTTACCCAAGTAACACCACTTGTCATATTCATGTTAATAATACACGTTTTAGACCAAGCTTATGTTTTTTTTTCGAACGTCAATAACTTAATTTCATACACGCAAATAACCGAAAAAGCGCAATAAATGTGGCATTTTTTAACATCTTTTAGGTCATACCAGATGTGTTGTAGAACATCCATAAGACATATATTATGTTCTATGGATGCTTCCAACAGCATGCTTATAACATAATGATATGTTTTGTCGAAGCAAGCACGGTATGAACAAAGTAAAAAAAATATAAACAAGATTTTTTAATGGCGAAACGATATCGTAGCTAATGGTATTTTACGCGTTAAAGATGATTGTTTATTACTTTTTCAAATAGAAATAAAAACTGCTTTGCGCATGGAAGTTGTATCCAAAATTGTTATGCGGCTCAAGGTTAGCAGTCAACTTTCCGTTTTACCTTCCCGAATTTCATGCGCCATCGATTGATTAAAACACGTAGAAGGTACCCCGAATAAATTATTGAATTTTATGAGATTTCTTTATGGAATTCACAAAAACCAACATGGCGATTTACCAAGTCTACAGTCCTACAGTACAAGTCTACAGTACGGGTAAAAACATTAGTAACAAATTTGATTTTCAAATCTTCGTTTTTTTATTTTCTGCGTTTTTTGTTGGAAAATTGAACCGAGAAATGTCAGTATGAATGAAAATACAAATACAATTTTTCTATTATATTGTGCGTAGCTACATCTCAAAAGACTCACCCACAAATTAAACGTAACAATTTATAAAAAATACTAAACATTCTCCCAAACTGTTGCTTTATGCTACATTTGAATAAACCCCTATGCCCAATTTGGCTTCTATTTGAATCATATGCTCACATCTTACATTTAGTATTTTTATTTTATTCCAGTATTTCAAATAAATATTTTCACCTCACTGTATTGATTCACATCTATTCGGAATATTTCACTATTCATAGATGTTAAAAACATGTTTAAAATTCATCTTGAATGCAACCTATCAACATATTTACAAACATCTAGCATACACGCTATTCCCAAACAATCTAAAATAAGTACGTTTAACTCCAATCAGTCAAAAGTATGGATACTCAAAAGTGAGTAAAAATAGTTCGTAGTGGTAAGATGACAAACATCCTGATAACTTTTTCAAGACCAGACATGTTTGGTATTTCATCCTCACGACTTTTTTACAACAATCTTCTTATATTCTTGTCAAAGAAGATGTTTCTGGTGTTACTTGGGTAATCCTGTACACAAAAACACGTACTAGACTAAAGGAGTACAACGCGGTACACACTTAGATTTTTTTACAGTATACTGTAATTTTTTACCGAATATGAAACAGCTGAATATTCGGTAGTTTTTTAGCTTTACAATCTTTCAGTAAATTTAACGTTGCTACTGAGCTGTCAAACTTACCAAAATTTCTGTAAATTTTCTGAACGATTGGTAACGTGAGCTGTCACTTTTTACCGAAAATATAAAAAATTTACAGTTGCTCTGCGAAATTTACAGATTCGTTTGTAAATGGGTTTTTATTGATTTTATTTCTTGGTTTTGAAATTGAGGATAATTAATGAGTTAAATTAATATGTCATTCGCATTCATTTCTTGCCCATTTCTGTTTATTTAGATCATTTATTTGTGTAATCAGATAAACTAACACTTGGTTACCGTTGCGTAAAATATCTTAGGAATTTCCCATCTAGCGTTGCTGCAATCGGATGATCCTTGGAGTAAGCCAACAAAATTCCTTTCCTTGTGAATGTGGCTACGGTCCCGGAAAGTTGCTGTCCATATTTCCATTTTTGGCACTTATTTTTGGCTGCACCGTGCAACTCACCAGAGCTGGCCAACATTCAACTTCAAAATGGTGGGAAAATATTGCGTTTGACAGCATGGAATAAATTTACAATCTGTTCGGTACTTTTTTTTACACTTCTTTTGCAAAAGAATAAATTTACAGTTCATTCGTAATTATTTTTACAGTGCTACGGAACTGCTGCCATTTACAGTTTTAATCGGTAGTTTTTTTCTACAATGTTCGGTAGTTTTCTGCAAATTACAGAAATTCTGTTGTCAAATGTCATATTTTACTAACTGTTCGGTGAAATTTCTGTTTTACAGACCGAATTCAGCAAAATAAGTACCGAACATGATATTGGAGATTTGGTGTGTACGTTGTATGTCTGTCCCAGGCATTATGAATATCGAAATATTATTTCGCTGAGTATAATATCGATAATATTGTTTCGCTGAGTTTACTAATGTTCGGATTGGGCACTTTTCTACCCATTAATGGAGGAATCCAGGTAACGCTAAAGTAAGGTTATACGTCGTAGATAGCGCTAATTAAAAATGGGTTTTCCAGCTATCTAAGCAAAGTAAGTAAAAGATAAGAAAATCGACGATAATGACGATACTGACCTATTCCATACAGTTTGAAAAATAGCTAGAAAGTTATTATCAGTTTTATTTTTAGATACTACACTGATAAAAAAGCAATGATAATATCTATGTGTCCCTAGATGTGTCCCATCTACATAACAACTATGTTTGGCCACACATACTTTTCATTTGTTACATAAGTTTCATTTGTGCTTCTCAGAAGGTTCTGTTTATGTGTGAATAAATGAATATCATGTGGAATTTTATATGGATTTTTGCCAATAAATATGTGTGGATTATTTGCCGTGTACGATGTTTAACCTCACTGTAGCTTTACTTGGATTCCTCTATGGGCACTTCCCATATTAAAATAACGATACAATTAAAATTTAATAATATACAATAACAACAAAATGTATTGCCGACCATTACCATTACAGTTCATGTATCAGACAAATTAAAAATGCACATTGTAATTACAATAGATCTACAATATACCCCATATGCTTGAATTTTCAACAATTGTCAAACAATGAAATTAATAGTTATTAACTCAAATTTGTTCAGAAAAAGGTGACATTTTTTATTGTTAAGATACATAACAACCCCCTTATTCTATTGTTATGTTATCTTATCGTCGCGAACATTACGATCAATTGTACCTACTATTGATTCTATTGTATGGTTACAATACGTTTTATTGTTAATCTATTATACTTTTTTATTCGGGTTGCCAATTACAGTGAATACCTTCGATAGATTTGAGTAGATCGTACGCAAATTTGGGTTGTTTGGAAGTAGCGTATTTAGAGATTTTTGAGGAGTACGTTCTTGGATGAATGTTGTATACAAGGAAGAGGATAACACTTTTTAATAACTAATTCCCGAAATGTCAGTTCAAATGTTTACATTCAAATCCGATGAAAATTTTCAGTCAGGTCATAACGCAAGCTCTGCGGTTCCTTGCGATTGTAGAGATTCCAGTGATTCGAATTAGCAAAATAGGATGTAAATTCAGCATATAAAATACATTGTTTAGTTTGACTTACTACTAAGCTCTGTAGATGATTTGACCCGATGTACAGCTAGCAGTTTCTTCTGTTAATAAAAAAAAAGTTACAATTGAATGTTTGATAAACTTTTCCATAAAATGCATATATCTCGCATGCTACCTGTGATGAATTAACTGTTTCTAGTTGCAATGATCATACATAAATCGATGTATGTTCGCTTTTTAGCCATTATTGCATTAGCCTCAATTGGAATCGTATTGATGATCTCAAGTCTTCCCATATCTGGTAAGTAATCACACAAAAAATGATTGAATAGTCGTGTCGCTAATGTCTCGAATTTCAGATACGTGTAAATGTGAGAATCCTGTGGACCGAGATGTACAGCATGAACAATTTCATAGTAGTTTTAAGGAGCTGCATTCGTCTTCGGACAAACATAAGCTAGCAATTCTAGTACCTTTTCGAGATAGGTTCGACGAACTTTTACGGTTTGCGCCTCACATGTCGGCATTCTTAAACCGGCAACAGGTTCCGTTTCACATTTTTGTGCTGAACCAGAATGACCGATATCGTTTCAATAGAGCCTCATTGATAAACACAGGGTTTTTGCTGGTGAAAGACCATTACGAATACATAGCTATGCATGACGTTGATTTACTGCCGTTGAATGATAATCTTAAATATGAATATCCTGCAGAAGGACCGTTGCACATCTCCGGTCCGGAATTTCACCCGAAATACCATTATGCAACATTTATCGGAGGAATTTTGTTGCTAAAAATAGAACACTATCAAATGCTCAATGGGATGTCGAATCGATATTGGGGATGGGGTCTTGAAGATGATGAATTTTACGTACGCATTAAAGAAGCTGGTTTGGAGGTAATCCGACCGCGGAATATAACGACCGGAACAGAGAAAACGTTTTTGTAAGAAGCGATTATGTGTTACTATTTAAACAATATCCAACTAACGAAATTGACCTTTAACAGACATGTTCACGATCGTTTGCACCGTCGGCGAGACACTACCAAATGTTTCAATCAACGAGAAGTTACACGACGCAGAGATCGTGACACCGGACTAAATACCCTTCGATACAGTCTGGACAGCCGTAGAGAGCTCACGATTGACAGTGTCCCAGTAACGGTATTCAATATAAATCTAGAGTGTGATAAATTGCAAACTCCTTGGTGCGAGTGTGACAGTAAAGTAGACGCAAAATCTCGCATAGATGGTAAAATAAAACCTTGAATTTCTTGCCATAATCACGTACGTACAGGGGATGAAATGTTGATTTACGATTTTATAAGATACAATAAAGATACATTTTGAATTGTCCAATTTGTCTTTTTATTATCAATGCATATTCTACAAGATAAGGAAAAACGACTTTTCTTTAGCAAAATAACAATAAATTATATGTGAGCAATAATTGTTTACTTAATTCCAAGTTTTGCGGCGCGTCCTAAATCCGTTCGGTTACCAATCAAGCAAATTCAATACCTATAAAAAACAGCCTAGTTCCGAAATGTATCACAATGAACGAAATTAATTGCCCACGCAATAATAAAACTCCAAAAGAAATTTAACTGCGTTTGATGATTTTACACCGGATAGTACAACAAAACACCAACATCGAGTTTAACCCTCTCCTTTCCATAGCAGTGTTGATGATCAAAAACTTTTATTAAGCAATATGCCTGTTTAGGTTCATTTTCAGGGTTATGTTTAGGTTTCTTTATTGTAGAGACTTTCAAACGATTGGTACATATTCTATAAAATAAATGTAAGTATCTGCTGTACACCTGGAAAGGACAGAGTTAAGTAACAAGAGATTCATGCAATATTAAGATTATAGCTACACTTAAATTCCTACTTGAGTTAAAAACTGTAAACCACTTCTTCAGTTCTACACCAATCTTCTATGTTGTTCACCACACTGGGTTCAAATAAACAAAATGTATGATAACGGGTGGTACTGTTCCTATTTTTAAGCTACTTTAATATCGTTGCTGATTCGCAGGTTGCGCGACTACATATTTAATTCCATTATACATGCACAGCAGAAAGTTTCAGCTTCTTGGGAATGACCTAATAGTAAAAAAAAGTATTTGATTGTTAGGGATAGTATGATCGGAATAAAAAACAAATAAAAAATTGCAATAAATTGATGATGACTAAATATAAAATTGGCGTGCAAAAGCATTTAAAGAGTGCAAACTTGAATCTTTTGCTTCTAGGCTGGGAAATTCGTGGATTCCAAGAAGAGAAATTATATTCCAAACCAGGGGTAATACAATCTGTACCAGAAGGGAATATGTATGACAAAGCTATTAAGAATAGTCTCAAGGGAATAGTATGACCAATGAATGATGATAATAATTGATCCAATCACTGCTAAGTGCTTTATGTAGGATCGATAAACGAACTTATCTCGTACATGCAAGAATCAAATAGATAGAGCCTGAAATGTCGTATTACAGTAGTTACCAAATAATTTGTACGTTAGAATTGAACATGAGTGATCCTTGACCATTAAACGTTGAAAATATGTACTTCTAAACCACATATTCGCGATCGCTGATGACACGAATGCCATGCTCAGTAAAGACAAATTTTATCATATCGTCGTAGCTTTTGGCAGGACTAACGCGTCCGGCGGTTGAGAGACCTGTTCCATGATTATTCCTGTCTTTGTTGAATTCTACGTGATTGTTTGTTTGATTTGAAGTAGTGTTGGTGATTGATGCGTTACTTTGAATACGAGAAACTTCCAGTTCGGTGACACAAAGCTTCAAATCCTTAGCTTTTTTCGATTCTTGTAGCGTGCTTTTGACTATGCTGTTATGTAAATTAGGTTCGCTTTGTGCATCTTGTGCCGTAGAGTTACTTGTCGTGCATGTTTCATTTTGCTTTGTGCTTGTTGGTATTGTACTACTGTTATCACCCACCTTATTATCTGCCGTGTGATGAGCAGTAGAACCTACTCCAGAATCAGATAAAACTGACGATGCGTTAGAAGTATCTGCAGAGGTCGCTGTTGTTGTTATTATTTGAACAGCACTTCCAGGATGGGTAAGAAACCCTCTCGCATTTCTAGTTGATGTTTTTACATTGTTCTCGGTTCCACAACAGAATACGCGGTTCAAAGTATTTTGTGCAAAATCAGTTTCATCCATTGATTCCAATGTATTAAGCGTGTTTAATTCGTTTCGACTCTCAACATAATCGTCATTATCGTTGATGGGGGAGACAGGCGAAATGCTCATCATTTCCCCGCTCGTACTAACAGGCATAATATACTTACTGATGGAAATCCGCAAATGCACAGACATAAGAAAATGAATGAATTCAATGAGTTAGTACAGCGGCTGACCTGTTGATTAACTGTTCACTGCACGAACCAATGAAACTATTATGAAAATATCCAAAAATGATGATAACAGTAAAATCTGAGAGAACTTACGTATTATTAGTACCATACAATCCATTCTTTTTAATGTATTCAATCAGATAATCATCCAACAAGTACTTGACGGATAATCCGCGATTGAGCAAACGACGCACTAGTGTAGAACTAACATCGTTTGTTATCCAGTTCGTAACGATGGTAATATTTCTCTGAAATACACACACATATAGTTTTTAGTATATAACTGATCCAATCCAAGCAATATTTTTTTCGCTAACCCTGTATCTGCTGAGTAAATCAGAATTAAAGATAAACTGCTCAGGATTTGCTCCGGCGCGAGATACTACAACTAATCCATGATGACCAATGATTGCTTCTATGTCTTCGTCTTTCCACAGACCAGGCGTAGCAAAGGATTCAAGTAAATCTGCCCCACAAAGCAGCTTTAGCTGGACATGGCCAGCAGTCTTTTTCAACCCTTCTGGGATCCACGATGGAATATCCTGATCATTTCGACTAACGGAGTCTTTCAGATATGAATTTATGAAATTCTGAAATTGAAGGATTCATTAGAAGCAGAAACACTTACTGCAACACTACATGAAACCTGATGATACTGCATGGTAAGCCTCGTCCTCGTCCATTCTTCTTGTTGTGATTCCCACTCTGATAGCCGGATCCAATCCGATGATTGCAGGCCAATTTTGATCATAGTGCAACGATGCGTAGCGCTGACTAGACCATTTTTCCCATAGGAATCATGAACTGGGGAAATTATTCCGCCAACTACACGTGCTGATCCCATCTGCTCAAAATGATCTCGAGCAATTTCTAGGTTGCAAAACAAACAATGAAGATGTGATAGTTAAATCTATGGTTGTTAAAGTCTGTCTTATAAAGAAATAAAAGAAAATGTTCAACTTACCAAACATCCTAAAATGCATCGGTGTCGGAGGACTAAACGAACCACATGCTATAAGCATAATTTTGGAGGGCACCTCCAATCCTGATGGATTTTCTGATCTATTTTTTGACGAAATGAATTGGATTCAAAAATTTAGATCTGTAAAGTTTAGATCAAAACTGGGAGTTTCCCACCGCTGATCTAAATTGTATAGATGTATTCAAAGAAATTTAGGTGGCAACCATGACAACTTGATACGGTCACACACCAGTTATCTTTCTGCGTTTTGTCTTGTCACGGTCTTATTAAGCGGTGTTTTTTTTTATTCAATTTATAGCAGGTAAGTAACTTAACATGTTTTAGAACTAGGCAATTTGTTCATATCTTATATTGGTTACCAGAAGACCTTGTTGTTAAATATTGGACAAATTAAAAATTTCAACCATCACAGCTCTATTTTACTAGCAAAACGTTCTGTTTATTTCTCTCAATTCCTAAATTCATAACTAGAAGTGAGCAAACATCACAGAAGAATTCATTGTTAAGTTGTAATCAATTAATGCAGTCTGTCACAAAATCTCTAATTCTTTTATTTTCACATTCTTCTCATTCCAGGCCAGATATTTTAACAAGATATTGCTTAAACATTTGTCACATCAATAAATGCAGGAATTCGATCGCTGTTGGATCGGAAAGGAATTAGGGAGTTGCTATGCAAGCACTATCTGGTATCGATCCATTTGCTGTTTGACTCGTTACCGATCTTCGGTCGTGACAACCAAGAGATACTCAGTTTGATGATGCAAACGATCTTACAAGTTACAATCCAAGCACCAGCGGAAACTTGACTTTAAGCTGCACTTTTTGCAAAATGTAGGTATCTCTCAACGTCCCACGAAGTTCCCTCTAAGCATATTTCCATTCATTTCTAGACATTGAAAACCATCCAGCAGCGCATCGAAACGGACCGAATCGATGGCAACCTAGCCAGCTGCTGGGCCCTGAACGATCTGGCTATCTACATCCTTGATTGCTGTAACTGTTTTTCGCTTCTAATTGACCTCTATTTAGACATCCGATCGATCTGTGCCGACATCTCGCTGGAGCAATCGATTTCCAACTTCAACGACAACACCATCGTACTGCTGTACAAGAACAACAAACCGCCGTATCTGGCCTACATAAACTCCGCTCGGCTGGAATTGTTCGCTGAAAACCGACCTAGAAACACCGGAAGTTAGTCTCCTATCGGGCGATAAGTTCCCTTGATTCTAACCGAAACTCTTTCGGGTCCGATCTTCGTGCGATCACCAGCGCAACTATACGATGAAACGCGATCTGGATATTCAAAAGCAAGTCTGCCAAGGAGTGGACAGCTTCATGTTGAACTTTGTTAAGAATGCCTACTGCGGCAGAACGGCTGGCGAGGAGGAAAACGAGCTCACGAATAGACACGGCGATGGGAACCTTGCTAAAGAGGACGAAAGCTACGGAGAAGCAGCTGACATCCCAGCGAGCCCTATATGTATACATCCCAACGCTTGGTCATTTTTTACATGAACCGGCATATTCGTATTTGTATTTCAGCATCAGATAGTGTATTTCACATTGTTCATATTCATATTAAATTTTATGGGTGGCTTGAGTTTATTATCCGAAAGCTAAAGTTTTAATGTTAATTGTGCTCATTCCACCCGCCGTGTGGATCGAGATGACTAGAGGAATAATTGATTATTGTGACATAAGCTACGACTGAGTTGAACTAGATGTGAAGGTTCACAATAAGATCTGGCAGCTCAGATGACAAACGCGCTGTGGAAGATGAGGATTTGAATGAGGGAGAAATATGAAAATAAAAATGAACCGGAAACCGTTTGATTGCTGCGAGAATCTCGCGCTGATTCCCCGAAGGAATGAAAAAAGGCGACGGAATAAGTTTCAAGCCAGAGGTGGAGGACCTGCACCAGGTGGTGACGGTGATAGTGGTCAGACCAGGGATGTCGTTGGAAAGGCTAAGGGGCAGTGGCAGCAAAAAGTGGCGAAAAATCGCAAGCACAATAATAAGAACAAATCGAGCCGTGCCAATCACAACCGAAGTTATAAAACAACTTTTAATAGATTTAATCATGAAAGAAAACCACTTGAGGGTAAAATAGGACGTCATGTAACTTTTGACATCATCCAAATAGCCTCCACCACAAACAACTTCTAGTTTATTTCATATTTTTGTCGGAGTTTTATGAGCCACTGAAGCGCCGGACACGCCACCATAGACGAATATCCCATATTGGATTGATATCTGATCTGGTCCAACGAGCCGATCCCGATCGCAAAAATCCCATCAACATACATTTCACTGCTAGAACTGAAAATGTACAACAAGCTGCTGGTCATACTGACAATCCTCTGTCACTAAGGAAGAGCTCATCCTTTTCTTCGATTTCGATAAATCTAAACAGATTTAAACCACGGATGGGACCCTATTTGCCAGCGCTTACGTTATGGAACAAGGACCTACCGAAAGAAGAAGATATCTTCACCCTTCATATATAATTGCTCTCGGGAACTTGAATTTACATACAACATTATGTTTGCATCACCTTCGTCTTTTTATCGTTCTCAACTGTTTCCTTATTACTTTCATTATTTTTTCACTACACTTTGAACTTCCATTCAGCATTGCATAATTGGATTCAATCTACGATATGTTCATTTACGTATCTCTATGTATATTTATGTCGATTCCTAGGAAGAGTGTTTATTGAATGGTACCATTGATTATATTATTAGATGAGAGATAAATCATTTGCAAAAGTGGAAGCCACTGCTAAGGAAACTTAATGATTATAGAAATATTTTAATCGATAAATGATAAATAATACCTGGCAAAGATTCAAGCATTCAATACCATAAGCATTTGGCAAGAAAGCATTCAATACCATAATGCCGCAGGAGATCCCGAAGCAGCTTTAAACGACGAAAGAATTGAAATACACACATATTACCGAAATCGGAAAGATCACTCAGGAAACGAAGTTACTCAAGCTTAATTATCTGCAAAGCAAGCAGAAGGCAGCGGTTGCAGCTGCCAAGTATCAGTCATATCAGGAAATCAAGTGCTACGTCAACGATCTGGTCAAATTTATGTTGGTTGGTTGATTTTACATGAAATTTTTATGTTTGCTAGACTTTTAGTAGGTCCGAAAAAATGTGACTACTGGGACAACCATTCCGGGAAACAAATTAAAGCGGATTCGTGAGCGAGATATTACAATGATAGATCTGATCCAGAAAAGGGTCTTTATACGCATTCTCATAAATTAACCGCCTTCATGGAGAGCTTTTGTGTTCTTCGATGAAGTTGCTTGAGTTGAGCACTTAAAATATCAATCGGAGCACAGGAGTAAACGATGTGGTCCGCGCAAAAATGGAGTGGGAAATATTGTGTAGGAATTAAATTTATTACACTGTTGATGACACTGAGTTCCAGTTGCTTCTTATTGTATGACACGGCCAAGAAGTTGAAGTTGATTCCCGGAAGTGTTAGGACTTATTATTAAGTAGTTTTGTCGAATAACAGGTACATCTTTTTCAATACATCGCTCAGGAGTCATCCTTGTTGCTTCCAGGTGGTCTTCAGGATGCAAAGAAAGCAAACACTCGGGATTCCTCCCCTAAAGAACCCTAAATGACGATTAGCCGCTTGAGGATCAGCTTCATAATTGAAGAGTAGCATACCTAAAACGAACAGAATTGATGCAAATGATTCAACAACACGTTCATAATATAATTAGGTGAGACTCTAGAATGTTAGTCAAAGCCACAATAAATATCCGCAAACAAGACTGAAGCTTTGCGAACTTCCTATTTTTCTTAAGGGTTTGGTTTCTCTTCGGTTTAAGAAAATCAATCTAATCCATGAAAGCAATTCCCCAATGTAGTACACAAACATCATAGAACATCATGGGTTACTCCTTCGTCCTCATTTGAATCTTCATCGTCATCTGGCAAATCATTGTAATCTTCCTCCACATTAGCACGATACTTGAGAAGTCACTTATCGTTATTCTTTAAGAAGGCAGGCAACTCCGGCTGTTTCCTTCAGCTTGTCTCACGCTTCCTGGTGTTCATTGGTGACATTATTCTGAGCAGCACCTTCCTCGGCAAATGCAGTTTGAACCTGATCCTTTTTCTCATTATCTCTGAGGGCCACATCTTAATTATCTAGAATATTATGCACAACATATTTTTTTTGCTGCCGTCGATTTTATTTTTCTTGTTTTGTTAACTGACGGCTTTGACACACAGCCGATTCTTTTTTTTTCCTTAGCATAGTTGCCAGCACTACTACGGAAAATAGATCAAGTTCAAAAAAGTGATCCAAAACATGCATCATTTGGATCAGTTTTCTTGGAAGATGCAAAAATTTAAATCAGATTGTGGTATAAAACTCAAAATAGAACAGTGCGGTGCAGGAATTTAAATCATTTCAGATCTAATTTTTTAGATCTATACCAGTTTCCCATCAGGATTGGAGGTGCCCTTCTGAGCTCAAAAAAAAAAAAATATTCGTTTTCTTCATGACTATCCACCCGCTGGTAAAATCAAACACATTTATAGTCAGGTGAAAATTGTTGCTGTTTGCGCTTAATTAAAGCCTAGAAATGGTAGTTTCTACTGCGGTTTTTTTTGCGTGTAATTAACCGATTGATCTTAAAACTTCACTCAGGCTCTCAAGCGTTCTGTGAGAGTGAGTGAGACAACACAAAAACACGGATCACAGTAAACGTCAAAACGACAAAACAATTATAGCAGCGTGCACAGGCTCATGAGCCTGTACACGGTAGGAATCGAAAATCCATTAATGGGTAAAATTTCACCCACTTTTCAAACCTGTTGTAATAGTTGTAAGGCCAGGCGCCCACTGATGTGGCGGAGGTGTGACAACTGCTAGCATGCCTAAATATCTTGTCGACGTTCGCCTCACGCCACATGACTTTGACTCGATATTTTGACATGTTATGTGATGCCACACTTCCGCCACATCAGTGGGCGCCTCGACTATGTTAGCTACACGGTGAAAATCAAAAAACCCATTGATGGGTAAAATTTCACTCATTTCCTTAAACAGGGAGTCAACCTATTAAATTGGACCGTATTTTTTATTGTTGACGACCGTTTCCGTTATTGTTACGACATTTACCCTTATAGTTGACAACTATAAACTAACAATAACCTATATCGTTTTAACAATATGTCAGATGGTAAAAGGCCAAATAACTATATGCTGAATGGGCGGTTAAGTTAGGTTACTATATAAAATTGGCAATTTTAACGAACAAAATTTTTGCTGTACTCTATGCCAAAATGGTGGTATATAATCCAGACCACGTGCAGACAATAAGAAACCTTTCAATGACAATATGGCAAACATTAACAATATGTGTTAATGTAGAGGTTGTATAGTGAAAAATAGATTAAACTATTGGATAACAATAACATAAAGTGTGATAATATATCTTACATTCGAAATATGGTTTCGACTATAT